>CM050170.1:128909577-129224577 GCA_027410445.1 Discoglossus pictus
CCCTTTCATGGACAAGACGCATTAACGCTATTAAAATGAACGTTCAACCCAAATTCTATATTTATTTAAATCCCTCCCCATCCCTAATATCTCTGGAGATATAGAAAAACTCCCAAAACACGTAACAAGATTTATATGAAACAATAAAAAACCCACGATTAGCAAAATCATTAATTGGACACCAACCCATTTGGATATTTATCGGGAACCAGCAGCTGAAACCATATACTGTATGTCTGTTATGTTCCTGGATGGCTGATCTGGAGTCTCTTGGTAGCCTGGAAGTGCTGATTTCTAATGCAAGGATCGTGACCGATATAGAATCCAGATATCAGGGCTGCTGGTGCTGAGATGTCAACTAACCCAACGATCCTTCTGGGTAGTTAGTCTGTAGTTTATAGCAGATGGCTCTGGGCTTATATACCCCCTACGATCTTCACAACTGGTCGGCAGTGGCGGATCTCGATGCAAGAACCAGCAGCAAGGATGGGATATGGTGATCTATGCAGTTTTGAAGTCCAGTACTTTCAGCAGCTTGGCGGGGAAGCAGAAACCACTCAGCAATTTTGCCAAACCTTCAAATACAGGTCCAAGTCCAAGGAAGGCCAGCCCTGGATAGAGGGGATCAAGGACCACATGGAGGCCTGCAGAGCAGAGGGGATCAGGGAGAAAGGGAGCCTGATCACCAGTATGCTGGTGCGATGAAGGCAACGGATTGCCACAGATGAGGATTGGTGGCCAGCTATTCTAAATGAGAGGATCGTTTCCCTTGGGCTCCAGCCGGGTGAGATGCTAGCAGAATGACTTGAGGACCTAGTGCATCACACGGCCCTCCTTCTATAGGCTTGGTCTTGTGGAAGGGCTCCCGGATGTGCTGCTGGGAGATCCAAAGTGTGGCCTTGGAACCGCAGAGCGATGGGAAAACCTATTTCAACAGTGCAGAAAGGATGTGGAAATTGAGCCAGATACAGTAGAAGAAATATTGCTGAAACCGTTGGTCCATAAAGAAATTAATTTAGAAAAAGAGTATGAGGAACAGCTTGAGGAGGTGGGCCCAGGTGGGGCCTGGCTCAAGCATGTGGAGTTACCCCATGCTTTCCCAGCTGAGCTAGCAGAGGATACACTGCCAAATAAAATGGACTACTGGCTACAGCCCTATAAGGTGGAGGAAGGAAACCAGAAGGTACCTGGGGATCTGACCGCTACAGAACAGGTGAGATCAGAGGGAATTCTGGGAACTCACAAGGATAGGGAGGCCTGGAGAACAGTCCAGACCCTGGTAAATGCAATACCAAGGAGCAGGGTTAAGCAGCACCAGCCACGGGGAGATGGCAAACAACCAGAGAAGTTACAGCCACTAACCAAGGGTGAGGAGCTGGAGACTGAATACATGGCAGAGTGCATGCTACTAACCAAGGGTGAGGAGCTGGAGACTGAATACATGGCAGAGTGCAAGCCCTGCAAGTCTGCCAAACTACCCATGGACTGTTACCTGTCCTGAAACACAGCATACCCTAGCTGCAGAGGTGATCTCCATCCAGAGACCCTAACCTTGAGTCCTGCTCTGTTTTTCCCAAACCCTTTCTTGACAACTGACCCTAAGGAGATAGTGCCAGCGGGGAAGTGTTTTTTACCCCTTCCTCGGCTGCTCCTTAGATGGGATACCCCAGAGCCACTACCTGCCGGTGGCCAACGGGGTAGCAGTATGCCCCTGGATGAGATTGTAGTTCCTGACATCCTGGATGTGTCCCCAAGATTGATGACTGCAATTTGGGGTGGGTTATTGAAAGTAACGGGGTTAGAGACTGTGGACACTTTCCTGAAGGATGGGCAACCACCCCCAAACAAGGCAAAGTTAGGAAGAAACATGCAGAACCCCTTTTATAAATGCTTTCTTTCTCACAGAATCAGATGTATTAGTTAACAAAATGCACAAGTATATCTATCTATATAGTATATTTATATGTATATTTATTATTGTACAGCAGGTGTATTCTCAGACACCATGTCTCGTGTCTGACCCTCATGAGTCTATAACCTCCATTTTGTGAAGTGGATATAAAAACTAGATCTTCACGTCACACTGATAATTGTGTTTATATCATTACAAACTGGACTATTATTGTGAAAAAAAAAACTTTTGATATAAGACACATTTCTTGGAAATAAACTTTCTTCACCTTGTTTTCTCAGTTGTCTTCCAATAGTATCCTTGAGTCTGCTTGTTTATGGTTATCCGATATGCTTCCTTTGAAAATGAAAAAGCAATACAGAAATAGGAGCTAAAAAGATTTGTGTAAGTCTAAAAGAAGAATTAACCAATGAAATAATAATGTAAGTGCAGATTATGTTGTCACAGTGCTATTAATCTGTGGGGTAGTAAATGTGTTATGCAGAGCCCCATAGAGGCCGGATTTACCATTAGACAGAGAAGGCAAGTGCCTAGGGGAACCTCCCTGCAGCGGGCCTGTGTTTTTACACTTAAACATGTATTAAAACAGACTTAGAACAGACATTGTACATTGCACATAGCTCCTAGCAATAAGTGCTATATCTTGGGGGTGGAAATAACAAATATCCTCTCTGATTGGCTGTTATACTGCTTATTAAGTTACTTCCTCTCTTTCTTACGAAGTATGCTGGGAGATGTAGTCTCAATTTCCCAAAACAACAATAATCCACAATTGTCTCTGCATGACTCTCAAAGCAGTATTCTAGCTGAGATTTGCCAAGTGAGGTGTGACACCCAGTACATTTGTTACAATTCTCTGCCAGCGCCAATCACATTCAATTCAATTCGTAGAAAAGACGAATTGAGAGTCTGTGAATAGTGAAATATTCCACTAGAGTGCTGCATAATACATATATATAATGTTATAATTTTAGTGTCCTGTTTGTCTAATTATGGTTAACAGTAGTAGCACATATGCTTCCTACAGGAACAGTGACATTGTAAGTATATATACATATATATATATATATTTTTTTTGTTTCCTATCTATGTTACTTTTCCTATGGTTCAAATTCATCATAACCCTTAAAGTTTATAAAATATTGTAAATACTATAGTCTAAGTAATGGGAGACTGCTTCCAAAGGAACATTAATTTGATGTATGAATATTATATTGAAATATAAATTAATTTACCAACAATGGGCCCTACTCTATTAGAAGCTTGCAAATGTCTCTAATCTGTCATTTAGTACTGCAATCTAACCTTTAGTTTTTGCTGCAGGTGTTTTTTCCCTAAATGTTTAGATGTATTCTATTGACTCTAGGCCGCAATTTACCTCCTAAACTCATTAACCCTGCCTTTTCAAGTAGGATTTCATGGGGCTAGATCATATAATCTTGCAGTATTTAAGCAAGCCCATAATTTACTTCATAGACACTGCCAATACTAAATGAGACCGTCATCATGATGTTAGTAAAGGATGAAAGTTGAAGATAATCTGCAATCGAAGACTACAAATTAATTAGTGATCGGACTCTATAAAATGCATTAGATCATCTGTTCTAGCCCATGTGGGTTTCATGATATGTTTTAACCCCTTGAGTCCCGGGATCGATGTTACATAAACATTTAATAATAATATATATTTTTTTATTGCATATTTGTGGGGTTTGCAATTAATTCTAAGGTGTTTCCATGTATTCCCATGCTTTTAAAATACAGTATTATGTGTTTAATTGCTGATAGCTCTAATAAGTAGGACTACGATGGTCATATTTTTATACTTTACTAATTTAAAGAACTGCATTTGAAAATAGGAAATTCATTTTTAGACTGTAAAAATATAACACAACCTCTAATTTAGTATGTTTTATATACACTTATGCTGCTATGGAGTGTACCATTTTGTCTTCAGCAAATCAACTTCCTGACGTGGAAGTAGTCAGTTACCCAATGGGAATCTGACAGTAACGACTACCAGTACACTCAGCAATGCTACAGGGAAGCTCATTAGCTAAAAACATTTGTCATCATGTTTAGTTAATACACATTCCCCCCTTATTGGTAATTTACTGTCCAATTAACTGTTCATTTTGGTATATTTATCTTTGAATATGGTACATTATTAATTTGACCATATGTTTAACTGTCAGACATAATTTTTCAAAACAGTATTCTTTTAAATGCTGCATTCTGCTTTCCCTGCTTTATGACATCATCATGTGACATCATCAACACTCTACATCCAGTACTATTTAAGAAGCTCATGTACAGGCCAGTGTTTAGTTGCTGCTTTTGAAGTTTCTTATACTGAAGATTGAAAAATATGCTGCCCACTGCCATGTTTGTGTGGATCCTCTTAGTGGTCTTGATTGCAGTATTAATCTGCATGATCATGGCTGCCATATTTGCTGTGCATTATTTTGAATCCTCTGCCATACCACCTGTTCAGAAAGAAGAGCAAATTATATCTGAAAATCCTCATGAAACAATTATCCCAATGCAAATGGCCCCGGTCAAGTGTCTGTGCTGGAATCTGTACATGGGGAGACATACTAATCGATACGTGCCAAACAAAGCATCTGAATTTGTTGTGATGGTGCCTTGTGACTATGGCGGATGCTGTCGCCTGAAGAACATGGACAGGATTGATGTTGAGCAGCAGAAATTGGCCATGGACAACTGGAAGTGTAAGCTCCAAAGCTTAATGAAGGTGGTAAAGGAAAGAAATGCCCAAATCATGGACTTCTTAAGAGAAATATTAAAGCTAAAACGGAGGCCAAACATAAGAACAATCTACGTACCTGATGAGAGAGAGCTGTGGAAAGTAGAAAACTGGCCACTCTACTTCAAGACTCATGATGGACAGTGTGCCACAAATACAGACGTATCATACCCTTGTAACTGCAGTTACATGAATAATGACTGTGGGAGGAATATACACCAGCCACTCAGGGACATGCGCTACCAAACTTATATCAGAAACATCATTAGATCCAGAAGAAAGTTCCAGTATAGATAAATACATTTCTGTTTTTTATGTTATTTGTTTTTTATATGCTCATAGTAAATTGATATAGCAAAATATTGTTATCTGTGTCTTTTTAAATGTGTTAAAGGGACATGCTACAAACATTTTATGAATGCATTATTTAAAAAGATGAGAAACTGACATAGAATTGACTATTTGCCCAAGTGAGCATGTTTACATGGATGTGTTTGTATGTTGGTGATGCTTACCTTTGTAGTGTAATTAAATTGAAAGGAGTTTGGGTTATAGCGCAATGGTTACCAACCTTCATTGAGCCATGGACATGATGCCAGCTAACCGGGATTTCCAAGGACAGCTTTTGCTGTTATTTACTATTGTCTAAGAGGTCAATCTCGCCTCATTGTCACTCTTTTCAACCCAATTCATGTGGTATCTTCAGCCCACACTACATTTTCCTTCCTCTCAGAAACACTGATATAGACACACGTAGAGTGGGAAGTCTCTGTCTTTCAGGCTCACAACATGGAAATTCATCCAGTACCAAGAGTGGAACCTCAGTTGAACATTGCTGATCTGTTGGCCTCGTAGTATATACTGTATATATATATATATATATATATATATAAACTGTGTCCAGGTGTCCATTAGTAATGTATATAATATGTATAATGTGTACAAGTTGTTAGCTGATGGGTGTAATGGGTACCCACTGCAGTCCCAGTGTTAATATCTAGGGGTCTAGACTGCTACTTAGTGGCAGTTAGAGAGAATCTCCCGGGACAAGATGGAGATGGTCACACAATGGGGCTATAAAGTATAAAGCTAGGACAAGTCTACAGAAATGTAACATAGTGTTGCTCTTGATTCCAGAGACTGAGAAACGTAAACTGGTGCAACAGGTTTAAAGGGACCCCCAAGAAACATATCAGGAATATCTCAAAACTTTCTTATTACTTTTCCCATCTAATTTTGCTTATAGCTATTTGTTATCTAAAAGTGTTTTATTAATTGTCAATGTACTGTGTAGAAGAATATATTGCAGTAAGGGAGAAACCTGCAAAACCCCTTTTTCTCATTGAATCAGAGGTATTAGTTAGCAAAATGTACAAGTATATCTATCTATAAGTATATTTATATGTATGTTTATTATTGTACAGCAGGTGTATTCTCAGACACCATGTCTCGTGTCTGACCCTCATGAGTCTATAACCTCCATTTTGTGAAGTTGATATAAAATCTAGATCTTCACGTCACACTGATAACTGTGTTTATATGATTACAAACTGGACTATTACTGTGAAAATAAATACTTTTGACTTAAGACACATTTCTTGGAAATAAACTTTCTTCAACTTGTTTTTTCAGTTGTCTTACAATAGTATCCTTAAGTCTTCTTGTTTATGGTTATCCGATATACTTCCTTTGAAAATCAAAAAGCAATACAGAAATAGAAACTAAAAATATTTGTGCAAGTCTATAAGAATTAACCAATGAAATAATAATGTAAGTGCAGATTATGTTGTCACAGTGTTATTTACCTGTGTGGTAGTGAGTGTGTTATGCAGATCCCCATAGAGGCCATATTTACCATTACACAGAGAAGGCAAGTGCCTAAGGGAACCTGGCTGCAGTGGGCCTGTGTTTTTACACTTAAACATGTATTAAAACAGACATTGTACATCACAAATAACTCCTTGCAAGAAGTAGAAATAACAAATCTCCTCTCTGATTTGCTGAGTTTTACTGCTTATGAAGTTACTTCCTTTCTTTCTTACAAAGCATGCTGGGATATGTAGTTTCCATTACCCAAAAGAATTGAGAGTGCAGCACAATATATATATATGTAATGTGTCTGTCATTTTTATCATGAGAGTCTATACCCTCCATTTTGTGAAGTGGATATAAAAACTAGATCTTCACTTCACACTGATAACTGTGTTTATATCATTACAAACTGGACTATTATTGTGAAAATAAAGACGTTTGATTTAAGACACTTTTCTTGAAAATAAACTTTCTTCACCTTGTTTTTTCAGTTGTCTTACAATAGTATCCTTGAGTCTGCTTGTTTATGGTTATCTGATATACTTCCTTTGAAAATGAAAAAGCAATACAGAAATAGAAACTAAAAAGATTTGTGTAAGTCTAAAAGAAGAATTAACCAATTAAATAATATTGTAAGTGCAAATTATGTTGTCACAGTGCTATTTATCTGTGGGGTAGTAAATGTGTTATGCAGAGCCCCATAGAGGCCGGATTTACCATTAGACAGAGAAGGCAAGTGCCTAGGGGAACCTCCCTGCAGAGGGCCTGTGTTTTTACACTTAAACATGTATTAAAACAGAATTAGAACAGACATTGTACCTCACACATTCCTCCTTGCAATAAGTGCTATATCTTGGGGGTGGAGTTATACTGCTTATTAAGTTACTTCCTCTCTTTCTTACGAAGTATGCTGGGAGATGTAGTCTCAATTTCCCAAAACAACAATAATCCACAATTGTCTCTGCATGACTCTCAGGGCAGTATTCTAGCTGAGATTTGCCAAGTGAGGTGTGACACCCAGTACATTTGTTACAATTCTCTGCCAGCGCCAATCACATTTCGGTAAAATTCGTAGAAAAGATGAATTGAGAGTCTTTGAATAGTGAAATATTCCACTAGAGTGCTGCATAATACATATATATAATGTGTCTGTCAATTTTATAATTTTAGTGTCCTGTTTGTCTAATTATGGTTAACAGTAGTAGCACATATGCTTCCTACAGGAACAGTGACATTGTAAGTATAAATACATATATATATATTTTTTTTTTTTGTTTCCTATCAATGTTATTTTTCCTATGGTTCAAATTCATCATAACCCTTAAAGTTTATAAAATATTGTAAATACTATTGTCTAAGTAATGGGAGACTGCTTCCAAAGGAACATTAATTTGATGTATGAATATTATATTGAAATATAAATTAATTTACCAACAACGGGCCCCACTCTATCAGAAGCTTGCAAACGTCTCTAATCTGTCATTTAGTGCTGCAATCTAACCTTTAGTTTTTGCTGCAGGTGTTTTTTCCCTAAATGTTTAGATGTATTCTATTGACTCTAGGCCACAATTTACCTCCTAAACTCATTAACCCTGCCTTTTCAAGTAGGATTTCATGGGGCTAGATCATATAATCTTGCAGTATTTAAGCAAGCCCGTAATTTACTTCATAGACACCGCCAATAGTAAATGAGACCGTCATCATGATGTTAGTAAAGGATGGAAGTTGAAGATAATATGAAATCGAAGACTACAAATTAATTAGTGATCGGACTCTATAAAATGCATTAGATCATCTGTTCTAGCCCATGTGGGTTTCATGATATGTTTTAACCCCTTGAGTCCCGGGATCAATGTTACATAAACATTTAATAATAATATATATTTTTTATTGCATATTTGTGGGGTTTGCAATTAATTCTAAGGTGTTTCTATGTATTCCCATGCTTTTAAAATACAGTATTGTGTGTTTAATTGCTGATAGCTCTAATAAGTAGGACTACGATGGTCATATTTTTATACTTTACTAATTTAAAGAACTGCATTTGAAAATAGGAAATTCATTTTTAGACTGTAAAAATATAACACAACCTCTAATTTAGTATGTTTTATATACACTTATGCTGCTATGGAGTGTACCATTTTGTCTTCAGCAAATCAACTTCCTGACGTGGAAGTAGTCAGTTACCCAATGGGAATCTGACAGTAACGACTACCAGTACACTCAGCAATGCTACAGGGAAGCTCATTAGCTAAAAACATTTGTCATCATGTTTAGTTAATACACATTGCAGCACATTGGTAATTTACTGTCCAATTAACTGTTCATGTTGGTATATTTATCTTTGAATATGGTACATTATTAATTTGACCATATGTTTAACTGTCAGACATAATTTTTCAAAACAGTATTCTTTTAAATGCTGCATTCTGCTTTCCCTGCTTTATGACATCATCATGTGACATCATCAACACTCTACATCCAGTACTATTTAAGAAGCTCATGTACAAGCCAGTGTTTAGTTGCTGCTTTTGAAGTTTCTTATACTGAAGATTGAAAAATATGCTGCCCACTGCCATGTTTGTGTGGATCCTCTTAGTGGTCTTGATTGCAGTATTAATCTGCATGATCATGGCTGCCATATTTGCTGTGCATTATTTTGAATCCTCTGCCATACCACCTGTTCAGAAAGAAGAGCAAATTATATCTGAAAATCCTCATGAAACAATTATCCCAATGCAAATGGCCCCGGTCAAGTGTCTGTGCTGGAATCTGTACATGGGGAGACATACTAATCGATACGTGCCAAACAAAGCATCTGAATTTGTTGTGATGGTGCCTTGTGACTATGGCGGATGCTGTCGCCTGAAGAACATGGACAGGATTGATGTTGAGCAGCAGAAATTGGCCATGGACAACTGGAAGTGTAAGCTCCAAAGCTTAATGAAGGTGGTAAAGGAAAGAAATGCCCAAATCATGGACTTCTTAAGAGAAATATTAAAGCTAAAACGGAGGCCAAACATAAGAACAATCTACGTACCTGATGAGAGAGAGCTGTGGAAAGTAGAAAACTGGCCACTCTACTTCAAGACTCATGATGGACAGTGTGCCACAAATACAGATGTATCATACCCCTGTAACTGCAGTTACATGAATAATGACTGTGGGAGGAATATACACCAGCCACTCAGGGACATGCGCTATCAATCTTATATCAGAAACATCATTAGATCCAGAAGAAAGTTCCAGTATAGATAAATACATTTCTGTTTTTTATGTTATTTGTTTTTTATATGCTCATAGTAAATTGATATAGCAAAATATTGTTATCTGTGTCTTTTTAAATGTGTTAAAGGGACATGCTACAAACATTTTATGAATGCATTATTTAAAAAGATGAGAAACTGACATAGAATTGACTATTTGCCCAAGTGAGCATGTTTACATGGATGTGTTTGTATGTTGGTGATGCTTACCTTTGTAGTGTAATTAAATTGAAAGGAGTTTGGGTTATAGCGCAATGGTTACCAACCTTCATTGAGCCATGGACATGATGCCAGCTAACCGGGATTTCCAAGGACAGCTTTTGCTGTTATTTACTATTGTCTAAGAGGTCAATCTCGCCTCATTGTCACTCTTTTCAACCCAATTCATGTGGTATCTTCAGCCCACACTACATTTTCCTTCCTCTCAGAAACACTGATATAGACACACGTAGAGTGGGAAGTCTCTGTATTTCAGGCTCACAACATGGAAATTTATCCAGTACCAAGAGTGGAACCTCAGTTGAACATTGCTGATCTGTTGGCCTCGTAGTATATACTGTATATATATATATATATATATATATATATATATATATATATATATATATAAACTGTGTCCAGGTGTCCATTAGTAATGTATATAATATGTATAATGTGTACAAGTTGTTAGCTGATGGGTGTAATGGGTACCCACTGCAGTCCCAGTGTTAATATCTAGGGGTCTAGACTGCTACTTAGTGGCAGTTAGAGAGAATCTCCCGGGACAAGATGGAGATGGTCACACAATGGGGCTATAAAGTATAAAGCTCTTGATTCCAGAGACTGAGAAACGTAAACTGGTGCAACGGGTTTAAAGGGACCCCCAAGAAACATATCAGGAATATCTCAAAACTTTCTTATTTCTTTTCCCATCTAATTTTGCTTATAGCTATTTGTTATCTAAAGGTGCTTTATTAATTGTCAATGTACTGTGTAGAAGAATATATTGCAGTAAGGGAGAAACCTGCAAAACCCCTTTTTCTCATTGAATCAGAGGTATTAGTTAGCAAAATGTACAAGTATATCTATCTATAAGTATATTTATATGTATGTTTATTATTGTACAGCAGGTGTATTCTCAGACACCACGTCTCGTGTCTGACCCTCATGAGTCTATAACCTCCATTTTGTGAAGTTGATATAAAATCTAGATCTTCACGTCACACTGATAACTGTGTTTATATGATTACAAACTGGACTATTACTGTGAAAATAAATACTTTTGACATAAGACACATTTCTTGGAAATAAACTTTCTTCAACTTGTTTTTTCAGTTGTCTTACAATAGTATCCTTAAGTCTTCTTGTTTATGGTTATCCGATATACTTCCTTTGAAAATCAAAAAGCAATACAGAAATAGAAACTAAAAATATTTGTGCAAGTCTATAAGAATTAACCAATGAAATAATAATGTAAGTGCAGATTATGTTGTCACAGTGCTATTTACCTGTGTGGTAGTGAGTGTGTTATGCAGATCCCCATAGAGGCCATATTTACCATTACACAGAGAAGGCAAGTGCCTAAGGGAACCTGGCTGCAGTGGGCCTGTGTTTTTACACTTAAACATGTATTAAAACAGACATTGTACATCACAAATAACTCCTTGCAAGAAGTGGAAATAACAAATCTCCTCTCTGATTTGCTGAGTTTTACTGCTTATGAAGTTACTTCCTTTCTTTCTTACAAAGCATGCTGGGATATGTAGTTTCCATTACCCAAAAGAATTGAGAGTGCAGCACAATATATATATATATATATATATATATATATATATATATATATATATGTAATGTGTCTGTCATTTTTATCATTTTAGTGCCCTGTTTGTCTAATTATGGTTAACAGTAGTAGCATATATCTGTCCCATACTAAAACTTTATCATGATGCTTCCATGATTTCTCACATCATTAAATGGATTGACCCAAAATAATCAAAGAACTGGCTACAAATTGAAAAATATCAAATACTAAAAAGTAAACTCAGAATTCTATGATAAGAAGTTTAGTATCAATACAAGAAAATGACCATTATTTATTAGAAATGGTGGGAATTTTTAGATTAAAATGAAAGCTTAATGGACTTTATTGCCCTTTCCAAGCCCGGCTATTACTTTAGAAATATTAGCCAGAGAATTAAAGCTCTCATTCCTATATAACTATGTAAAGAAGGGAATAAGAACAATGAGAGACCTCTTTGTAGATGGAACGTTAGCACCCTGGGATAAATTGCATAATAAATTTTAATTTACTAAATCATAGCTGGGTAGAATATAATACATTTAACATACGTTTAAAATTTTCTAAAGTCAATCTCAATCAGATGAACAAACCAACCCCTTTGGAAAATCTGATCTTATTGAAGAAGAAAATTAATTTGATCTCAAAATGTTTTAATATATTGAGATCTCAGGTAGATGGAAATAAAATCGTAAAAATAAGACTCTGAGAAAGAGATGTCAAACAGGTTTTTCCAGAGGAAACATGGTTTGGGGCATTAACCTTCACTGAGAAATATATCAAGAACACCTCCCTCAGGGAGTTATCTTTTAAGATACTGAATAGATGGCATATGGTTCCAACTAAAGTAACCTGATTTACACAAAATGAAATCCTGAAATATTGTTGGAGGAAGTGTGGACGAATTTGATCTAATTTCTCCATATGGTGGGAATGTCCTCCAATCTATGAATTTTGGATAAATTGCTGTAACAAGATTTCCTCATATACTAAACTTGTAATCAATCCCTCACCAGAAACAATAATATTTTATATATTTCCTGTTGAACTTTTCAAGGAAATTAAAGATTTTTTTTACAATACATAATGGTGGCCAAATTGCTTATTGTAAATAAATAGAAGAGTACCTCTATACCTACTTGGAATGAGGTGAAAATTATTGTAAATAGGGAACCGCACCTTAGAAAAAGATTTTCAAAACTTGGGAGTAATTACAGTTTCTCCAATAAAATGGAAAGTATGGGATAAATATCTAAGCTAAACTTAAGTTCTAGATAATTAAAAAGATTGTACAGATTCCATGCTTTCCAGGAATGAGATCCTCAAAGCTCCCTCCCTGGAAACTGTCCCAAAATTTCCACCTCCCTCCTTTTTTTTTGTAGTTCTTTGTCTGTCTTGTTTTGTATTGATTAATGTATTAATTAATGTAATTAATTAATGTAAAAAAATATGTAGTAGCATATATTCTTCCTACAGTAATAGAGACACTATAAGTATATATCATTTATGTTTCATATCAATATTATTTTGACTACAAGAACATAACCCCTAAAGTTTCAAACATATTGTAAATACTATAGTTTAAGTAATGTGAGACTGCTTCCAAAGGAAAATGTATTTGATGTATTAATAATATATTAAAATATAAAATAATTTTCTAACAATGGGCCCTATCCTATTAGCTGCTCGCAAATACCTCTAACCTGTAATTTTGTTTGTGGGTGTTTTTTTCTCTTAATGTTTAGATGTATTGTATTGACTCAAGCCCCTCAATGTACGTCTTACATAAACCATGCCTTTTTAAGTAGGATTTCAGGGGGTGTGATCATAAAATCATCCAATATTTAAGCAAGCCCGTAATTTTCTTCTTAGACATGGCCAATAGTAAATGAGACGGTCATCATGACGTCAGTAAAACATGGAGTTTATACTTAAACTTCACTCAGAGACTAATTAATTTGTGTTTATAAGTAAATTTAGCGATCAGACTTGCAATCCAGCATTACAGAAATTAATAAAATTCATTAAAGCAACTGTTCTAGTCCAAGCAGGTTCCATGATATTTATTAACCCTTTAATTCCCGGGATCCATTTCACACAAAAACACATTAAAAAAATATATATTTTTAATTGCATTTTTGTGGGTTTGAGACTGTTCTGTAATTATTTCTAATGTATTTGTGAGGAATTGACTCTGCTGGGTTTTGAACCCTGGTCCCCAGGCTGCTATACCTATTCCCTACCACTGCGCCAGTCTGCCTTTTGTGAATTCCAGTGAGACTTTATAAGCTTGACTCTCCTAGCAATTTTATCAGTACCTAAGTCTGTTCAGCTGTGTCTGGTCAGATGTCTGGTCCTTGGCCTATATAAGGCACTTCCTGTCAAATGTACCTTGCCAGATTATTGTTGGTTCCTGATCCCTTCAATAAAAGCTTGTTCCTGTTTAACCTACAAGTTGCTGAACCGGATTATTGCTGACCTTGGCTACTGGTCTCCACAACTTTGTGATTCCTATATCATTACAGAATAATCTGGCCCTTTCATGGAGACCGCCGGGACAGATTCTGCATTGGCCCAGCAGGTTGCTTTTACTGCAAGAACTGTGCAGACCCAGGCACAGACCATCCAAGTGCTGCAGGACCAGGTAGCTGAACTGCAAAATAAATTTCAGTCAATGCACAGTGAGTACACCAGCTACAGGGCACGTGATGTTTCAGCTGCTACTGTTACACCTGCACAAGATGCTCGCTTGCCCCTGCCAGAAAAGTTTGGAGGATATCGCAAAAAATGTAGGGGTTTCCTAAATCAATGCCGTTTGCACTTCATGATGTTACCTCACCAATTTCCATCTGAAAGAGAGAAGGTGGGATTTATTTTTTCACTATTCAAATATGAAGCCCTGGCTTGGGGCTCCCCTCTTCTGGAACAGGACAGTCCAGTCTTGGGTAACCTAAATGACTTTCTTGAGGCCATGTGCCTAGTTTTTGATGACCCCAATCGATGTGCTACAGCAGAAGCCACTCTACTTCATTTGCATCAAGGGAGGCGCTCCGTGGCTGAATATGCTGCTGAATTCAGACAGTGGGTTGCTGATACTACCTGGAACCAATCAGCTCAGAGGTTCCACTTCAGAAAAGGTCTCTCAGAAGCTATAAAAGATGAGCTAGCTCGTGTTGATCTTCCTGCTGACTTTGATGCATTCGTGCGTTTGGCTATCCGTATCGATCGGAGACTTTCTGAAAGAAGACTGGAAAGACAGGGCTCTTTTAGACCAAGTACTACTCCTATTTCCTATTCAAGAATTTCTACTCCAACCCCACAAACACCTTCAGACTCTGAGCCTGAGGCTATGCAGGTAAATCTAATAAGAGGGCCATTATCCAATAAAGAAAAACAGTGGCGACGCACTCACAATTTATGCCTGTATTGTGGTAGTGCAGGGCACTATGCCATCAATTGCCCTAGCAAATCCAAAAGAACAATAGCTATGGCTGCTGAGGGCGCACAGATTCGACACCAATCCCAGATTGCAGATCAACTGGATTCTGTCACACAACCCTTGTTTTCTCTGGCTCATGGTGAAGAGGGTATGTTGACTCAACATCCTCATTTTGTGGTGCCTATCACGTTGCAATGTGGTGATCATAAAATTTCAACTACAGCTATGATAGATTCTGGAGCAGGCGGAAACTTTATGGACATTAAATTTGCAGCAGGAAATGGAATTCAGTCTATCTCTAATTCTTCACCTGTGTTAATGGAGACAGTGGACGGTTCTCCACTTACGTCGGGCCCGGTTACACATGAGACTGTGCCCTTAAAGTTGACTCTGGAAGTGAATCACCATGAGACTATATCTTTCCACCTAATTTCTTCAACACAGTTTCCAGTGATTTTGGGGGTACCTTGGCTTGCTCTGCATAACCCACAGATTGATTGGAAGATCAGAACTTTGTCCTTTCCTTCAGAACACTGCTTAATGAATTGTCAACCCACTAAGGTAACACCTGTTGCCACAACAATTAATTAAATGGTTGCTACAAACTTGACTAAGCTTCCTCTACAATATCGGGATTTTGCAGATGTCTGTGATAAGAAGAATGCTGATCAGCTTCCACCCTACAGGCCTTATGATTGCCCAATAGAGCTGTTGCCTGGGGCTGCTATCCCATTTGGCCGTATATATTCCCTTTCTGAGCCTGAATCGAAAGCTCTTCGTGAATACATACAAGAAAATCTTGCCAAAGGTTTTATTCGACCATCTACTTCCCCAGCAGGAGCTCATATATTCTTTGTAGAGAAGAAAGATGGCAGCCTACGGCCATGCGTTGATTACAGGGACATTAATAACATCACTGTTAAAAAACGCTACCCCTTGCCTCTCATTCCTGAACTTTTGGAGAGACTTCGCTCAGCTAAAATATTTACGAAGCTTGATCTACGAGGGGCATATAATCTGGTTCGCATAAGACCAAATGATGAATGGAAAACAGCTTTCAGAACCAGGTACGGGCATTACGAATATCTAGTAATGCCATTTGGGCTTTGTAATGCCCCTGCAACTTTCCAGCATCTTATCAATGATGTACTACGAGATCTCCTGGATCAGTTTGTTGTGGCATATTTGGATGATATCCTAATATTCTCTGATAGTCTTGAAAACCACAGAAAACAGGTCCGTATAGTTCTGGAGCGCCTTCGTACCCTTCACCTGTACATTAAACTAGAAAAATGTGAGTTTGAACAAACAGAAATTCAATTCCTGGGGTATGTCATAACTCCTAAAGGTTTAACTATGGACGCAAGTAAAATTAAAGCTGTGCTGGACTGGCCCATCCCCAAGAATGAAAAAGATGTCCAGAGATTTGTGGGGTTTGCCAATTTTTACAGGCGTTTCATTAAGAATTTCTCTGCCGTTATTACACCGATCACTGAACTCACACGTAAGGGGACTCCTTTTCAGTGGTCCGATAAGGCTGATACCGCATTTTCCAGATTAAAGACTCTGTTTACATCTGCCCCCGTCCTGGTACATCCTCAGCCAGAATTACCATTTATTGTGGAAGTTGATGCTTCTGATTCAGCTGTTGGTGCTATACTGTCTCAAAGGACTGGACCTAAGATGCTGTTACATCCGTGTGCCTTCTATTCCCGCCAGATGGTGCCAGCAGAAATAAACTATGACATCGGGAATAAAGAACTATTGGCTATAAAAGCTGCCTTCACCGAATGGAGACATCTCTTGGAGGGAGCTACCCATCCAATTACTATCCTCACAGATCACAAAAATCTGGAATTCGATCAGCTGAGAGACTGTCAGCCAGACAAGCACGCTGGTCCCTATTCTTCTCAAGGTTTAACTTTTTGGTTACATACCGTCCTGGCTCCAAGAATGTTAAGGCGGATGCCTTGTCTAGAATAGCTGACCCCCTCCATGCTACCATAACCAAGACCACCATCTTGCCGGAGGATATATTTATAGGAGTTGCTTTTCCTTCTGATCTGATGTCTCGCATTAAAAAGGGCTACGCTAAAGACCCAGTTCTTCGTGATCCTCCTCGTGATCTCCATATGACGATGCTTAATGGGTTTTGGATTTTTCAACGACGTCTGTTTGCTCCGGAGTCAGTGCGACTGGACCTTTTACGTCTCTACCATGACTCAAAACCAGCAGGTCATCCAGGAATCCGAAAGACGCAAGACCTACTTGCCCGATCCTTTTGGTGGCCGAAGTATCATGAGGATGTTAAGAAGTATGTGTCCTCTTGTGATGTGTGTGCCAGACATAAGACTCCTCGCTTATCCCCTGTTGGCTTGCTTCAGCCTCTTCCGATTCCTCATCGTCCCTGGGGATCTATATCCATGGACTTTATTGTGGAACTACCTCCCTCTAAGGAACACACTACCATTCTTGTTGTTGTGGACAGGTTAACTAAGATGGGTCATATCATACCAGCTCGTGGTCTCCCTTCAGCTAAACAGACGGCTGACCTGGTTATTCGGGAAATTTTTCGCTTGCATGGAGTGCCTGATTAAGTAGTTTCTGACAGGGGAGTGCAGTTTACGTCTCGTTTTTGGAAACATTTTTGTTCTAATCTAGGTATTAATGTAAATCTGTCGTCAGCTTTTCATCCGCAAAGTAATGGACAGACTGAGCGAACCAACCAGACTTTGGAGCAATATTTGCGGTGCTATATTAGTTACCTGCAGGATGACTGGCTGGATTTTCTACCCACGGAGGAGTTTGCCTATAACAATGCCCAACACTGCTCCACTTCTTTGAGCCCATTTTTTGCCAACTATGGTTACCATCCGACCTTTCTAGTCAGTCTCCCAATTACTACTTCCATTCCTGCTGTCACTGACCGGCTAACCGCCTTACGTGATTCCCAAGCACTGTTGAAAGAGACTCTTTTGGAGGCTCAGGAATGTTACAAAAGAGCTGCTGATAGGCATAGAAAGGAGGCCCCAGTCTATCGCGTTGGTGACAAGGTGTGGCTGTCAACAAAGAATCTTAAGCTTCGGATTTCTTCTCATAAATTGGGTCAAAGGTTCATGGGACCTTTTGAGATCATTGCTCAGATCAATGCTGTCACCTTCCGTTTGCAACTCCCGAATTTCATGAAAATACATCCAGTGTTTCACGTTGCACTGCTTAAACCTGTTCATGAAAATACTTTCCCAGGCCGAGTCCTGCCTGCCCCACCTCCAGTCCTCGTGGATGGTGAGGATGAGTACGAAGTGGACAAAATTCTTGACTCCCGGATCTTCCGTAACAAACTTCAGTATCTGGTTCGCTGGAAAGGCTATGGTGAGGAGGAGAGTTTGTGGGAACCAGTGGACAATGTTCACGCTCCTGGTCTACTTCGGTCTTTTCATGTGCAGTACCCTGCTAAACCAGGTAATAGGGCATCCAGAGGCTGCACCTATAGAGGCGGGGGTAATGTGAGGAATTGACTCTGCTGGGTTTTGAACCCTGGTCCCCAGGCTGCTATACCTTTTCCCTACCACTGCGCCAGTCTGCCTTTTGTGAATTCCATTGAGACCTTATAAGCTTGACTCTGCTAGCAATTTTATCAGTACCTAAGTCTGTTCAGCTGTGTCTGGTCAGGTGTCTGGTCCTTGGCCTATATAAGGCACTTCCTGTCAAATGTACCTTGCCAGATTATTGTTGGTTCCTGATCCCTTCAATAAAAGCTTGTTCCTGTTTAACCTACAAGTTGCTGAACCGGATTATTGCTGACCTTGGCTACTGGTTTCCACAACTTTGTGATTCCTATATCATTACAGTATTTCTATGCTTTCCCAAATTCTTAAATTACAGAATTGACTGTTTAAAAGCTGCGAAGGCTCTAATAATTGACTGAAAAAGGGTCCTTGTGAGTCCTCTTGAGTATTCATAATATTTTTGACAAAAACATTATACTTTTTTAATTTCTGTGTTTGAAAATATTTGTGGGTCTGATAGAATATCGATTTTGTGTAAGCTTAATTGGTAAGCACTCATAAAGGTTGAGGTGTGCTGAAACCAATGTGCTGAAACCAATTTCAGCTTGGATTTACGAGTTTTGTCTCTCCAGTAGTTATTGCGGTTTGCGAGTAGCTAATAGAATATGTGGCAATTGTGAACGGACTATACGTAGCAGAAATTTTCATAATGAGGGGCCTTGGTTACTAATAATTATAGGATGGAGCTATGCAACACAGTATGCCAATAAGCTATAAATCTATAAAACCTAGAGTATAACTACTAGCATTACAATGTTATAATTCAAGTATACTTATGCATTTACTTTTATTTTAGCAGCCATTATTTTTATGATACATTGGTCCTATAACTTCTGAACTAATCGGTACAGCATTCTATGTGTCAGTGACAAAATTATGCATAAAATGGCAGCTTTAGCAAGGAGAGTTTCTGAATTGAAAATCTGAAGTCATTCTGAAGGTTTAATGATTTTGTAAGCAAGTAAACAGACATTATGTTCAGGTAAGAGTCCTGTTCCCTTCTGGATCGCTATATTACTGTGGTGAATGGACTTGTGTACTTCAGTAAAGCTGTGAGCTATATAATGTAGGGTAACCCAAGATGAGCAGGTCATAGCAGAGAGGTTAGACAAATCACTGTCCACTGGAGAAGGAACTGGCATCCTAATCCAGCATGGGTGTAAAAGCTAAAATTATTCACATGGGGATACAGCTCATTGTATACAAATGCTGCATAACAGCTTCTCTACACATACATACATTGACTATCTGGGGGGGGGGGGGGATATGTTTCCCTCATCCCCCAGTTCCTACACCCAGTATATTTGCTAAGAAAACCTTATGGACAGGCACAACCAGAGGCATAAATATAGTTGTGCCTGGGGATTCTCTGTGGAAAGCAGCAAGCCATCTGTCAGTCACTGCCAATCTGAGCTCATGTTTATTGCTTCAGGGACCTCCTCTATCCATGTCCGCCTCTGTTGTCCCCTTTTTTATGTCCCAGCCTCAGAGCCTTTTCTAGGGAATCCTGCCGTTATGATGTGGCCAAAATATCTGAGCTTCCGCCTCATGATTATTATTATTATCATTACCCTACCTTCCAGAATCTTTGTTTCCTGAAATAGTGATTTATTGAATCTTCTTGCAGTCCAAGGGACTGTATTTTTCGCCAAAACCACAATTCAAAGACATCAATAATACGGCCCTCAGCCTTCTTTATGCTCCAGCTCTCACATCCGTATGTTACTACTATTAGTTCTAACTATGAAGACCTTTATTGATACTGTTATATCTTATTTTTTACTCGCTTTTCCAAGCATGCCATAGCTTTCCCCCTAGAAGCAAACATCTTTTCATTTAATAACTACAGTTACCATCTGAAGAGATCTTGGATCCCAGAAAAAAAAATTCTGTCACTGCATCCACTTCTTCCCTGTCTATTTGCCAGGAAGTGAGATTGGGGATTACAACAATCTTTGTCTTTTTAATGTTGAGCAGCAGGCCAACTATTGCACTCTCTACTTTTACCCTCATCTTTATAGAGGGTGCTTTATATATCATCTGTACAGACACTAGGCCTCATAAATCTTCATAGATAAGATAATGCATCCAATAGTGAAGAAATAACTGTTTTTTTTTTTTTAAAGCAACCATTTTGCTCTCTACACATATTGAAACTAGAGGTTAAAATTCAGACAACTGATTTTTTTAAAGTTCTGTTTATGAGCATAGGAATCCATTTTGTGTTTGTGACATCAATTACTAAGAGCTGAACGATGAGGGTATGTGTTTTGCCTATAAGTGGAGTGAGGGATAGGGAAGGAGGAAAGAGAGAGCTTTTATTAAGATAATTGTATAAGACTGAAATTTTCAACCCACCTCTTCCGCCTTACTGGTAATTTATCACATCTGTCAATTCATTCAATAATGATGTAGGACCGTTTTGTTGATTGTGTGATACAATACTATATATGTGGAGTATTGCTAAGTATGGTTTGCTGTATAGGTGTTTTTAATAATTGGCTTTGTAACAGAGTTAAATGGTTACATTATTGAATAAAGTCAATCAGACTGTTGTAGGGAATATGGGCACAGATTGAAATATATTGACTAACATCTACTGTCCGGAATTCAGGTGCTAATGGGTCTTGGTTCTGTGACCACTTCCAAAAGGGTAACAGAAAGATTGTGGTATATTGGGCTAATTTTAACTCTACAACAAATTAGAAAGTGAAACCAGTTTACACATACCATGTATAGAATTTCAGGGTAACACCTGTCTCAATTTTAGGATCCCTTCTCAAGATAGCCTGAAGTAATCCTTCTTTGTGTTATTGGTTTGTTAGAGAGAGTTGTAGCGATAGAATAGAATTTGATATAGAGAGATATAGTAATATATCTTAGGGAAGATATGAAGGGGGCATAGGTGTATGCCACAGAAGGACAGTCAGGTATAGGTATTCCCCATGTATATGTATAAATTAGAATGTATTGATAAACATTTTGTTAATATCTGTTTCTATTGGCTTGAGAGCGCTCTTGTTAAACATATTAAAATAAATTATTATTAATATGTGTGACCTCTGTCCCATATTATGTGCCAAGTATTTTTGTTTAGACTAAACCATTGTGCCATTATCTTAACACCTGCTTGATAATATTTATTTGGGACAATATAGAATTGAAGTTAAATGCGTATGTCTCAGAACACACTATCTTGAGACCTTCACAATGTTTCATCATGAGGAGTCTTTCTTACCCATGTGAAAATATATTTATTTACTAGACTCAGAAATGTAATTTGTACACAGGAAAATGATTTAACCCCTCACATGTTAAGAGGCATACTATAAGTGTTTGTGTATGTTTACAATGGTAATAGCAAGACCAATAGATGGACACAACCTCTTTGTTTTATCAAACAAAATACAAGACAAGGACAAGTTTTACACGGTTAAAAGGTGAAATCCACCCTGTACAATACGACCCTGTACCACTAATGGTCATATACTAGGAATGTACAGAGTCAGAAGCGGTTCAATTACTCTTGGGGAGGTGAGACCGATGGGTACCCACTTTCAGAGCTGACCAGGGCTTCCATAGAAATTACAACTTAACTGGCCATTGGCTTCAATGGTGCCATAGGAATGAACAGGGAAAATAGGGCTTAACTTCCAAACAAAGGATCACAGGGATGCCGGTTGCAATCACTTGATCCCACTTGACCTCTGTTTGTTGAAGCAATTGCTTCAGTGTTCTATTTTGACAAGCTTATTAAGCCCTTTGACAGCTTTTTTTTTATCTCATATAGCTCCACTGAACTCTATGGCTAAGACTTTGACAGCAACAGTGAGTTCAAGACCCAGTGGGGCTGGGGTTGACAGCTCCTGCTGGGATGAAACTACAAACCCTGGTTAATAATTGTAAACTTATCTGGTCATCCCTTGAAGCAATACTAACCCTCTTTCACACTTAAGTCAATAACGGTTAATCTAATCTCACCAACCCTTTCTTACTTGAGTACTTATTGTTCCCCTGATGTCTGCCAGCCTTCCCTGGTCCACTGGACCATTCCGCTACCCCACAAACTGAGTACCCCTTAAATTATGCCCCCCTTCCCCAGGAGACACACATATCATGTTTTATTGAACCCTTCTGGGATATAGGTTAACACTAAACATGACTATGTACATTTCTTACAACAAGTAATATACATGCACAAAATATTCCACAACAATATAACATAGTATTAAACATATTAAACCACTCCTTGCCATTACAGCAGTAAAAGTCCCAGTATCCAGGTGGCCAAGACATCCTCCTTTAGAAAGTGGAAGAATTCCTTAGAATGGCAATACCTTTACACAATCTTAGATACATTATTTATCAAGGGAAGTTTTACCATTCTCATCAACTCAATATACAAAAACCAAAAGCATTCCTGAAACTCCAAGGAGATAATAAAGGTTTTATAAACATTCAAAGAGGAACAAGACAGGGGTGTCCCCTGTCTTCCATACTATCCGCTTTGGTGATGGAACCTTTAGCTCAAGCTATACGCTCCACCCCACAAATCCAAGGGTTCCAAATAGGTCTACAACACCTCAAATCCTGCTTATTTGCAGACAACATCCTATGAACGTTAACTGAACCCATTTCATCAATACCTACTTTTATGAATACTCTAGACTTATTCGGACAGATCTCAGGATTGAAAGTAATTTAGATAAGACAGAAGCGATAGGGTATTCTCTCCCCCCACAAATGCTAAAAAGGTTAGAAAAAAAACATATTCTTTTGCTTAGTCAGAACATTTTGTCACATATTTAGGCATAAACGTAATTCCTGACCTGTCTAACTTATATGGGGCCAATTATACTCCTCTAATAAAAAAGCTAATTAGAGAAACTAATAAATGGAGTAAATACCCCCTTTCATGGACAAGACGCATTAACGCTATTAAAATGAACGTTCAACCCAAATTCTATATTTATTTAAATCCCTCCCCATCCCTAATATCTCTGGAGATATAGAAAAACTCCCAAAACACGTAACAAGATTTATATGAAACAATAAAAAACCCACGATTAGCAAAATCATTAATTGGACACCAACCCATTTGGATATTTATCGGGAACCAGCAGCTGAAACCATATACTGTATGTCTGTTATGTTCCTGGATGGCTGATCTGGAGTCTCTTGGTAGCCTGGAAGTGCTGATTTCTAATGCAATGATCGTGACCGATGTAGAATCCAGATATCCGGGTGCTGGTGCCAAGATTTCAACAAACCCAACTATCCTCCTGGGTAGTTAGAATGTAGTTTATAGCAGATGGCTCTGGGCTTTTATAGCCCCTACCCTCGGATCTTCACAACTGGTCGGCAGTGGTGGAATCTCGATGCAAGAACCAGCAGCAAGGATGGGATATGGTGATCTATGCAGTTTTGAAGTCCAATAATTTCAGCAGCTTGGCGGGGAAGCAGAAAGCACTCTTCACAATTTTGCCAAACCTTCACATACAGGTCCAAGTCCAAGGAAGGCCAGCCCTGGATAGAGGGGATCAAGGACCACATGGAGGCCTGCAGAGCAGAGGGGATCAGGGAGAAAGGGAGCCTGATTACCAGTATGCTGGAGCGATGAAGGCAACGGATTGCCACAAATGAGGATTAGTGGACAGCTATTCTAAATCAGAGGATGGTTTCCCTTGGGCTCCAGCCAGGTGAGATGCTAGCAGAATGACTTGTGGACCTAGTGCATCACACGGGCCCTTTTTCTATAGGCTTGGTCCTGTGGAAGGGCTCCCGGATGTGCTGCAGGGAGATCCAAAGTGTGGCCTTGGAATCGCAGAGCGATGGGAAAACCTATTTGCACAGCGTAGAAAGGATGTGGAAATTGAGCCAGATACAGCAGAAGAAATGTTGTTGAAACGGTTGGTCGATAAATTAATTTAGAAAAAGAGTATGAGGAGCTGCTTGATGAGGGGCCTGGCTCAGAGGGGCCCATGCTTCCCCAGCTGAGGATACACTGCCAAATAAAATGGACTACTGGCTACAGCCCTATAAGGTGGAGGAAGGAAACCAGAAGGTACCTGGGGATCTGACCGCTACAGAACAGGTGAGATCAGAGGGACTTCTGGGAACTCGTCAGGATAGGGAGGCCTGGAGAACAGTTCAGACCCTGGTAGATGCAAGACCAAGGAGCAATGTTAAGCAGCACCAGCCACGGGGAGATGTCCAACAACCAGAGAAGTTCCAGCCACTAACCAAGGATAAGGAGCTGGAGACTGAACACTTGGCAGAGAAAGGTGCAAGCACTGAAAGTCTGCCCCTCAGAGAGGAAAGGCTCTACATCTAGGGACCCTAACCCTGAGTCCTGCTTTGTTTTTCCCCAACCCTGTCTTGACAACTGACCCTAAGGAGATAGTGCCGGCGGGGAAGTGCTTTTTACCCGTTCCTGAGCAGCTCCCTAGATGGGATACCCAAGAGCCACTACCTGTCTGTGGCCAAAGGGGTTGCAGTATGCCCCTGGATGAGACTCTAGTTCCTGACATCCTGGATGTGTCCCGAAGATTGATGCCTGCAATATGGGGTGGGTTATTGAAAGTAATAGGGTTAGAGATTGTGGACACTTTCCTGAAGGATGGACAACTACCCACAGACAAGGCAAACCTCCTAGGAGGACATGCATTGGGACTTATGCAGTGGCCACCTAGGCCAGCATTTCTTCTCATTTGGATGGGGACTTGGACTTGGGCTATGGGCTGCAGTTCAAGACTATCATCCATTAAGGATCATAGCCCCAGAACTGCTGTCTGCAAGGGGGTAATGTCACAGACCCCTTTCCAGGGCCTGGAATTTGGGTCCCTGAGCTGCCATAGAGAACAAACCTCCCCATCGGAAAATGGTTAGGGGAATTATATTGCCACCGTGCTTCATGTTTCGTATGCCATATGCCCCCTGCCTCATCCTGTATGTAATTCCCCATGTAATATTACTGTGTTCTGTGTCATGTTTAAAAGGTTATTAGCGTTTTGTACTGCTATTTGTAATGTTGAATTTTCAGTGAGCAAACAAGATGGCGCCTGTAACTAGTCTTGTTCTTTGTTCTATAGCTGCAGCTCAGCTAACACAGACCAGCCCCCAGATGAGGGCAGCTCCTTTCTGTGACATCATCTCTGTCCCCATGGACACAGAACTATGCTGATTGGACTATGTTAATTCAGGCAGTACAGCTATTCAGCTGATTGGTGCTTGTGCATGCAGGTGGAGAATTCAAACTTATCTCCTCCCCAATTAATGAATGTTGTTTTTGTTTTTTTCTAAAATGTTTAGTTGCTGTTTGGAACTGAATAAACACAGTAAACTTTGAAACTTTAGAAATTGTGTGTCTATTTAGTTTGCTACTGGTGGCTGCCATACTGGACCTATCCCCACCTTGCACGTAACTTGTCATGGTCACTACCACAGGGAAGTTACTGAGACTCCAGGAAATGCTGATTCCTGATGGAGAGACCCTGACTGATACAGAATCCAGATATCAGGGTGCTGGTGCCGAGATTTCAAAGAACACAAATGGTGCTTCTGGGTAGTTAACCTGTAGTCTATAGCAGCTGTCTCTGGGCTTGTATAGCCCCTACCCTCGGAATGTCACAGTTACTAAATAACCAAATAATTTAGTTTAAACATCTCAGAACAGAATTTTATATCCAGTTAAAATAACATTATAATTACTGTAAATCAGGCACCTAATCACCACTTTAATCAGAAAATGGTGAACACCCCAGACTAGTTGGCTGTCTTTAATTAGCAACATCTCAGAACAGAATTTTATATCCAGTTAAAATAACATTATAATTACTGTAAATCAGGCACCTAATCACCACTTTAATCAGAAAATGGTGAACACCCCAGACTAGTTGGCTGTCTTTAATTAGCAACAAAGCCCCTTTGACTAAAGCGGTTTTGTGCTCCATTTATGCAACCATAAACACACCCACCAACAACTTTAAACCTCCATTTAAGGAAAGATGGGAAGCTGACATGGGCTTAAGTTTGGACTCCCCTAAATGCAGCTTAATGGAATCGACAATTAAAATATTGCATAGAGCATACTACATCCCTGACATAATGCACAAAAGGAATCCCCAAAATTCATCCAATTGCTTTAGACAATGCCAAACAATAGGTACTTTCATTCACACTAAACTTTCATTCCAGCTCTGCATACAAGCGGAAGTACATTAAAGGATCACTTTGCTCTTCACCTATTATCTATAGTTCTTTATTGGATGAGGAGGGAAAAGGGAGAAGTATAAGGGCTTTGTTAGATAATTGGTTCAAACTGAAATTTACACCACCCTGTATATGGTAGTTTATATCAATGGATATAAGAACAGCTCACCAGTAATGTATAGGTCCCTCTCACACCAACAGTGTTCATCAATGTGACATTATTATGTGTCTCTATAAGTATTCTCCCTAGTCAGGCTTTCAGTGTTTTTTCATAAAGGACTGTAATACAAAGATCTAATTTGGGTTCTAGTGCTTATCACTAATGCTCTTGAAGAAACATGGATATAACAAGGAGGAACTTTATTTACAAATTAGTTAAAAAACTGAAAAAACACCTCTTGCAAACTTGGTAAAATGCAAGTAAAGCTATTGGGTATTTTTATTATTCTATATCCAATTTAAAATCTCAACTATGTGGACATATAACAAATATAAACTATTCTGACAGTCAGTAGATCCATCTTTCAAGCTCATAGTAAAGATCAGTGATGTGGAGGATTATCAGGTGCTTAAAAACACTGGCTTGTAAAATCCTGAAATAAGGGTAATATGCTCCACTAAATAGTAAAGATGGCCCCAGTGGACCTTAACAAGCCCTATGTTTCACAATGGAGACCTCCTATGGTGTGCCCCACAACCTGGCTAATAGGTCCTTATAGTTCAAAAATATTAACTAAGGAACCCAATGTCTCACCATGGAGACCTCCTATCAGAGGGGCTATGGTGTGCCCCACAAGTTAGGCGATAGGCCCTATAATAATAAATCACTGTACAAAACCAGAAAGATACATGACTGTGAAGACAATCTACTGAAAAAGCAAAAAAGAAATACTTAAAAGAATTTACAAAAAACAACACACACTCAGCTAAATGTAAAAACATATTAACCTGATATGGTGCCACATAACTAACATTAAGATGGCTCTTGTGACCCTTTGTGTGTTTCTTTCTATGTCCACCAATGGCTCAGTCACATAGTTAATAGTCAGTGACATAATTCATCACTGCTCACACTTAATCACAAGAAAACAGTTGCAGCACACAGCAAAACAATGGTGCTCTGAGCCTAATCCTGACTGTCTTAAGTAGCTCCAGGAGGAAGCAGCAGGTAAGGAGAATCAAAACCTAATCAGTAGCCCAGCGCTCTGTTTAACAGACCTCCAAATAGTGTGATGGGGAACAGTCCTATACCACAACAGCAGGGCTGCAAACACACAGTGTGAACACATACTGCTTCAGTTGGGCTTGATAAAAACATAGTTAAAACCAATCCAGTAGGACCATCCGGTTCTTTGTGAATACCTGATAGCAGGAACAGAACCAACCCAGCTTACTATCACCAAAGTATCCAGCAATCCACAGGAACCAATAGCCACCCAGCAGTTGTTATTAGCTGTAACATGGTCCAATGCAGATCCAGCAGTTATAATCCCCAAAATAAGTATTATTATATCCCTCAGAGGGAAACACACAAATCAAATTACGTATGTTTAAACTGACCATTCTTTATTGATGCATAGCACGTCACGACCAAGAGATGAGGAGCCATGTGCACCTCCTATTTCTGCTGTAGGAATCCCTATATGTTGTGGATTTGGGTAATATTCTCAGTGCCCAGCCTGCATAGTCAGCCCCGGAACAACCAGTCCTCAGGATACAGGAACAGACAATGGTTCCTTACGATAGGACCAGCAGAAACATCAGGATATAAGCCAGCTAAATAAAATAGCAAAAGGTCTTTACATTTGGAGGCCAGAATAAAAATGCGCACTGTGTTTATAAACAAACTCCAAATTTTATTGGTGCATACCACTTTTATATACAACCCAGTCCTTTTCATGTGAGGAGGCTGTCTCAATCATGTCACTAGTGTGGCAAGTGTGCTCTGAGCTGCCTTCTATGGTGAGGAGACTGTAAGTGTGTATGGTAGTATGACCAGTTGCCATCTTCCTTCCTGTATCTAGCCCTGTAAGGGAAATTAGCACATTAGTGTCATTTACCTGGCTTCCCCTTGACAGGAAAGACGCTCAATATGGGTTTTAATGGAAATATGCCTTTTGTAGACAAGGCGTTGCCTCAGGTTTTTCCCTTGTACTATGGGGCCTCTACAGACCCCTCACCTGGGACCCCTCCTTGGGGAAAATGCAGCATTGTAATACCAAACATGACTGGGTACCACCTTTACATCAACAAATGTATACAATAATTCCTGTCAGTTAAGGCAACACACACTGTCCTGTATAATACACACACATATGATAACTATGATTAACCCCCAAAATCCAGTGGTGGGCCCTTCTGGGCATGAAAGTACATTTATACACAACCCAGTCCTTTTATGTGAGGAGAACTTTCCATCTGTTATGTCACCCCCTTCTACTCACCCCCCTCCTACTCAACCCCCTCCAGGTCAATTAGCCCTTTGATCAGGAGTGCAGACACTCATAGCCCTATTAAATTGTAGCCTCGTAAATACGAGTTGAAATCGCAAGCCTACCCAGTTACAAAATGAGACGGTTTACGACGCTGTTAAATTCAAAGTGCTGAGAGATACGAGCGACGGATGCAATCTCGTACACGTTAGGATTTGCGAACAAGGAACACTATCTTGGAATTGTGATTTCAGTGGCAGTGTGTATCAATTGATCAATTAAGGTTTGCGTGTGAAAATAGCGCAAAATACATAATACGTAACACTTAACTAGACGGCAGAATGCCTTTAAAAGGGAGGCAAAACAGAAAATCATTGACTGTGCTGGAGCTTTTGTAAGTAGACACACAGGTCTAGGCGTTGGAAATATAATAGCATTTAACCCTCAATTCACAACACACATAATTGCTATCACATAATTCACACATATAGATTAATACATACACACAGTTACACCTAGTTGGTAGGCCACAGCACACCTACACCCCCCCTCCCCCCCCCGGCACCGCACCCCCCTTGACATACAATTACTGAACTACACATAATGCTCACATCTTTCTTTTGTTACCCCATAAACCTACACATACATATTACATTTATTTTTCGTTTATTTATTTTCATAGGAGGGGAGGAGGAAAGTAAGGGAAGAGAGGCGAGGAGGAGAGTGAGGGGAACATCGGAGGGGTAGAGTGAGGAGAGGAGGAGAAGAGGAATAAGATCAAGAGGGATTATGAGGAGAGGAGGGTGAGGGAGAGGAGGAGGGGGGGGGAGAGGAGGAGGAGAGCAAGGAGGAGAGCAGGGTGGGAGGGAGGTGCCCCCAGATGTAGGAATACAAGGAGAAGGGGCAGACGGTCAGGGGTGTATCGAGACAATTCTATATAAGGCAGAATAATTGAGGCAAGTATATATAAGCACTGTGTAGATAACATGCATATATTATTGATTATATCATTAAACCCAGCTATAAAGGGTTTTGTAAATCAATATCTGAAATGCATCTATAATGGTAAAGGCTACATAATGCCTGGTACTTGCCATACTACTAAAGTCCAATCTGCCAAGAAAAGAGGTAGAAGCCCATTTAATATAGACTGTGCACACACTCCGTCCTATCCCTTGACCCGAAGGTCCGCTTCGCTCCTATTCGGAGCTTACTCATGGGTTAAAAGAATACTTAACACAGGCCTATTGCAGGGGCCTAAACACTGCCGCATTTCCATTACGTGGATGGGGCGTGGCACGCAAATCACGTGACATTGACTTATAGCGTTATTGCGTCCAGAGTGTCAATTGAAAATAAAGATTTTGTTGACATAAAAATCAACTTTATCAATATATGACAAGGAGTACAAAAGGGAAGAACAAAAAGGAACTTCAAGGACATAACCTAATAATATGGTTTGAAATAGAAATAATGAACTGGAATTACAGTGAGAATTGAACATTTTGCAAGGCACTGTATATATATATATATATATATATTTATATATATATATATATATATATATATATACATACCCCACTAAGCTGACAGTGCACTCATAGGCACAGATAAACACACTTCAGAAATCATTATAAAACAGGTGTACTTGCCACCACCCACTAATCTATACTGGAGCTTGCCACAATTTTTTAAAGGGTTAAGCCCATTTGGCACAAGCCTATGGCCAAATGTGTTGGTATTTTAAACTCACTGTATCTTGATTCCATTAATCCACTTGTTTTATACATACAGTATAAATTAGATGCTTTGATGTGCTAATTAGTATTACAGTCTGCTTGTCTGTCTAAGATGTATCAAAAATAATGCATCCTCTATGGTTATCATTCAGTAAAATGGCCTCCCTTAAGCTTATCAAGTACTCTGAGCTGTAAATTAGCAGGATGGCATGCATATTACCATAAAGGAGACTAATGTCCAAAAAATTAGGTGGGTTGGGCAATTCCACTTAGACCTCTGCTTTCTTTAGAATGTTGTGGCTCTCATCCACTTCCTTCAAGGAGGATAAGCAGGATGCTGGAAATGTTTTTAGTTTAAAATGACTTTGTCAAGGTGTATGCGGTTCATACTAACCTTGCATCTATTTAAACTAACTAAATCGGGTTATGTGACCTTTAAAGTCCCTCCCCTTGTAATACCTTCTTTTAAACAAATCCAAATCTGATACTATATAATACATTCTTAAATGGTACAGTGGCTAGTATATATATATATATATATATATATATATATATATATATATATATATATATATATATAAATACTTATAGAAAATGTGAAAATTAAAACAAAATATAATCAAGTCACTATATTAGTTAAACCAATATATACATTATATTGTGGTGGTGGGGACTAATTGAAAAATGGTTATATAAAAATCACATAAAGAGAACTTTCACTATTCCATAGTTTAGGTGCTGTTGAATTTGTTGATAATTTTGGATTAATTCATTTAATTCACTTTAGTTACACTTTAGCTCTAGTAGTGCTTTCAAATTAATTTAATTTGATTTGTTTTACAATACTGTGGCCTTCAACAAAATTGGGCTCACTTACAGCTGGTGAATTTATTTAATTTCAGCCGATAGTAAGAATCTATGATTTTTGAACAGATATCAATATGACTAGTCACTTGACCCTCACAAATGATGGGATATTTTATATTTCTGTTCACCTCCCTTTGTCATTTCCCCCCTCTTCTCCTTTGTCTCTCCCCCTTGCCCACTCCTTGTCTTTCCCCCCTCTCCATCCCCTGTGTCTGTTTCCTCCCTCCCTCCCCTTTGTCTCATCATCCCTCTCCCTCCCGTGTCTCTCTCCCCTCCCTCCCCTGTGTCTCTTCCCTCCCTCTCCCCTGTGTTTCTCCCCCTCTCTGCTTCCCCTGTGTCTCTCTCACCTCCCTCCATTTGTCTCTTCTCCCATCTCCCTCCTCTTTTTCTCCCCCTCCCTCTCTTCCCCCTCTACCTCCCCTGTGCTCACCTCCCCTTCCTCCCGTGTCTCTTCCCCTCCCCTGTGTCTCCCCCCACTCTCCATCCCCTGTGTCTGATTCCCCCTCCCTCCCGTCTCTTCCCTCCCTCTCCCGTTTCTCCCCCTCTGTCATTCCCGTGTCTCTCTCCCCTCCCTTCCCCGTGTCTCTTCCCTCCATCCCGTGTCTCTTCTCCCCTCTCCCTCCCCTGTGCTCACCTCCCCTTCCTCTCCCCACTCTCCCTCCCGTGTCTCATCATCCCTCTCCCTCCACTGTGTCTCTCTCCCCTCCCTCCGCTGTGTCTCTTCCCTCCCTCTCCCCTGTATTTCTCCCCCTCTCTCCTTCCTCTGTCTCTCTCACCTCCCTCCCACGTGTCTCTTCCTACCCATCCCGTGTCTCTTCTCCCCTCTCCCTCCCCTGTGCTCGCCTCCCCTTCCTCCCATGTCTCTCCCCCTCTCTCCCTCCTGTGTTTCTCCCCTCCTGTTTCGTCCCCCCCATTCGACCCCTCTCCCGCCTGTGTCTTCTTCCCCCTCTCCCCCCCTTTGTCTCCTTTCCCCCTCCCTCTCTTGTGCTTCCTTTGCCCCTTTCCTTGCCCTTTCCCCCCTCTCCCTCCCCTGTGTCTCCTTTCCTCCTCTCCCTTGCATCTCAATGTGCATGCGGAACCCACAACTTGTAGGAGAAGGGAGTTGTGGTAATTGCAAGCGTTGCACACAACCTCGCCATTACCACAACTGTAAATGAGATACTGACAAAACACAGATATACTGAGAAATAGAGGAGGCTAAAAGCAGTGAGATCTAAATGTATATATGGGAAAAGCATAGATGTCAAAAACAAGCAGAGTGTAATATGATAATATCACATCATACAGGGACAGTGCTAGAAACATAGGATGTGTTGAATAACTGGGATTTTTGTGTACCGTATTGATCCGAATATAAGCCTCACCTTTTTTCCGATTTTTGAGTTTGCGAGTTACGGGTGCGGCTTATATTCGCGACCGTAAAAAAAAATCACTGCCGATTTGCCAGCTTGCGAGTTACTCATGCAGCTTCTATTCGCGAACGTAAAATTACTGCTGATTTGCGCAATTGCGAGTTAAGGGTGTTGATTTGCGTGCTTGAGACTGCGGTATTGTAGCAATTGAATAGCGATTTACGGTTTTAGTGATTCTAACATACTGTAAGGCCTGTAACCTGCAAAAAAAGCCTGTTTCTTGCAATGGCTGATCACTTGGAGAGTCTTTTTCTCTCCAATTTTAAGGGTGCGGCTTATATTTGAGTACTATCTTTTTCTTTTCCTTGAATTTTACAGGTGCGGCTTATATTTGAGTACTATCTTTTTCTTTTCCTTGAATTTTACAGGTGCGGCTTATATTTGAGTACTATCTTTTATTTTTTTTTCCCCTTGAATTTTACAGGTGCGGCTTATATTTGAGTACTATCTTTTTCTTCTCCTTGAATTTTACAGGTGCGGCTTATATTTGAGTACTATCTTTTTCTTTTCCTTGAATTTTACAGGTGCGGCTTATATTTGAGTACTATCTTTTTCTTTTTTTTTCCCTTGAATTTTACAGGTGCGGCTTATATTTGAGTACTATCTTTTTCTTCTCCTTGAATTTTACAGGTGCGGCTTATATTTGAGTACTATCTTTTTCTTCTCCTTGAATTTTACAGGTGCGGCTTATATTTGAGTACTATCTTTTTCTTCTCCTTGAATTTTACAGGTGCGGCTTATATTTGAGTACTATCTTTTTTTTCCCCTTGAATTTTACAGGTGCGGCTTATATTTGAGTACTATCTTTTTCTTTTTTTTCCCCTTGAATTTTACAGGTGCGGCTTATATGTGAGTACTATCTTTTTCTTCTCCTTGAATTTTACAGGTGCGGCTTATATTTGAGTACTATCTTTTTCTTCTCCTTGAATTTTACAGGTGCGGCTTATATTTGAGTACTATCTTTTTCTTCTCCTTGAATTTTACAGGTGCGGCTTATATGTGAGTACTATCTTTTTCTTCTCCTTGAATTTTACAGGTGCGGCTTATATTTGAGTACTATCTTTTTCTTCTCCTTGAATTTTACAGGTGCGGCTTATATTTGAGTACTATCTTTTTCTTCTCCTTGAATTTTACAGGTGCGGCTTATATTTGAGTACTATCTTTTTTTTTCCCTTGAATTTTACAGGTGCGGCTTATATTTGAGTACTATCTTTTTCTTTTTTTTCCCCTTGAATTTTACAGGTGCGGCTTATATGTGAGTACTATCTTTTTCTTCTCCTTGAATTTTACAGGTGCGGCTTATATTTGAGTACTATCTTTTTCTTCTCCTTGAATTTTACAGGTGCGGCTTATATTTGAGTACTATCTTTTTCTTCTCCTTGAATTTTACAGGTGCGGCTTATATTTGAGTACTATCTTTTTTTTCCCCTTGAATTTTACAGGTGCGGCTTATATTTGAGTACTATCTTTTTCTTTTTTTTCCCCTTGAATTTTACAGGTGCGGCTTATATGTGAGTACTATCTTTTTCTTCTCCTTGAATTTTACAGGTGCGGCTTATATTTGAGTACTATCTTTTTCTTCTCCTTGAATTTTACAGGTGCGGCTTATATTTGAGTACTATCTTTTTCTTCTCCTTGAATTTTACAGGTGCGGCTTATATGTGAGTACTATCTTTTTCTTCTCCTTGAATTTTACAGGTGCGGCTTATATTTGAGTACTATCTTTTTCTTCTCCTTGAATTTTACAGGTGCGGCTTATATTCGGACCAATACAGTAATTTCCAATACAAGGCTTCTTTTTTTTTTCTACCACTGCAGGCTGATGTACACACATTACAGTCTATCACCTTAATATTATTTGCAATTATATATAAAGGATTGATATAGGGGATTTTGAAGCTTCCTAGGATGATGGAGGGGAAGATGGAGAAGTGGAAGTATGCAAGTCATATATGATTCCTCTCATCTTATTGGCGCGTGACTGTAGGATAAGCCTCCGCAGGATAATGCCACAGGAATGAGATGGTTGCTGCAAGTGAGCCCCATTTTGGAGAAGGCCACAGGATTGTAAAACAAACTAAACTGTTCTTCCTCTCCCCCTGCATGCGTGCCCTCCTCTGTCCCTGCCCTCCGGTTCCCTGGCTCTGTGTCCTAGCCCTCCCTCCCATCTCCCTGCACTCTCCTCTGTGTCCTGGCCTCCTCTCCCATGTAAGTGCAGGCTGAGCAGCGCAGGGGAATATCCTGTATCTGCTTACAGCGCAAGTGATTACTTGGCAGGCAGCGGCTCCTCCCTCGGCTCTCCTGTTTCCTGCTTCCTTCTGCAGAGCTGCTCCGGTCAGTGACGTGTAGGCAACCTGGACCTGACCCTACACAGTGAGGCAGGTACATTGCCTCTTTATTAAACTATCCTCCACCTCAGATAAACTGATTTATTTTTTGTGTGATAACTTTAATTGATCTGCCTGATGACACCATTGTCAGTGTATATGTGTGTATGAGTGTGTTGTCTGTGTATGTGTATGTATATCTGTGTGTGTGTGTCAGTGTTGTCTGTACCAGTGTTGTGTATGTATTTGTGTGTGTTGTGGTGTGTGTCTGTGAGTGTGTCATGGTGTGTATCTGTGTCAGTGTTGTCTGTACCAGTGTTGTGTGTGTCTGTGTGGGTGTCATGGTGTATGTCTGTGTGTGTGTGACATGGTGTATATCTGTGTGTGTGTCTGTCTCTATGTGTGTCAGTGTTGTCTGTACCAGTGTTGTGTATGTCACGGTGTGTGTGTGTCGGTTTGTCATGACGTGTGTGTGTGTGTCATGGTGTGTGTCTGTCTATGTGTCTGTGTATATGTCAGTGTGCGTCAGTGTTTCTGTGTGTGTGTGTCAGTGTATATCTGTCAGTGTGTATATCTCCGTGTGTGTGTCAGTGTTGTCTGTGTGTGTCATTGGGGTGTATCTGTCTGTTATTTGTGTATGTCTGTGTGTGTGTCAGTGTTTCTGTGTATGCGTGTGTATGTCAGTCTGTGTGTATTAGTGTGTTGTCTGTGTGTATCTGCGTGTGTCAGTGTTCCTGTGTATATGTGTGTGTATGTCTGTGTGTTAGTGTGTTGTCTGTGTCTGTGTGTGTATATTTTTGTGTGTGTATTAGTGTGATGTATGTGTCAATGTGTGTCTGTGTATGTGTCATGGTGTTTGTGTATGTGTCATGGTGTGTGTCTGTGTATGGGTCTCGGTTGTGTGTATGTGTCAGTGTGTGTCTGTATGTGTCATGGTGTGTGTCTGTGTGTGTCATGGTTTATGCGTGGGTGTCAGTGTGTGTCTGTGTCATGGTGTGTACCATGGTGTGTGTCTGTGTTTATGTGTATGTGTGTCAGTGTATATGTGTGTGTGTCTGTGTGTATTTATGTGTATGTGTGTCAGTGTATATGTGTGTGTATGTGTGCCATGGTGTGTATGTCTGTGTGTATTTATGTGTGTGATCTCTTCTTTCTTATAGAATCAGACAAAAAGAAATTACAGCAAAATCACATTTTATAGTTAGTTTAAAAAAAATGTTGTTACTCTCTAAAATAATTATGTCAGTTGTGTTGTTCTGCAAAAGAACACTCCATGGTCTTGTTAATGTTATTTGACAATACAACATCTTATCCTCCCAGATGTTCTTTTTATTCAGTCTGAAGTAGGGGAAGCAAATATAATTCTGTCACTATACAAATCTCTAGTACGCCCTCATTTGGAATATGGAGGACAGTTTGAGCTGGAAAAAGTACAGAGAAGAGTAACAAAACTAATAAGGGGAATGGAGGGGCTAAGTTATAGAAATACAGGGAAACTGGATTTAACATGTTTTAGTATAATAATTGAATATTTATGCCATCCGTACAATTATTAAAATTAACCCTTCGATTTCCACAGGGGGGCAGGAAATTAATATTAGCCCAGGGCGTCACAACTCTTAAATCCACCTCTGGCTGGTCCCTGTGGGCCAAGAGGTAGGGGTAGAGACAGTGGCATATTTAGGAGAGGGTGGGGGAGAGACAGAAAGAGTGAGTGAGAGGGGGGGGGGAGAGATAGAGAGGGAGAGAGAAAGAGGGAGAGTGAGAAAGAATGAGGGGGAGAGAAAGAGATACACTAAGGGAGAGAAATAGAGAGAGGGAGAAAAAGAAAGATATGGGGAGAGAGGAAAAAAGAACAGGAGAGGTTGAAAGAGAGGGAGAGAGAGGAAAAAAGCAGGAGAGGAAGAAAGAGAGGGAGAGTGAGAGGAATAGAAAAAGAGAGAGCGAGGGATAAAGAGAGAGAGTAATAAAGAGAGAACGAGAGAGTGGAAGAAAGAGAGCAGGAAGAGATAGAAGAAGAGAGAGAAAAAAGGAGAGTGAGAAAGAAAGGGGAAGAGAGTGAGGGGAGAGAGAAAGAAAGAGAGAGAGAAGGAGAGGGGGAGAAAGAGAGAACGAAAGAAAGGAGGAGAGAGAGAAAAAGAGAGAAAAAGAGGGGAGAAAGAGAGCGAAACATAGGAGGAGGAGAGGGGTAAGAGATGGAAAGAGAGTGGGAGAGAGAGAGAAAGAGGGGGGGAGAGAAAGGGAGAAGGGCAGATAGAAAGAGAGAGGAGGAGAGTGAAAGAGACAGAGAGAAAGAGGGGGAGAGAGGGAAACAGAGAAAGAGAGGGGAGAGAGAAAGGAAGGCAGAGAGGGGATGAGAGAGAAAGAGAGGGGGAGAGAGAGAGATTGAGAGAGAAAGAGATGGGGAGAGAGCGAAGGAGAGGGGGAAAGAGAGGGAGAGAGCGAAAAACAGAGAAAGGGAGGAGAAAGAGTGGGAGAGAGAGAAAGAGAAAGGGGTAGAGAGAAAGAGAGAGGGAAACATAGGAGGAGGAGAGAGAGGGAGAAGAGATGGAGAGAGAGAGAAAGAGAGGGAGGCAGGGAGAGAAAGATGGGGAGAAAGAGAGGGGGATAGAGAGAAAGATATATATATATATATAGAGAGAGAGGGAGAAAGAGAGGGAGAAGGAGAGAGAGGGAGGGAGAGAGAGAGAGAGAGAGAGAAAGAGAAGGTAATAGTGAAAGAGAGAGAAAGAAGAGGAGAGAGGAGAGATAGAAGGATAGAGGGAGAGAGAGAGAGAAGTAGAAAGAAGGAGAGAGAGAGAAGGAGAAAGGAGAGAGAGTGAATGAGAAAGAAGGAGAGAGAGAAGAAGAAGAGACAGGAGAGAGAGGGAGAGAGAAAGAGAGGGAGCGAAGGAGAGCAAGAGAAACAGATAAGGAGAGAGAGAAGGGGAAAGAGAGCAGTAAGAGATAGAGAGAAGGAGAGATAGAAGGATAGAGGGAGAGGAGAGAGAGAAGTAGAAAGAAGGAGAGAGAGAGAAGTAGAAAGAAGGAGAGAGAGAAGGAGAAAGGAGGAGAAAGAGACAGCGAGAGAGGAGAAAGGAGAGAGAGTGAATGAGAAAGAAGGAGAGAGACAGAAGGAGAAAGAAGGAGAGAGAGAAGAAGAAGAGACAGGAGATAGAGGGAGAGAAAAAGAGAGAGAGAGAGAAAGAGAGGGAGCGAAGGAGAGAGAGAGAAACAGATAAGGAGAGATAGAAGGATAGAGGGAGAGGAGAGATAGAGGAGAGAGAGAGAGAAGGAGAAGGAAGGAGAGAGAGAAGGAGAAAGAAGGAGAGAGAGTGAAGGAGAAAGGAGAGAGAAAATGAGAAAGAAGGAGAGAGAGAATGAGAAAGAAGGAGTGAGAGAAGGAGAAAGAAGGAGATAGAGTGAAGGAGAAAGAAGGAGAGAGAGAGGAGAGAAATAAAGGAAATAGAGAAAGAGATGGGGAGAAAGAGAGAGTGAAAGAAAGGAGGAGAGAGAAGAAGAGGGGAGAAGAGAGAGAGAGAGAGAGAGTGGGTGAGGGAGAAACTGAGAGGGGGAGAGAGAAAGAGAGAGGGGGAGAGAGAAAAAGTGAGAGGGAAAGAGAGAGATTGGGAGAAAGAGAAAGAGTGGGGGAGAAAGAAAGAGCGAAACATAGGAGGAGTTGAGAGAGGGAGAAGAGATGGAAGGAGAGAAAGAGGAGGAGAAAGGGAGACATGTAGAGAAAGAGGGACTGAAGGAGAGGGGGGAGAGAGAGAAAAAGAAAGGGGGAGAGAGAGAAAGAGGGGATAGAGAGAGAAAGAGAGGGAGAGAGAAAAAGACAGGGAGAAAGAGAAGGAGAGGGGGGAGAGAAGTAGAGGGGGAGAGAGAGAAAGAGAGAGAAAGAAATAGTGGGGGAGAGAGAAAGAGGGAGAAGGAGAGAGAGAAAGAGAGGGATACAAGGAGAGGGAGAGAGAGAAACAGAAGGGACGAGTGAAAGAGAGAGAAAGGGAGAGAGAGGAAGAAAGAGGGAGGGAGAGAGAGAAAGAGATAAGGAGAGAAAGAGAAGAGGAGTGAGAGCAGTAGAGATAAAGATAAGGAGATATAGAAGGATAGAGGGAGAGGAGAGAGAGAGAGAAGTAGAAAGAAGGAAATAGAGAGAAGGAGAAAGAAAGAAGAAGAAGAGACAGGAGAGAGAGAGAGGGAGAAAGAGAGGGTGCGAAGGAGAGAGAGAGAAACATATAAGGAGAGAGTGAAGGGGAAAGAGAGAGATGTTGAGATAGAGAGAAGGAGAGATAGAAGGATAGAGGGAGAGGAGAGATAGATAAGGAGAGAGAAAAGGAGAAGGAAGGAGAGAGAGAAGGAGAAAGAAGGAGAGAGAGTGAGGGAGAGAGAGTGAAGGAGAAAGAAGGAGAGAGAGTGAAGGAGAGAGAAAGAAGGAGAGAGAAAGGAGATAGAGAGGAGAAAGAAGGAGAGAGAGAGAGAGGAGAGATAGAGGAGATAGAGAAAGAGAGAGGAGAGAGAGAGAGAAGGAGAAAGCAGGAGAAAGAGAGAGGAGACAGGAGAGAGAAGGAAAGAGACAGGAGAGATAGAAGAAGAAGAGCGATGAGAGAGAGAGGGAGAGAGGAAGAGAGAGATAGAGAAAGAGAGAAAGAGAGAGAGAAAAACAGATAAGGAGAGAGAGAAGGGGACAGAGAGAGAAGTGGAGATAGAGAGGAGAGATAGAGAAGGAGAGAGAAGGAGAAAGAAGGATATAGAGAAGGATAAAGGAGAGAGAAAGAAGGAGAGAAAGAGAATGAGAGGGGAGGAGAGAGAAGAGAGAGAGAAAGAGGGGAGAAAGAGATAGTGAATGAAAGGAGGAGAGAGAGAAAGAGAGGAAGAGAGATAGAAAAAGAGAGAGAAAGAGGGGAGAAAAAGAGAGAGAGTGGGTGAGAGGGAGAAAGAGAGAGGGGGACAGAGAAAGAGAGAGGGGAAGAGAGAAAGATATTGCGAGAAAGAGTGGGCGAGAAAGAAAGAGCGAAACATAGGAGGAGGAAAGAGAGAAAGAGGGAGAGAGAGGAAGATGGAGAGAAAGAGAGAAGAGAGAGAAAGAGATGGAGAGAAAGAGAGGATGGAAAGGAGAGGGGGAGAGAGAAAAAGAGAGCAGTAGAGGGGGAGAGAGAGAAAGAGGGGGGAGAGAGAAACAGAGGGAGACAGGGAGAGAGAGGGAGAAAGAAAAAGACAGGGAGAATGAGAGGGAGAAAAGGAGTGGGGGGAGAGAAGTAGAGCGGTAGAGAGAGAAAGAGAGGGAGAGAAAGAGAAGGGGAGAGTGAAAGAGATAGGAGAAAGAGAGAGTGAGAAAGAACGAGAGGGACAGAGAGAGGAAGAAAGATAGGGGCAGAGGGAAAGAAAGAGAGGTGGAGAAAGAGGAACAAGGAGAGAGGGAGAGAGAGATAAGGAGAAAGGGATAAGGTGGGAGAGAGAAGGAGAGAATGTTAAATATAGTCCTTTTATACTGGAATTCTAACCGTATATCCTGACCAGTTAACTTACATCTGACTTCTATAAGAACTCCAAATACACTGGAAACTTATAAGTTAAAGGGTTTATTAACATACAAGAGTAGTGGTGAGATTGGCATCTGAAATACAAGGCTCTACCTATATAATACTAATGTGTGTAAATACTAATGTGTGTATGCAAGAGTGTAGAGTATTCCTCCTGATCCCTCTGTTCCTTTCCTAAGATAATTCTACCACCCAGCAAGTCCATTTGTCCAAGTTATACACATCATAGCCACACCCTGGGATTGTCCCAGCCATTCAAATCTTTCATCAGTGAATGACCCCTGGATGTGATTCTTCATTGCACCTTTGCTCCAGCTCTTGTCTCTTGAGTTGATTTCCATTCTTTGTGTCCATGATGCAAATTCATCCCTGAGGCTTTTAGTACTGACCTTTTGTTGTTTGATCACCAGCAGGGTGTCATTCGGGAAAGTTAGCTTTCCTTTGTTCCTTATGACAGATAGCATCACAGATAACTGGACATCCACAAGCAAGAAATTCAAGCATATTAACCTCTTCAGTACAGCTCCGGAATTGGTTAATTACTCATATATTTATAACATTCCCCTCTTTGTGTCTGAATGACACACATTCGTCATGTGGTAAGAGATAGGACGTTGTTAACTGTGGTGGCAAAATCCTCTTCGCAAGATGGGGCAAATCCTCTTCAGATTTGTGGCTACTAGTGTGGCATATGGATTACAAGCTAGGCCCTGAAATGAAGTGTGGATACTACATGAGTATATATCTAACTTCTAAATAGTATAAAGCTAGCCTTGGATATCATACGCTTCACATCACCAGTGGACAATTTGTACATAAATCATTAATCGTTAACATTGATCACAAATCATTAACAAAATGGTAAATAAAAAAACAATAGGTTTGAACATAAAACAAAAATAGAGTTTATACTAAAATGTTAAATACTGTAAAAGTTACTTTCACACTTTCTGTAAAACTAATACTTGGACATTTCCAATTTGAATGGTCTTTTTACATATCTAAAATACATGGTCCTAATAATGCTTTCAATTTGACATATGTAACAAGGAGTAACATAGAATATAAGGGCATTTCAAGGAAAATATACACGAATATGAACATTTGATTTTAAGCTCAAAGACAGGGCCCTCCATTCTTTTGCAAAGTGTTAATACTGTTTTGTCATGTACTTATGCCCTGTATAGCATTACAGAATATGTTGGCATGTTGCAAATAGTGTATAATAATACTATCAATAAATGACCTGGTCCACGATATTATTTATGTACTAACATTATAACACTACCATAAAATCAACTTAGGACCCAGGTCACCAACAGACATATAACATTAATCTGGAAAGTACACACTGAATAAAATACTATTTCTACATTTTGATCTAACACAAATAGGCAAACATTTTCAAAAACTAAGGAATTGGGTAACATTTTTAGGAATGCAAGTTTGGTGCATTCATGGGGCCTCATTCTATTATCGGCCGCAGCCGTTGCGGGGCCGCAAGGACCGGCCGCAAGCTATTCTGCTATTCTATTCCCTTACGGCCGGGGATTCCGGCAGGCTTGCGGCCGGTGCCTTGCTATCTCTTGCGGCCGCTCGCGCCGGAGGAAAGCCTTTGATCTAAAACGGCCGCAAGAGATTTGCAATTCAATTGCTCCGGGAAACCTCTCTGCAAGGCTAAAAACGAGCCGCAGCTTACTTGCAGGAAAGAGGTCTCGCTAGCACCAATTAAGCACATAAAATAGCTCAAATAAAGCCATCCTGCACTTTGAGAAGACTATAAAGGGATTTTAGGTGTTAGAAAAAATAGCACATAATTATCCTGTACTCAAATCCGTAAAATATTTGATTTTTAATATCCGTAAAATATCCATGTAAAAAGTCCAGAGTGCTTGGAGCACCTCAGACACGCCCACGCCGCAGCCGGAAAATAAACAGTTAATTTGAACTCGGGTTTGGGCTGATGTGCAAGCTTGAGAGGGGGTTCCTTTTAATCCTCATGTCCCCCAATATGATCCCTAGCATTTACAGAGCTGTACAGTGCAGGCTTGAATTTATTTTTCAGTTTTTATATTTCACAGATTACGGCCGGTTCCAAGATTTTCGGCCGGCCGTAAAAGGAGATCCTTGCGGGGCCGTATAATAGAATCGCGAGTTAACTGAACCCTCGCAAGGAATCGCAGCCTTACGGCCGATTTACGGCCGATAATAGAATGAGGCCCATGGAGCGTAATTATAACTTAAAAAATATGTATTTCATAATTTGTGTTCAACATCCATTTAGATAACCGTAGTAAGCATATAATGTATGTCTACAGTGCACAGATGCACCATAGAGAAACACATACCCTTTTATATGGATAATGACAAATTGTGGTGATGACCTAAAATGTTGTAATGTAATTTAGTCTGTGAATTCATCTCACCTTAGATATGTACAACATAATAACATATACTTTAACTACATAAACACTGAATGATTTACTTAGGTCCTGTTAACATTTAGATCAATTAATTCCAGACAGGACAGATTATATAAAACTAAATAAATATTAATAAATCTAAACCAATATTATTAATGAAACTGAAGAATGGTCAATATCCCCCCTTTTATGGAGGCAAGAAGACTTTCTGCCTCCATAAACATTCATTAATAATATAAAAAAAACTATGTGGACTTCTTAAAAATAAAAAATAAAACCACCCAGAATCAAAATTTATAGGGTTAGTTAAGATTAGTTATTTATCTTAAAGAAAAAAAAATTAAATTAAATGTTAGTATCCAGTAAATATCACAAAAATGGCAAATCAAATTGTATATTATGCTTATACTACAAACTTAGACACAAATAGAAACCAACAATAATGTAGATGTATTTCATTGGTAATGGTCATCCTTACTAAAATACTTAACAAAAGAAAAAATCACCTAAGAAGTATTTGAGTCCATTGATCTACCAATAATATAAAAAAAAAAAATATATGTTGATAAAAATCGATACTTATGGTTTCACGATAAAACTGCTTTGTCTCTCATATGCAGATATATATATATATATATCGCCTATTCTAAGTTATTTTAATTGGACAGTTAGGATTGGACATATATATATATTTACTTGTGTTAAGAAAAAAATAATAAACTTTTGTTAGCAATTTTACTAAAATCAACCATTACTGAATGATATACATGTACCATATTTAATTACCGAACCTAACTATAGATTGTGTTATATATTTAAATATGCTCAATTGTACCCTTTAATACCTTGACTTTTCCCTAAATGTAAATGTTTGATTTTACATCTTTATTATCTAGGTGTTTCAGTCAGTACTTATAAACAAAAGAAATCAAGGCCATCAGGGTTCTGCTATCTGTTTACTGTGAGTGACTGCATCTGAATGTTAACAAAAAGTAAATAATCCTGCTTTGAAGTTAACGTTTTAGCCAAAGGCAAACACCTCCTACTTACCATAGATACCTATTGTTACACGGCATTTAACATCCTGGGGACATCTTTCTCCCAGCTGTTCCTTTGTTCAGAAAAAAAACAAAACAAAAAAAACATATATATAAAAGAAAATCCGACACACCAAATATCACATATATGCTCACTCACACAGAAAATTTGTAGTGAAAAAAAAAAAAAATGTTTAAAAAAAAACAAAACTAAAAAAATAAATAAATAAACCTATAATAAAAAAAATTAAAAAAACACAAGTCAAGGCACAAAAAAAAAAATGTCTTGTTTAAACCCTAGAATAAGTTTTTGAGGGAGTAAAAATAAGGAATGTTGCCAACGGAGTGTTCCTACAAAAATAAACAAAATTAATGCAAGTGAATAAAATCTAGTTAAACATAAGAGAATTAAACACAATTTAAATGAACAAACTGAAACTCTAACAATTAAAAATTAAATTGTTTGCAAACAATTTTCCTATGAGCTCAGAATGGTACCACTTGGTTTTAGTAACTTATATAACATAATTTAGAGATTGCCAATATTTCATACTAATATTTTGATACTCCCAATGCAGATTAAAATGAGTTAATTACTTCCCTGCAAGAAAAAAACAAATGAAAAATTAGGTTCATTTCACAAATTTCAAACATGGCATCTCAAAATTCCTATAACCAACCATTTTGTTCTGTATACAAACAGCTCTCCAAGTTAGGAGCCAAAGAATATCTTCTATGCCCTTCATATTTGAAAGATTTTCTTTTAGTCTCATAAGGCTTTTTATTATGGTTCCAGTGCCCCACTTTGCCGTGATATCCCATAGCATATTCCTGACCTGTTCCACATGTCCTGTACCAACAATACTTTGTCTTATGACCTTCTTTCCCACAAGAAAAGCAAACATGGCCACCATTAGTTGGATTTGAGGCTGTATGGTAACCTAAGGCATTAGTAGTAATGGGGACATACATAGATTTTGCTGTAGCAGCAGTATTCCTTCTCCAGTCTTCTAACGAAATAAAAAATTCTGAAAAGCTGCGTGCATTGCCTAGTATATTCAGATTTGTAAAGTCCATGCCTTTGTATTTCCCAGCAAGTATTCGTAGCATCCTAGGATCCCCTATATCTAAGTCAGGTCTATGTGTGGCTTTACAGTAAATACTATGGAATTTGGAACAAAAAGCAAATGGGTCCTCATTTGGTTGGGGCACAATAGTATTTAAGAATGATGTATCTATAATGTCCACACCTGACAACTGTAAGACCTGATCACTGCGCTGTGCTTGGTCAGCCCATACTCCATCTTGCTGTAGCAGATGTAATGATTTGCTATAATGTGGGGGTAACCATATCTTAAGTAGCTGGCAAGCAGTTTGATCATCGAGGCTATATTGAGCCACATACTGTTCAAAGGTGACAAGATTTACCAGCATATGGACACTTGGGTCAAAAGGAGGAATAAGGGCTTTGATCTTTCTGGCATATTTCTTAAAAGGGTCCTCTGCTGTATTTACCTGAATAGAGGGAACCTGTACATTCATTCCTCTGGGCTCTTGGCTGTTACTGTTTAGACTTGCTAGTCTATCTGAGCACACTGGGATACATTCTGCACTGTCTGCATTTGTTACTGTATTAATGGCTAGACATGTGTTGGGTCTGAATCTTTCCTCCTCCATTTTGTTTGCCTGTTTTAATACAGTATGTATTGGCACTGTGGGATCTTCCAGGCAATTCACAATTTTAACATTTTCTGAGGTAACATTAGACACAGGTGGAATCTCTAACTTCTCTAAAGCACATTTGTACTGTAATACAAGCTTTGCTAAATTACTATTATACTTCTGTTTCTTATGTATCACAGATTTTCTTATTTTACGAACAGCATCCTCAAACTGTTTTAACAAATCATTAAGCAATTCTAATGCACTTAAATTACCTCTACACAGATATTCTATTGTGCAATTATCTGCAAAACTATTAATTACTTCCATCTCACGATGACCAGTTGTGAAGCCTCAGTGTAGTCCTCCTCATGGAACGGTACCTCTGCGTAGAGTGCCGCTTGTCCTGGGCGCACCAACCAATTTTCTTTAAACAGGAACGGTTCACTGGCCTGGCTCAGCCAATGTTAAATATAGTCCTTTTATACTGGAATTCTAACCGTATATCCTGACCAGTTAACTTACATCTGACTGCTATAAGAACTCCAAATACACTGGAAACTTATAAGTTAAAGGGTTTATTAACATACAAGAGTAGTGGTGAGATTGGCATCTGAAATACAAGGCTCTACCTATTTAATACTAATGTGTGTAAATACTAATGTGTGTATGCAAGAGTGTAGAGTATTCCTCCTGATCCCTCTGTTCCTTTCCTAAGATAATTCTACTGCCCAGCAAGTCCATTTGTCCAAGTTATACACATCATAGCCACACCCTGGGATTGTCCCAGCCATTCAAATCTTTCATCAGTGAATGACCCCTGGATGTGATTCTTCATTGCACCTTTGCTCCAGCTCTTGTCTCTTGAGTTGATTTCCATTCTTTGTGTCCATGATGCAACTTCATCCCTGAGGCTTTTAGTACTGACCTGTTGTTGTTTGATCACCAGCAGGGTGTCATTCGGGAAAGTTAGCTTTCCTTTGTTCCTTATGACAGATAGCATCACAGATAACTGGACATCCACAAGCAAGAAATTAAAGCATATTAACCTCTTCAGTACAGCTCCGGAATTGGTTAATTACTCATATATTTATAACAGAGAGAGAGAAACAGATAAGGAGAGAGAGAAGGGGAAAGAGAGCAGTAGCGATAGAGAGAAGGAGAGATAGAAGGATAGAGGGAGAGGAGAGAGAGAGAAGTAGAAAGAAGGAGAGAGAGAAGGAGATAGGAGGAGAAAGAGACAGCGAGAGAGGAGAAAGGAGAGAGAGAGTGAATGAGAAAGAAGGAGAGAGACAGAAGGAGAAAGAAGAAGAAGAGACAGGAGAGAGAGGGAGAGAGAAAGAGAGAGAAAGAGAGGGAGAGAAACAGATAAGGAGAGATAGAAGGATAGATGGAGAGGAGAGATAGAGGAGAGAAGGAGAAGGAGAAAGAAGGAGAGAGAGTGAAGGAGAGCAAAAATGAGAAAGAAGGAGAGAGAGAATGAGAAAGAAGGAGAGAGAGAATGAGAAAGAAGTAGAGAGAGAAGGAGAAAGAAGGAGAGAGAGTGAAGGAGAAAGAAGGAGAAAGAAGGAGAGAGAGAGGAGAGAAAGAGAGGAAATAGAGAAAGAGATGGGGAGAAAGAGAGAGTGAAAGAAAGGAGGAGAGAGAAGAAGAGGGGAGAAGAGAGAGAGAGAGTGGGTGAGGGAGAAACTGAGAGGGGGAGAGAGAAAGAGTGAGAGGGAAAGAGAGATTAAGAGAAAGAGTGGGGGAGAAAGAAAGAGCGAAACATATGAGGAGTTGAGAGAGGGAGAAGAGATGGAAGGAGAGAAAGAGGAGGAGAGAGGGAGACATGTAGAGAAAGAGGGAGTGAAGGAGAGGGGGGAGAGATAGAAAAAGAAAGGGGGAGAGAGTGAAAGAGGGGGTAGAGAGAGAAAGAGAGGGAGAGAGAAAAAGACGGGGAGAAAGAGAAGGAGAGGGGGGAGAGAAATAGCGGGGGAGAGAGAAAGAGAGAGAAGGAGAGAGAGAAAGAGAGGGATACAAGGAGAGGAAGAGAGAGAAAGGGAAGGGACGAGTGAAAGAGGGAATGAGGAAGAGAGGGAGCGAGAGAAAGAAATAAGGAGAGAGAGAGAAGAGGAGTGAGAGCAGTAGAGATAGAGAGACGGAGAGATAGAAGGATAGAGGGAGAGGAGAGAGAGAGAAGTAGAAAGAAGGAAATAGAGAGAAGGAGAAAGAAAGAGAAGAAGAGGAGAGAGAGAGGGAGAGAGAAAGAGAGGGTGCGAAGGAGAGAGAGAGAAACATATAAGGAGAGAGAGAAGGGGAAAGAGAGATGTCGAGATAGAGAGAAGGAGAGATAGAAGGATAGAGGGAGAGGAGAGATAGAGAAGGAGAGAGAGAAGGAGAAGGAATGAGAGAGAGTGAAGGAGAGAGAGAAGGAGAAAGAAGGAGAGAGAAAAGGAGAAAGAAGGAGAGAGAGTGAAGGAGAAAGAAGGAGAGAGAGTGAAGGAGAGAGAAAGAAGGAGAGAGAAAGAAGGAGAGAGAAGGGAGATAGAGAGGAGAAAGAAGGAGAGAGAGAGAAGGAGAAAGAAGGATAGAGAGAAGGATAAAGGAGAGAGAAAGAAGGAGAGAATGAGATGGGAGGAGAGAGAAGAGAGAGAGAAAGAGGAGGAGAAAGAGATAGTGAAAGAAAGGAGGAGAAGGAAGGAGAGAGGAGAAAGAAGCAGAGAGAGAAGGAGAAAGAAGAAGAGAGAGTGAAGGAGAAAGAAGGAGAGAGAGTGAAGGAGAAAGAAGGAGAGAGTGAAGGAGAGAGAAAGAAGGAGAGAGAAAGAAGGAGAGATAAAGGAGATAGAGAGGAGAAAGAAGGAGAGAGAGAGAGAGGAGAGATAGAGGAGATAGAGAAAGAGAGAGAAGGAGAGAGAGAGAGAAGGAGAAAGCAGGAGAGAGAGAGAGGAGACAGGAGAGAGAAGGAGAAAGAAGGAAAGAGACAGGAGAGATAGAAGAAGAAGAGCGATGAGAGAGAGGAAGAGAGAGAGAGAAAGAGAGAGAGAAAAGGGGACAGAGAGAGAAGTAGAGATAGAGAGGATAGATAGAAGGATAGAGGGACAGGAGAGATAGAGAAGGAGAGAGAGAAGGAGAAAGAAGGATAGAGAGAAAGATAAAGGAGAGAGAAAGAAGGAGAGAATGAGAGGGGAGGAGAGAGAAGAGAGAGAGAAAGAGGGGGAGAAAGAGATAGTGAAAGAAAGGAGGAGAAGGAAGGAGAGAGGAGAAAGACGCAGAGAGAGAAGGAGAGAGAGTGAAGGAGAAAGAAGGAGAGAGAGTGAAGGAGAAAGAAGGAGAGAGAGTGAAGGAGAGAGAAAGAAGGAGATAGAGAGGAGAAAGAAGGAGAGAGAGAGAGGAGAGATAGAGGAGATAGAGAAAGAGAGAGAAGGAGAAAGAAGGAGAGAGAGAGAGAAGGAGAAAGCAGGAGAGAGAGAGGGGAGACAGGAGAGAGAAGGAGAAAGAAGGAAAGAGACAGGAGAGATAGAAGAAGAAGAGCGATGAGAGAGAGAGGAAGAGAGAGAGAGAGAAAGAGAGAGAGAAAAACAGATAAGGAGAGAGAGAAGGGGACAGAGAGAGAAGTAGAGATAGAGAGGAGAGATAGAAGGATAGAGGGAGAGGAGAGATAGAGAAGGAGAGAGAGAAGGAGAAAGAAGGATAGAGAGAGAGGAGAGATAGAGAAAATAGAGAAAGAGAGAGAAGGAGAGAGAGAGAGAAGGAGAAAGCAGGAGAGAGAGAGAGGAGACAGGAGAGAGAAGGAAAGAGACAGGAGAGATAGAAGAAGAAGAGCGATGAGAGAGAGAGGGAGAGAGGAAGAGAGAGATAGAGAAAGAGAGAGAGAAAAACAGATAAGGAGAGAGAGAAGGGGACAGAGAGAGAAGTGGAGATAGAGAGGAGAGATAGAAGGATAGAAGGAGAGGAGAGATAGAGAAGGAGAGAGAAGGAGAAAGAAGGATAGAGAGAAGGATAAAGGAGAGAGAAAGAAGGAGAGAAAGAGAATAAGAGGGGAGGAGAGAGAAAGAGGGGGAGAAAGAGATAGTGAAAGAAAGGAGGAGAGAGAGAAAGAGAGGAAGAGAGATGGAAAAAGAGAGAGAAAGAGGGGAGAGAGAGTGGATGAGAGGGAGAAAGAGAGAGGGGGACAGAGAAAGAGAGAGGGGAAGAGAGAAAGATATTGCAAGAAAGAGAAAGAGTGGGTGAGAAAGAAAGAGCGAAACATAGGAGGAGGAGAGGGAGAGAGAGGAAGATGAAGAGAAAGAGAGGAGAGAGAGAAAGAGATGTAGAGAAAGAGAGGGTGGAAAGGAGAGGGCGAGAGAGAAAAAGAGAGCAATAGAGGGGGAGAGAGAGAAAGCGGGGAGAGAGAGAAATATGGGGAGAGAGAGAAACAGAGGGAGACAGGGAGAGGGAGGGAGACAGAAAAAGACAGGGAGAATGAGAAGGAGAAAAGGAGTGGGGGGAGAGAGAGGGAGAGAAAGAGAAGGGGAGAGTGAAAGAGATAGGAGAAAGAGAGAGTGAGAAAGAACGAGAGGGACAGAGAGAGGAAGAAAGATAGGGGCAGAGGGAAAGAAAGAGAGGTGGAGAAAGAGGAACAAGGAGAGAGGGAGAGAGAGATAAGGAGAGAGAGAGGGATAAGGTGGGAGAGAGAAGGAGAGACGAAGAGAGAGAGAGGAGAGACGAAGAGAGAGAGAGGGAGAAGGAGATATAGAAAGAGAGAGAGATAGAGAGCTAGAAGGAGAAAGGAGAGAGAGATAAGGAAAACGAAAGAGAGAGAGAGGTGAGAGAGGGGGAGAGAGAAAAGGAGAGGGGGGGAGAGAAAGAGACAGAAGGAGAGAGAGCGAAAGAGAGGGGGAAAGAGGGGAGAGAGATAGAAAAAGGAGAGAGAGAGAAGCAGAGGAGGAGAGAGAAAAAGAGGAGAAGAAGGAGAGGGTGAGAGAGAAATAGACGGGGAGAGAGAAAGAGAGAGAGAGGGAGAGAGAAAGAGAAGGAAAGAGTGAAGAGAGGAGGGAGGGAGAGAGAAAGGGAAGGAAAGAGTGAAAGAGAGGGAGGGAGAAAGAGAGAGGGGAGAGAGAGCAAGAAAGAGGGGGGAGAAAGAGAGAGAGACAGAGGGGGGGAGAGAGAGAGGAGAGCGAGAAAGAGGGGAGAAAGAGTGGAGAGAGAAAGAGAGGGGAGAGAGAAAGAAATGGGGAGAAAGAGTGGGAGAGAGAAGTAGAGATAGAGAGAGGGAGGTGAGAGAGAAGGAGAGAGAGAGAGAGAGAGAGAGAGAGAGAGAGAAGGAGAGATTAGGAGAGAGAGAAAGGAAGAAAGAGAGAAAGAAAGAAAGAAAGAGAGAGATACAGAAGAAGAGAGGATAGAGAGAGATAGAAGGAGAGAGATAATGAAAAAGAGGAGAGAATGAAGGAGAAAGAAGGGGGGAGAGAAAGAAGGAGAGGGGGAGAGAGAAAGAGAAGGGGAGCACAAAGCACAAAACTTCCCAAGCACAAAACTTGCAGGTTAATGAACCCTGAAATGAGCGGCCGGTACAATAGGCGGGAGGAAAGGCTTGCAATGAGCGTGGAACGCGCTCATTGTGAGCCACAAGATCAGCCCCAAAGCTGATCAGTGCAAAGCAGGAGAGTTCAAGTACACAGGGAGAGGCTTGCGATGAGCGCCAAAGGTGCACAGAAGAGCAAAAGCCTCATATGTGAGCAAAAGCCTGTGTGGCAAACAGCATTGCTAGCCTTACTATTTTAAACCTGTCATTGTTGACAGGCAAGTAGATAGTATATATATATAATCTGTGCATTTTCACATCCATATCTGTTGAATCAAATAAGCATCTCTGGCAGTACTATTAAACGTACAAAAAAAAACACTGGGGAAGGGAAAAAAGAGGGTGGGGTAGGGGAACATATTAAATGATTTTCTAGTAATCTTGGGAAATCTCTCTTCTCTCAGCTAATCAAATACCAAAATTGTTGTTTTATTAATTCCAGACACTTTTTAGGGTTCATGTATCCCAAAATGACATTTAAAAAAATGTTTTTGTTAAGATCTGCTGAGATCAAGCACATTGTATGTATGTATTGATTTTTTCTCTTTACCTCTTCTAGTAGGTATACCTAATTTCCAATTTTTAGCTAAAACACTTTTAGTAGCTAAAAAATGGATTGATTAAAAGTTGTGAGTCTTTTGGTACCTTTAGTTTTGGTAATTCTAATAATGTCTTTTTTTAGGAATAGGGAATCCCAAAATCTTTTTAATCTAATATGTTTCTTCGCATATGTATGATTTATGGGTATTCCCATAAAGCATGTTTCAAAGTACCAGCTTCCTCACAACCTCTGAAGCATGGATTTGAAATCAGTATCTTATACCAGTGAGATTACAATCTCATTAGTGTCTTGTAAGCTTTTTGTCTTACAATTCTCACAGCTCTTTGCCCATGAAATCTTATAGGGTAATTTGAATTTTGTAATTTAGTTGATCAAATAAATATATAGGATAGAAATGTTCTTACTTCCAGTAGCATTATTTATGCACCAATTCTCAAATGGCTAATTTATTATCTCTTAAAGTGTGAGCCACATTTTAATTTGTGGTAATTGATGGAATAAAGTGCCATAACGCTTTGCAAAAAATGATCAGATAAGCCAAAGTTGCGTAAAGTTTCACACATGTAAGCCCAAACAATTCTATCAAAAGACTTTTCTGCATCTAGGGATAAAAGTAATGAAGTAGTTTTTTTTTTTATCTATGAGATCAAAGGTTCTCCTAGTATTATCTGGAGCTTTTCTATCTGGTATAAAGCCTACTTTAGCAGGGTCATGTGTGGTAGAAGCCGTGCTAATCTCTTTGAATATATTTTAAGACCACTATTTATTTGTGAAATTACTAAAATGTTGACTTCTAGTAATCCTGCTCTTATTGGTGTTCCTGACAAAATATCATTGAATAGAATTTTGAGTTGTGGTAGAAGGATATTTAAGAACTAGCGAATTGCCCCTCAAAAAATGACGGCAATGAAATTGTAAGGTAGCTAATGGTGTTTTGTGTGTACTACTGAAATATATAATACATTAATAAATGAATATACTTTACCTATTTTGAAGCTGTCAATTTGTTTTGATGTTTCTGCAGCATTAGTGGTGTGGAGCTGCTGTGTAAGCGTGATGAACGTGTGCAGTGTAATTGTGTGCGTGCGCGAGACCAAACCGTTATTGTAGTTGTGTACTTCTGTATTGGCGTAAAATGGCGGGTAATGTGTGGTATGCGTCTGTAGCGGAATATCCGTTGGTCGTTTGTGGTGTTTTGCAAGTTTCTTGTGGTGTTTTGCATGTTTAGAGTGCTGTAGCCTTGTTTTTGTTTTGTTCGGTGGCCATTTTCTCTCTTGCTTAGCGATTTTTTGGTGTCTAAACTGTTTTATTTTTAGTTAAATTAAGGTGTAAGTTGTTTTTTTTTTAGGTCCTGGATGCTTCCTCTTGCTGTAGGTAAGCTTTTTATGTATGTGCTGTGTGTATTTATTGTGTTTTGAATTTTGTAATGTTCGCGGGTTGCGTCCGATTTTTGCGAGGTCGTAATGTGTGGTAACGTGTCTCGTATGTTTTTTGCGTTGCGAGGTAAAGTTTGTGAGGGTCGCAGTTGCTGGTAAGGAGTGCTTTTGGCGCTCCATGCCAGCAACTGAGGCCCTCGCTTCGCGAGCCCGCAAGTGTGAGCAACGGCTCTGGCTGGCTCCTCTGCTCACAACTATATATGTGATTGTTTATAGTAATAATTAGTAAATCCATCTTTATGTGATTTAGTACTTTTTATTGCTTGTTTGATATCATCAGTTGTTACTGGGACATTAAAAGAAACTAAAGATTCATCTATGTGTGGAATATTTAAATTTGAAATATTTTTTTTATCTGAGAGTATTATTTGGTTTTAATTTTAGAAATGAAAGAACCTGCTCTTTATTGTCTAAGCTTGCGAGCCAACATTGCGTCAGATTTGTTAGAGAAAATAAAGTATTTAGATTGGGTACGTTGATTTGTTGTTCTTTTTGTATGCAGAATCTCATTGTTTGTGTTTATAATTTGGAAATTCTTCATAGATTTTTGGGTTAGATATAATTTTTGTAGATTTGCAAATTTTTCATTGAGTTCATTAGTTTGTTTCACTTCTAATGTTTTGGCTGCTGATCCCAATTGAATAAAAATGCCCCTCCTAAAGTTTGATCAGCTGCCTACACTCCTACCTGGTCTATGTGTCCCCCACCATACAGTTGAAAATAATCTTCTAAAGCTTTTTGAATTTTGTCTTTGGTAGTTTTATTATTTATTAATGTTGGATTCAGAGAACAAGTAGGGTCACAGCCCTTAGGAAGTAGATTGCTCAGAGTTACACTGACTAAGTCCTGGTCTGAACATGGTATTGGGTGAATCTGAGCTCCAATTAGATTTGAACCTGTGCTTTGTTGAAGTTGAATATAGTCTATATGTGAATATGACTTGTGGAGTATAAATAATAATTTCTTTAAGCTTGGTTCATTGCCCTCCAAGCATCAATCAGATTATGATTTTTAAGCAGCATTTTAAATGCTTTTGTAACAGTTGGGAGTGTGGATGGTGGGGTATCAATAGATTGATCTTTAACGGGGCCTATTACTGAATTCAGGTCTCCACCTATCACCCATATAGAAATGTTAACACTCGATTATATGTCTCTTTAATACCATTATTCACACACTGCTACTGAGGTATTTTTCTTTCAATATTTCAAAAGTCTCCTATTCCATTACCCAGTGAGAGATATTATAACTAGAGGTTCACATATCCACCTTACTATTTATTCCACGTATCAAATATATACTTTGTGTATATTGGTAATGGAGTTGCAGGGTCTCTTGTTCATATATCCCTCTGCATTCTTTGCTGGAATCCAGTCTTATTATCTAAAGTGTAATTTATTGTATTACATCAACTATATGTTAAAGTCACCTAACACAGTAAGTATGACACTATAGTGAGTGAAAAAAGTATTTGATCCCCTGCTGATTTTGAACGTTTGTCCACTGACAAAGAAATGATCAATCTAATGGTAGGTGTATTTTAACAGAAACAGAATAACAAAAAATGAACAAACAAGAAAAGCTCATGTCAAAAAAGCTATAAATTGATTTCCCGTTCAATTAGTGAAATATTTGATCTCCTACCAATCAGCAAGATTTCTGGCTCCCAGGTGTCTTTTATACAGGTATCTTAAAGGGAGTGCTTCTTATCAAAGGTCATTACCTGTATAAAATACACCTGTCCACAGAAGCAATCAATCAGATTCCAAACTCTACACCATGGCCAAGACCAAAGAGCTGTCCAAGGATATCAGGGACAAGGATTGTAGACCTACACAAGGCTGGAATGGGCTACAAGATCATCGCCAAGCAGCTTGGTGAGAAGGTGACAACAGTTGGTGCGATTATTCGCAAATGGAAGAAACACAAAATAACTGTCAGTCTCCCTCGATCTGGTGCTCCATGCAAGCCCTCACCTCGTGGAGTTTCAATGATCATGCCCAGAACTACACAGGAGGATCTTGTTAATAATCTCAAGGTAGGTGGGACCATAGTCACCAAGAAAACAATTGGTAACACACTACGCTGTGAAGGACTGAAATCCTGCAGCACCCGCAAGGTCCCCCTGCTTTAAGAAAGCACATGTACAGGCCGTCTGAGGTTTGCCAATGAACATCTGAATGATTCAGGGGAGAACTGGGTTAAAGTGTTGTGGTATGATGAAACCAAAATCGAGCTCTTTGACATCAACTCAACTCCATGTTTGGAGGAGGAGGAATACTGCTTATGACCCCAAGAACACCATCCCCACAGCCAAACATGGAGGTGGAAACATTATGCTTTGGGGGTGTTTTTTTGCTAAGCGGACAGGACAACTGCACCGTATCAAAGGGACGATGGACGGGGCCATGTACCGTCAAATCCTGGGTGAGAACCTCCTTCCCTGAGCCAGGGCATTGGAAATAGGTCATGGATGGGTATTTCAGCATGACAATGACCCAAAACACACAGCCAAGTCAACAAAGGAGTGGCTCAAGAAGAAGCACATAAGGTCCTGGAGTGGCCTAGACAGTCTCCAGACCTTAATTCCATAGAAAATATGTTGCCAAACATCAGCCTTGAAACCGTAATGACTTGGAGAGGATCTGCAAAGAGGAGTGAGACAAAATCCTTCTTGAGATGTCTGCAAACCTTGTGGCCAACTACAAGAAACATCTGACCTCTGTGATTGCCAACAAGGGTTTTGCCACAAAGTACTAAGATGAAGGGGTCAAATACTTATTTCACTCATTGACCTGCAAATCAATTTATAACTTTTCTGATATGTTTTTTTTGTTTTGTTTGTTATTCTGTCTCTTACTGTTAAAATACACCTACCATGACAAATGTTCAAAATCAGCAGGGGATCAAATACTTTTTCCCCTCACTGTAAATACCAATATATGAACAATCACAGTGTGCTAACAATTTCTGACACAACACTGCTATAGCCATGTAGCAACTATTGCTCTCTATTGGTGAGTATTTTAAGTTGTTTAAATTGCGCCTCTGTCCTTTTATATTAATAAAAGTTTTTTTTCTTTTCTATTTAGCCGCCTGCTGTTATTGTATTATAACTTCAGTGTGAATCACTAATGGGACTTGGTATCCTACATTTATCTTAATCTTCAAGATTCAATACCAGTGAAAGTACCAGTAGGAATAGTGTTGCAAGGAACTTGTTTTGGAGCTGGTACTCCCATGATGAAAGGCATAGTCACAGTCTGCTCAGCCAGCTGCATTGTTTGATCCAAGTTAATGCTGAGGGCATGCTGAGATTTAGGAGAAGCTGGAGTACCTCTAGGACCCTCAAACTACGCTAAGCAAAGCTGAGGCTGCCACTCCTCAGTGGGGTTCCACAGCAGAGACTAGAGTATCTGTACGTAGGACGACAATAAGCCGTACGCTCCATAGAGTGGCCAGAAGAAAACCAATACTTTCAGCAAAAAACAAAATAGCACGTTTTGAGTTTGCGAAAAGGCATGTGGGAGACTTCCAAAATGTATGGAGGAAGGTGCTTTGGTCTGATGAGACTAAAAGTGAACTTTTCGGCCATCAAAGACAACGCTATGTCTGGCGCAAACCCAACACATCACATCACTCAAAGAATACCATCCCCACAGTGAATCATGGTGGTGGCAGCATCAATCTGTGGGGATGTTTTTCAGCAGCCGGGACTGGGAAATTGGTCAGAGGTGGATGGTGCTAAATACAGGCATATTCTTGAGCAAACCCTGTTCCACTCTGTGCGTGATTTGAGGCTAGGACGGAGGTTTAACTTCCAGCAGGACAATGACCCCAAATACACTGCTAAAGTGTATCTCCCCTCTCCCCTCGTGTACTTTTGCTCCTCTGAGCAACCTGGCCATTCATTGTGATCTCCGCGCTAAGCGCCTTTGGCAAAGCGAGTCTCTCCTGTGCTTTTTTTTTTTTTTATATAAATATATTTGTTTATAATAATTAATGAATGAATTAATTAATTAATATTTGTAATGAATATATCCAGGAATCAATATGCTGAAGAGCTAACAATCTCTGTTTTTTTTCCTGCAGCATACAATGTACATTTGGATTGTTGGTGATCTGAGGAGAAAGTGTCAGCAATGTGACAAGTGTGCCGTGTAAATAGGCTGCGTGCGTGAGGCTAAACCTTTTGTTTAGTTCTATAAAGTGGCCTATTACAATAGTAATGTTATTCGTTTGAAGTTAGTGTTGTAAAATGGCGGCGAGTATGTGCAAAACCTGTACCACTCTGGCGTGATTTGAGGCTAGGATGGAGGTTCACTTTCCAGCAGGACAGTGACCCCAAACACACTGCTAAAGCAACACTTGGTTTAAGGGAAAACATGTAAATGTGTTGGAATGGCCTAGTCAAAGCCTAGACCTCAATCCAATAGAAAATCTGTGGTCAGACTTAAAGATTGCTGCTCACAAGTGCAAACCATCCAACTTGAAGGAGCTGGAGCAGTTTTGCAAGAAGGAATGGGCAGAAATCCCAGTGGTAAGATGTGGCAAGCTCAAAGAGACTTATCCAACGCGATTTGGAGCTGTGATTGGCGCAAAAGGTGTCTCTACAAAGTATTCACAATAAAAAAAAATAAACGTCTTCAAAGTTGTGGGCATGTTCTGTAAATTAAATGATGCAAATCCTCAAACAATCCATGTTAGTTCCAGGTTGTGAGGCAACAAAACATAAAAAATGCCAAGGGGGGTGAATACTTTTGTGTATATATATATATATATATATATATATATATATATATATATATATATATATATATTTATATTTAGACATTTATAACTAACTATTATTATTATTATTATTATACATAAATATCACTAACAATATTTATATATGACGGAGATATATATATATAAAAACATTTCCAATGTAAAAGTTGGCCGTTTATTGTTTTGTATTTATGGTATAATGTAATTGTGTGTATATATATATATATATATATATATATATATATATATATATATACACATATTTTTATATTTATATGCATATATAATGTGATAATTATATGTTGGTAACTAATCATGTTATTATTATTATTATTATTATTATACACTATTATATGTAAAGGATAATAATAATAATAATAGTGCTAATAATGTAAAACCAATATTGATAAGCAAAAAAATTGTCTTTGTAATAAGATGATGATGAAAATAGTAATAATAATAATAATAATAATACTGTAATATCAGTATTAATAAGCAAAAACAGTTATCTATGTAATAAGATAATAATAATAGTAATATCAGTAGTAATACCAGTATACCAGTATTGATAAGAAAAAAATAGTTATCTCTGTAATACGATGATAATAATAATAATAATAATAATAATAATAATAATAATAAAAAAACAGTATTATCAGTATTAATAAGCAAAAATATATATAAAATGTGTTAAAAAAATCCCTTGGTGCTTGAACACCTATTTTTACATATCTAAATAAAATTGGAATCTTTATTGTAACGTATAACCAGAAAAGATAAAATGCTGCATATTAGAGGGATTAAAGAGAGAGTATAGAGGATTATCCAAAAAGATATATATTCAATTCAAAATTAGTAGCTAGGGCTCTTATTTGGTATAATTATAAATATCAGGAAACTAGAAAAGAGCATAGGTGTGCAGATGAATTGGTCTACTAATGAACTTGGTATATAGGGTACTAGTAAAGAAAAGACTAGAAAAGGTGCATATGCGAATCAAAGTACAGATAAATACACCATCTGAATAGTATAAATAGAAGATCTGAATGATTCAAAAAGTGTATATATAAAGACTAAAAATGCAAATAACAAATTAGTGAACCCCTATTGGGATAAAGTGCATATTGTATTAATGCAACAATATATATATATATATATATATATATATATATATATATATATATATATAATGTGAGTGCACAAATGTATGACATCTAAAACTATAATACATACTGTATAATGATAATCCAAAATAGGATAATAATATATACCCTACAAGTATAAGTATGCTATAACAAAAATAACACAAAAAAATCAAATTGTGGTAGTATACTGCACCGAGTCCATACGTTACTAATCTGTTTGTACAGGAGAAAATCGCACGAGGGGCACCTTCAAGACCCTAGCTTGAGATGTGCACAATAATAAAAATGAATGAAGGAAATGTTCTAGTTTATGTGGGTAGCCTGATATGTATTAACTCATTGATTCCCAAGATTGATATAACCCCAAAATGGAACATAAAAATAAATGATTTTTTATTGCCAATTTCGAGCTTGAGACTGTTGTGCAATTAATTCTAATGTCTGCAATTAATTCTTCCCGTCATTTACAGTGAAGTATTGATTTTTTTTTATTGGCATTTACAGTGCTACGAACAGATGTTTAACACATTTGCGGGTCCTATGTGGTACCCTTAGGATTTTCTTCTACATTTGCCATTTACGGGTGTGAAAACATTTGTGCGCTTGTGGATTTGTAGCAATTGAATAGCGATTCGCGATTTTAACGATCGTAACTCTTGCGCATGTGAAAGAGCAAAGGCTTAAATGGGTTCTAAGTTACAGTTGTAACAACCGCAGGGATTGTCAGCCCATAACCTGTAGATTGTTTGCGGCTCACAAAAAGACGCCAATTGAATACAAATTAGTTTACAGGCTACATTACGGGCTCCCGTAAGCTACTCTCAATTAAATCAGGCCCCTAGTCTGTCTGTAGCATGAGGGAAGGGCTATCCTATGTGGGCTTTATCTTTCATAAAGTTCTGTTCTCAAGTGTGCTATTTAGTGTGCTTTCACCGCTGCGACCTGGGTTCAATTCCAGTTTGGGAACCAAGAGGTCACACCACCCTGAAGCCATGCAGGGTTGGACCCAGTTAGTACTTGGATGGGAGACCACCTAAGAATACCAGTATTTGTATGCTGTGGCCCACTGGAGAAGGAACTGACAACCCACCCAGTATCTGTGCCATGATTACCAAGTGGATTAGCATGGTGTGTTGTGGTCCATGAGGTCATGGGGAGTCGGACACAAACAAACGCTCTCTCTCACACACATATGCCTGGTCTCTGCTAGGGGGAGAATTAGACAGTGTCCTAATACCTGCAGCTCCAGTGTGTGATACTTTCAATATTTACTGCTTTTCCTGGGCTGCTGAACAAGTGTTAAATTGTCAACCAATGTCTGCGTGTGCCAAAAATCTCAATATATATCCACAGTGACAAAAACTAAAACTTATACCTTCCAAATATATTGAATAACTAGCGAATTGCCCGTCAAAAAATGACGGCAATGAAATTGTAAGGTAGCTAATGCTGTTTGGTGTGTAATAATGAAATATATAATACATTAATAAATGAATATACTTTACCTATTTTGAAGCATTGTGTTGAAGAGCTGCAATCTGTTTTGATGTTGCTGCAGCATTAGTGGTGTGGAGCTGCTGTGTAAGCGTGCTGCATGTGTGCAGTGTAATAGTGTGCGTGCACAAGACGAAACCGTTAGCGTAGTTGTGTACGGCGGGTAATGTGTGGTATGCGTCTTAGCGGAATATCCGTAGGTCTTTTGTGGTGTTTCGCGAGTTTCTTGTGGTGTTTTGCGTGTTTAGAGTGCTGTTGCCTCGTTTTCGTTTTGTTCGACGGCCATTTTTTCTCTCGCTTAGCGAATTTTTTAATGTCTAAACTCTTTTATTTTGAGTTAAATGAAGGTGTAAGTTGCTTTTTGAGGTTTTTTATGTATGTGTTGTGTGTATTTATTGTGTTTTGAATTTTGTAATGTTCGCGTGTTGCGTCCGATTGTTGCGAGGTCGTAATGTGTGGTAACGTGTCTCGTATGTTGTTTGCGTTGCGAGGTAAAGTTTGCGAGGGTCGTAGTTGGTGTGTTGTGTTGTTTGCGTGGTCGCGGTTGTTGTGTGGTTGTTTGCGTTTGAACGTAACTTTCGCGAGGGTCGCAGTTGCTGGCATGGAGCGACCCTCGCCCGCAGCCCTTGGCATTTATTTTGCAATCTTCTGCATGAAGGCTGCGCATGGGATGCTCTTGGACTTTCCAGCATGACAATGACTCTAAGTACAAGGCCAAGTTGACCCTCCAGTGGTTACAGGAGAAAAAGACGAGGGTTGTGGAGTGGCCATCACAGTCTCCTGACCTTAATATCATCGAGCCACTCTGGGGAGATCTCAAACGTGCGGCTCATGCAAGACGACCAAAGACTTTGCATGACCTGGAGGCATTTTGTCAAGACGAATGGGCAGCTATACCACCTGCAAGAATTAGGGGCCTCATAGACACCGATTACAAAAGACTGCACGCTGTCATTGATGCTAAAGGGAGCAATACACAGTATTAATAATTAAGAACTACGAGTATGCAGACTTTTGAACAGGATCATTAAATTGTTTTATTTATTGCCATGTTTTGTTTTATGATTGTGCCATTCTGTTATAACCTACAGTTGAATCTGAATCCCATAAGAAATAAAAGAAATGTGTTTCGCTTGCTCACTCATGCTTTCTTTACAAATGGTACATATATTACAAATTCCTCAAGGGTATGCAAACTTTTGAGCACAACTGTATATATATATATATATATATATCACATATATAGTTGTGAGCGTACGGGCCGTTGCTCACGCTTGCGGGCTCGCGTAGCGAGCCCGCAAGAACTGCCTCCCTCGCAAAGCGAGGGACGCAGTTCCCCGCAAATGCGGGTCCTCGCGAAGCGAGGGCCCGCATTTGCGGTGGTGGGAGCATCCCAACGTCCCCGCAAATGCGGATCCTCGCGAAGCGAGGATCCGCATTTGCGGAGGTGGAGGCTCAACGTCGGCTGTGTTAACACACACATACACACACACGACTGTTTAAACAAAATAAACCCAACCTCCCAGCCAACAAAAACCCAACAACGTCCCCGCAAATGCGGATCCTCGCGAAGCGAGGGTCCGCATTTGCGGTGGTGGGAGCATCCTAACGTCGGATGTGTTAACACACACATACACATGCACGACTTTTTAACAAAAAAAACTCAAAGGCCCCTCACACCCGCTTACACCCAGACACACACAAGCAAGACTTAACAAAAAAACAGTAAACAAGCCCCTTCACACGCTCTTAACACACATACGCACGACTTAGAAACAATAACACACATACGCACGACTTAGAAACAAATACACTGCGTCATACACGTAAAAGCTAACTGCGTATATCGTAAAAAAATACGCCAACATCGCAACAAAATACGGCCGCATCGGAAAAAAATACGGCCGCGAAAGACCCATTACAAACGCTGCGCATCAAAACATCACAAACACAAGAAATAAACACAACAAACACATAAAAAGCTTACTTACAGCAAGGGGGGGCATCCGGAACCTCCAAAAGTTCATTTACACGTCCATTTAAGTTAAAAAAATTACTTTAAACGGCCGAAAATCGGCTAAGCGACAGAAAAAATGTCCGCCAAACAAAACGAAAACGAGGCTTGAGACGTAACTACACTGCAGTAACTCGGAAAAATGAAACACATACTATGCAGAACGTACCACAGTCACAGTTAAACACCATTTTGAACACTACTACGCACAAAATGGCGGATGGAACGCAAATTGTAAGCTTGAACTCAAATAGCGCATGCGTATTGCGTTATAACGTTCTGAGGCACTTGAAAGTTTAAAAAAGTACTGCCTACTTTCCAGAAATTTCTACAAGGTTATAAATACTGCCTTCTTTCCAGAAATTTCTACATTTCTACTCAGGTGATGAACGGAGTGACTTCATAGATAACTGCTGCTCTTACTTCAGAAGAGAATTGTTTCCTAATTTACTACTATACATTGTGCAAATTACAACCGAGAGGTAAGCTATAATATATTACATTTTATTATAAAGACACCACAAAAAAAAAAAATTGATTTATGTAGTGACATGTCACACGCAAATTTATGTCTATCATGTATAGTCACATGTCACACGCACATTTATGTCTATCATGTATAGTCACATGTCACACGCACATTTATGTCTATCATGTATAGTCACATGTCACCCACACATTTATGTGTGTAGGCCCACAAAAAAAATAAGGTTCATTTAACAAAAAAAACAAAAAAAATTAAATATCAAAAAGGGGTTTATGTATAGTGACATGTGACACGCACATATATGTGTATCATGTATAGTGACATGTGACACGCACATTTATGTGTATTGCCCCTGCAACAAAATGATCTTAAAACAAACTAATTAAACAACTACATTTAAATGACATTAGAAAAAAAAATTGTAATATTAAAATATGATTCATGTATACTGATATGTGACACGCACATATATGTGTATCATCTATAGTCACATGTCACACACACATTTATGTGTGTTGGCAAAAACAAAAAATAAGGTTCATTTAACAATTAAAATATCATTCATCTATAGTGATATGTCACACGCACACAAAAAAATTACATTGAACTCTGAAAATGTGCTTCATGTATGTGACATATGTGTGTAGCCCACCCAAAAAAATAATGTTAATTGAAAATAATTACATAAGTATATTTAAATTACATTAATTTAGTGCAATTCAATAGATCACCTAAAACTCAATCTTTCTACTTCTTTTAATATTCAAACAGACTCTGCATCAACAGCGTCACTCAACAATTTTCACCGTGCATTGTGAAGCACAATCCCTTTTAAAGAACACCAACAAAGAAGAACAGGTAAGATAGAATAATACATTACATGCTTAAAAGGCCATGCTTTGCTAAATCAAAAATAAGAAATATAGAATTAACCATTTCACTTTCTTTTTCAAACAGACACTACAAGAAGACCGGCGGATTAAGATTGGCAGGAGGGGACCCTCTGTCATTCGACACTTCAATCAAGGTAAAGTATTAAGTATAAAAAAAGAAACCAACTATGAGCCTCATTCAATTGCGAGTTGGCCAATTGAATAGGGCTCTATATAAGCACATAACATATTTTTTATACAGAACTTTTTAGTTACTGAAGTTCTATCCAAAATCAAGGTCTTCACTAACTAAAAACTTCGGTCAAAAAATATGTTATGTGCTTATATAGAGCCCTCTTCAATTGGCAAAATTGCAATTGAATGAGGACCTATATATCTTTAATGGCCGAGGGCCTCATTTAAATGTGATTTGTCCATTTCAATAGGGCTCTATATAAGCACAGAGCATATTTTTTTACTGAACTTTTTAGTTAGTGAAGACCTTGCTTTTGGATACAAGTTCACTAACTAAAAACTTCTGTAAAAAAAGATGCTCTGTGGTCATATTGAGCCCTATTCGATTGCCCAAAACGCAATTGAATGAGGCCCCGGCAATATAACAAATGCAGCAACCAAAGGCCCTCATTCAATTGCTATTTTACCAATTGAATAGCGGTCTAAATAAGCACATAGCATATTTTTTTTTAAAGAAGTTTTTAGTTAGTGAAAACCTTGATTTTGGATAGATGTTTACGAACTAAAAACTTCTTTAAAAAAAATATGTTATGTGCTTATTTAGACCCCTAAAGCCTCATTCAATTCCGAGTTGCCCAATTGAATAGGGCTCTATATAAGCACATACAAAAAATTTTAAACAAACTTTTTAGTTACTGAACCTCTATCCAAAACCAAGGTTTTCAATAACTAAAAACTTCTGTCAAAAAAATATGTTATGTGCTTAATAAGAGCCCTATTCAATTGACAAACTTCTAATTGAATGAGGACCCTATTGAATTGGCCAAACTGCAATTGAATGAGGGCCAAAGTATGCAACATATGGTACACACAAAGTGGTACACACAAAACAGGATTGTAACAAACTCAGACAAACACATAGCAAACTAAATTAACTTTCTTATTCAATGTTTAACAACCTATAAGCATTAGAAAAAAAGCCTAAATAAGCATAACAAAAGTGGTGCGCACCATATAGGATTGTAGGAAAACTCACACAAACACATAGCAAAGTAAATTAATATTCTTATTTAATCTTTAACAACCTATAAGCCTTAGAAAAAAGCCTAAATAAGCATACCACAAGTGGTGCGCACCAAACAGGATTGTACAAAAACTCACACAAACACATAGCAAACTAAATTGATATTCTTATTTCATGTTTAACTACCTATAAGCCTTAGAAAAAAGCCTAAATAAGCATACCACAAGTGGTGCGCACCAAACAGGATTGTACAAAAACTCACACAAACACATAGCAAAGTAAATTAATATTCTTATTTAATGTTTAACAACCTATAAGCCTTAGAAAAAAGCCTAAATAAGCATACCACAAGTGGTGCGCACCAAACAGGATTGTACAAAAACTCACACAAACACATAGCAAAGTAAATTAATATTCTTATTTCATGTTTAACAACCTATAAGCCTTAGAAAAAAGCCCAAAGAAGCATATCAAAAGTGGTGCGCACCACACAGGATTGTACAAAAACTCACACAAACACATAGCAAATTAATATTAATATTCTTATTTCATGTTTAACAACCTATAAGCCTTAGAAAGAAGCCTAAATAAGCATACCAAAAGTGGTGCGCACCAAACAGGATTGTACAAAAACTCACACAAACACATAGGAAACTAAATTAATATTCTTATTTAATGTTTAAGAACGTATAAGCCTTAGAAAGAAGCATAAATAAGCATACCACTTTAGGTGCGCACCCACCAGGATTTTAGAAAAACTCACACAAACACATAGCAAACTAAATTAATATTCTTCTTTAATATTTAAGAATCTTTAACAACCTATAAGACTTACAAAGAAGCCTAAAGAAGTATACCAAAAGTGCTGAACAGAAAATAGGATAATGCTAAAACCAGTGCAATCATATACAAAATAATTCACAAAAAAATAATTACAGTATAAAAAAATTATCTATGCAATATAAAAATACATTTAAAGTATTTTGAAAAGGTTGCACAAACAAATAAATAGTAGAAAAATTCACCATAACAGATACAATACACAGAAATAATGTCATTTTTTAGTTAATACAAATACATTCAAATCAAATAACATTTTCATTTTTATTTTACAACAGATACTGCGTGAAGACCATCGGACCAGGAGTTTCAACTGAGGACCAGACCAGCGGGCGAGGACTTTCAACAGAGGACAACACCATCGGACGAGGACTTTCAACACAGGACTACACCATCGGACGAGGACTTTCAACACAGGACCAGACCATCGGACGAGGACTTTCAACAGAGGACTACACCATCGGACGAGGACTTTCAACAGAGGACCAGACGATTGGACGAGGACTTTCAACACAGGACCAGACCATCGGACGAAGGCTTTCAACACAGGACCAACAAAGATTCTGCTTGAAATCAAACTTCAACCAAGGTACAGTAAAACAAGTAAAAAAAGAGAAAAATAAATAAATATCTTAGCTTTGTATCGATGTCAACAGAAAATAAAATTTCAAAAAAAACACCAGTAACTATAACTTACACATTTTTATGCTATCTCTTCTTTGTCTTTTAGGGCCAATAATCTTTAATAGTAAATACAAACTTCAATGTAGCCAGAAAAAAATAATGCATACTCCAAAAAATGCTCTAAACACAGACTCTATACAATTTTGCATTGGACATTTCCAGTCCTAGACACTCATTAAATTGCCATTTGACAAATTGAATAGTGCTGTAAATAAAACCATAAACATTTTTTTCAAATAACTTTTTTGTTAGTGAAAAACTTGCTTTTGGATACATGTTTACTAAATAAAAAATTCTTAAAAAAATTATATGATGACCTTATTTAGACCTCTATTCAATTGACCAAATTGAAATTGATTAACATCTCAAAATAAACTAAAGATACATTATTTTATTTTTACAGATTAACATGGCTGATAACGAGAGTAAACAAGAAAAGAAAAGACACCAAGCTAGAGAACGACGACAGAGAGCAGACAGCCAGCAGACACCGGAGAAGAAGGAAATTCGACGAGAAAAAGAACGTAAAAGAATTGCAAGCAAAAGACTGTCACCTGCAGAAATTAAAGATATGAGGAAAAAAAACAACAAGCAAATAAAGCATTTACAACCTGTTGCTGAAACATCAGATGACATTTTAGCTGAAAAAATACAAGGGATACAAAAAAAAGCAACGAAAAAAACAAAGCATTTAGAACCGGTTCTTGAACTATTACATGACATTTTACCTCAAACAATACAACATATACCAAGAAAAGCCACGAAAAAAACTAAACATTTAGAACCTGTTGTTGAAACATTATATGACATTTCACCTGATGAATATGAAAGTCAAAATCCTATATGCTTTGCAAATTGTCCTTTACTCAAGTCTTTAGCAGTAGAGGTTCATAGTTGTGGGGACATGACTACTCAATGTCAGTTTTGTGAGGCTTATTATTTTAAACAAGAGAGACCAAGAGATGGCCAATTTATTAGTTGCTGTCAAAAAGGCAAGTTCAAACTTCCAGAAAGGAAAGAATTTCCTATCTATTTACAAAACATTATGACTGAACCTACTTTTCCAAACTACAAACATTTTAAAACAAACATAAGATCCTACAATAGTGCCATATCCTTTGCATCTATGGGGGCAACATTAGCTGCTAATGTACCAGGACATGGTCCTTACTGTTTTAAAGTCCAAGGACAAATTTATCATCGCACTTTCCATTTACATCCAGAGTAAAGAGATCAAAGAAAATTCGCTCAACTATATGTCCTAGATACAATGGAAGCTGTTGACCAACGTATGCAGATGGAAGAAAATAAAAAATGCTTACACAGTGTTTTTATAGAGCTAAATAACATTATGGACAACAATCCCTACAGTAAAGCTTATAAAAAATTGGCAGAAGTAGAAAATGAACAACTACTTCATGCACAAAGACATCAATTACCAATGCCAAAGGTTAATATGGTGCTTAAAAGAGACAGACATACTGATAAACGTCGTTATAACTTGCCAACATCAAATGAGGTTGCAATGGTGTTTCAGAATGATGAAGGAGAACCACCATTTAAAAGAGACATTAGAATATATCCCAGAAATGAGGAGCAACCGTTCATTAATATGAGTATCTTAAGTCCAAATTTAGATCCAAGCAGGTTGGCAACCAAAATTAACACTTCCCTGTTACCCAAATGCTAAAGCCAGAATCCGAAATAATGTTTCTATGCTTGAATTTAAAGTAGCTCAAATTGCCATTCGACATGGATTTAATCCAATTTTATGTGGTGGAAAACTAACCCAACAATGGATTATTGATTCTTATTTGCAAGTTGAGGCAAATAATTTAAACTTTATCAAATATCAACAAGATAAACTCTGTGTAGAACAATATTCTGGACTCATGGACTATATTGCTGACGTGGCTACAAGCAGAGACATGACAGCTGGCAAAGCCATCATTTTACCATCTTCCTTTCAAGGATATCCTCGAAATATGAGAGAAAGATACAATGATGCTATGGCTATTGTCACCAAATTTGGCAAACCCGATTTATTTCTGACATTTACATGCAATCCACAATGGCCAGAAATTACACAAAATCTACTTCTTGGACAAAGTGCTTCAGATCGACCAGATTTAGTAGCCAGAGTTTTTAAGATTAAATTAAATGAATTAATACGTGACTTCACTATAAATCAGTTATTTGGCAAATGTCTTGCTTATGTATATACCATTGAATTTCAAAAAAGAGGCCTTCCACATGCACATCTTCTAATAATACTTCAAGAAAAAGATAAATTAGATACTTCGGACAAAGTGGATGCAGTCATTGTTGCTGAACTACCAGATCCAGAACTATATGGTAGACTATATGAGATTGTTACTCATCGCATAATTCATGGACCCTGTGGTGACCTTAATCCACAATCACCATGTATGGAAAATAATAAATGTTCCAAAGAATTTCCAAAAGATTATAGAGACAAAACTTATGCCAATTGTGATGGATATCCACTTTATAAAAGAATTCGTGAAAAAAAAGTGGACAATAGATATGTAGTACCCTACAATCCACATTTACTCATAGTACAATGCCCACATCAACGTAGAAGCCTGCACTTCCATCAAATCCATTAAATATGTCTACAAATATATTTACAAAGGCTACGATGCAGCTACTGTAGTCGTCAAAAGTGCAGACAACCTTGAATGTAGTGAGTTAGTACATGATGAACTTGCATATCATGTAGATGCTCGCTATGTCAGTGCGCCAGAAGCTATGTGGCGGCTTTTAAATTTTGAAATGCATGATAGATCACATGCAGTATATAGGTTAGCAGTACATTTGCCACAACAACATTTAGTCTATTTCCATGATGGAAATGAAATGAATGCATTGGCCCAAAGTGAAGATCGTCACACTACACTAACTGCATGGTTTGAATTAAATTCCACTGATTCTGAAGCAACACAATACTTATATATTGAAATTCCATATCACTATGTTTTTGTGAATGGATTTTGGAGAACAAGAAAAAGCAGAGGCAATAAAATAATTCCAAGAATTTACACAGTCAGTCCAAGAGATGTTGAACGTTTTTGCTTACGGATATTACTTTTAAATGTTCCTGGAGCACAAAGTTTTGAACACTTAAGAACTGTTAATGACATTGTATATGAATCCTTCCATTTAGCTGCAAGACATAGAAACTTACTATCGGATGATACAGAATGGGAAAGATGTTTAGAAGAAGCAGCACAATGTCAAATGCCACGACAGATGAGAGAACAATTTGCTTTTATTTGTATCTTCTCAAATGCTCCAAATGCATTAGCTTTGTGGGAGACTTTTAAAAGTAATATGGCTGAAGACTTTATGCGACGATACAATAAACCCATTGCACACTTAAAAGCGTTAATGGAAATCCAAGAAGTATTTTTAACTCATGGATTAAGTTGTGCAAGTTTTAATTTGCCTGATCCAGGTCTTATAGATGACATAAACTTTGAAGACTATGACATTCAACTACAAGCAGAAAGAACACAAGAAAGTCTTGCAACTTTAAATACATTACAATTGCAAGCATTTAATGCCATTAAAAATGCAATAGATGATGCCATGGTGACTGAGCGTTATTTCTATCTTGATGGACCTGGCGGATCAGGAAAAACCTATCTGTATAATTTATTAATGAGTTCAGTACGAGCACAAGGTCAAATAGCAATGGCGTTTGCCACTACTGGAATTGCTGCACTTTTGTTAGAAGGTGGAAGAACTGTTCATAGTGGATTTAAACTGCCAGTGCCTATTTTAGAAACTTCTGTGTCAGATATTCGCATGACATCATTACAAGCAAAGAAATTGAACAAATGTAAATTAATTATAATAAATGAGGCCACAATGATGTCATGCTATGCCCTCCAATGTATTGACCGTTTGCTTCGTGAAGTCATGGATAATACTTTTCCATTTGGTGGAAAGGTAATGTTGGTGGCGATTTTAGACAAACATTACCTGTCGTTGTACATGGAAATCGAACTGACATTATTGAAACATGTATAAAGTCAAGTACACTATGGAAACATTTTACCCATCTTCAACTGAAACAAAATATGAGATCAGAAGGCCAAACTGATTTCAATGATTGGCTTATTAAAATTGGAGAAGGCAGAACAGAAAAAATACCACATTTACCTGACGACACTGTAGAGATCCCACCTCATATGATTTGTCAACAAAATATTATATCCGCTATATTTGAAGGGAGCATAAATAACCAGGAATATTCCGAGCTTGCCAACCAAGTCATACTAACGTGTAAAAATAAGGATGCATTAATCCTCAATAATGAAATCTTTAAAAAAATTAATGCACCACAAAGAAATTATCACAGTGCTGATTCTGTACTTGCTGATGACAATGAAAGTCAGGTAACTTTTCGACTGAATTCATAAACTCACTAACTCCTTCTGGAATGCCACCACATATTTTGCAGCTAAAGAAAGGTGCAATTATTATGTTACTGCGAAATATGAACCCCAAAAAAGGCCTATGTAATGGGACAAGATTAATTGTTCAACAATTAAAGGACCATTTTATAGATGCTGAAATTTTAACTTGGACCCATAAAGGAGAGAGAGTTTTCATACCAAGAATAGATTTAGCACCAAGTGAAAGTAGTCTCCCTTTTATACTTCAAAGAAGACAATTTCCCATTATTATGGCATTTGCCATGACCATCAATAAATCACAAGGTCAAACTTTCAAATCTGTGGGTATTTTCCTGGAAGAAACAGTATTTGCACATGGTCAATTGTATGTTGCGTTGTCACGGTGCAAAAATCCACAGGCTATTAAAGTTTATATTGAAAAGAATGAAAGTCAAGGTGATTTATTAGAAGATGGACGTATTTTTACTAAAAACATTGTCTACTATGAAGTACTATAACTATTCAGTAAAGAAAGAAAACACAAGGAAAACAAATTAAAAAACATTCAAAAATAATAAACAAGAAACAATTTCAGTCATAATTTATGGAAAGACTCTTTATGGATGATTCACCTCACAAAACACTTGCCTTGCAACTATATATGTGATAATTATGTTAAAATGTTAATTAACTATGTTACTGTTTCTAATGTTACAAGTTGGGAAAACAATATTTTAACGGTCTTTACTTCAACATATTACAAAGTTCATGTTAACAGCTCAACCACGTTTTAAGACACAATGTAAATATTGTCTGTTATGTTAAGATTACTCCCTGTATTAATGTTTATCGACAGTTCATGTGGTCAGGAAGGAATGTATTTCATTGAGTACATTTTAAAGAGAGTTTTCACTGTTTGCCTTCCTCTGCATTCAATGTATATTGAAGTTAACAATTATTCGGATAGAAATTGCATGTTAAAAAACCATTGCCTCAAGTTTAAAATATTGATTACTTTAAAGTTAAACTGTTTTTACATTCAAATGTTAATACTTTTAATACAAAATTATGTTAAAAAAATGTATTCACTATGTTACTGTTTATAATGTTCAAAGTTATACAAATGTTTTGTCAAGTTCCAAAGTTACACAAATAATAAAGTTAAAGTTTAAAAAAATATACTTTCAAGTTTCTTACTTACATATATTACTAAGTTCAGGTTAAAATTATGTACGTTTCAACAAGGGTTTTTACTGTTTGCTTTCCTCCGAATTTTCATGTATATTGAAGTTAACAATTCTTCACATACAAATTCCATGTTAACAAACCATTGCCTAAAGTTTACAATAATGATTAATTTCAAGTTCCACTATTATTACATTCAAATGTTAATACAAAATGCTTTACAAATTATTGTTCACCAAGAGAACATTTTACAAAACTAAACATCTTTTAATATCACAATACAACTGTCACATATATATATATTAATAACTAAACAACTTTCCTAACATACACATCTCATTGCCGTAATTTTTTGACGGGCAAGTCGCTAGTATATATATAATTTCATAGATAGTTCTCAGCAGTGCGGGCTTGCCAAAAAACTTTGGTAACGTAACGTTAAAACTTCAGGCTTGCAAAGCAAACCCGCTGCAACTGCAGCCCTCTCAGGCCGTGAAGCGAGGGCTGCGGCCAGTCAAGGAGCCCCAAAGACGCGGCGATCATCTCTACGACCCTGTACGACTTAGGCAGGGAGCACCGAAGGCGCTCACTGCGCTGGTGGAGATGAGTGCCGTAGGTGCTTATCCCTATGACCCTGCATGCATTAAGCATCATACCTACGACCTGCAGGACTACACAACAACAGAAAACTCAAATACACAATTCATAGTGTGAGACCTGTAGCACTTTGAAAAAAACGCCCCAAAAATGTACGCCCGACCCGCGGGACTACAGAACAGCACAAAACTCACATACACAATTCAAGACCCAAAGCACTTTGAAAAAAATTGCCTGAAAAAATTACGCCCCATAACACTTTGAAAAGGAACTGCTACTTAGAGAAAATAAAACATGACCCGCAAAAAATACAAACTTAACACCTGAACTGCGCACATCCAAAAACACAACAAATACAAAAAAAACATACCAAAAACATTACACACAACACAGGGGGACAGCCAGGACATCTGGGAGTGAGGTTTCACGCAAATTTAAGTAGAATTTGCAGAGTTTCGACACTTGAAAATCGCCTAAGCGAGAGAAAAAATGGCAGCCGAGAAAACGAGGCTACACAAACCCTAAACACGTAAAACACCGCAGGCACATACGACTTTTGGCCAGGAATGTATGAGGTACAATATACACTATTAGGAAGGACGGAAAATGCTTTAAACCCGCGTAACACATACACACTCGCCGCCATTTTACAACACTAACTTCAAACGAATAACATTACTATTCTAATATGCCGCTTTATACAACTAAACAAAAGGTTTAGACTCGCGCACGCAGCCTATTTACACTGCACACTTGCCACATTGCTGACACTTTCTCCTCAGATCACCAACAATCCAAATGTACATTGTATGCTGCAGAAAAAACAACAGAGATTGTTAGCTCTTCAGCATATTGATTCCTGGATATATTCATTACAAATATTAATTCATTAATTCATGAATTATTATAAACAAATATATTTATATATCAAAAAAAAAAAAAAAACACAGGAGAGACTCGCTTTGCCAAAGGTGCTTAGCTTGGAGATCAAAATGAACCGCCAGGTTGCTCAGAGGAGCAAAAGTACACGAGGGGAGAGGGGAGATACACTTTAGCAGTGTATTTGGGGTCATTATCCTGCTGGAAGGTAAACCTCGGTCCTAGCCCCAAATCACGCACAGAGTGGTACAGGTTTTGCTCAAGAATGTCCCTGTATTTAGCACCATCCATCTTTCCCTCAACTCTGACCAGTTTCCCAGTCTTGGGCTGCTTCTTGGATGATCTGATGTGTTGGGTTTGTGCCTGACAAAGCCTTTTCTTTGATGGCCGAAAAGTTAAATTTTAGTCTCATCAGACCAGAGCACCTTCCTCCATACATTTTGGGAGTCTCCCACATGCCTTTTCGCAAACTCAAAACGTGCCATTTTATTTTTTGCTGAAAGTAATGGCTTTCTTCTGGCCACTCTGCCATAAAGCCCAACTCTATGGAGCATACAGCTTATTGTCGTTTTATGTACAGATACTCCAGTCTCTGCTGTGTAACTCTGCCACTCCTCCAGGGTTACCTTAGGTCTACAATGTGCCTTGAGTTTTGGTGGGGATGGCCGTCTCTTGGCAGATTTGTTGTTGTGTCATGTTCTTTCCATTTGGTTATGATAGATTTGATGGTGCTCCTGGGGATCATCAAAGATTTGGATACTTTTTTATAACCTAACCCTGACTTGTACTTCTCAACAACATGGTGCCTCTTGCTTAGGTGTTGCAGTTCCTAGGGCCTTTCAAAAAAGTGTGCACATGTAATGGCAGATCATGTGAGTCTCCCACTAAAAGTAGTCCTAAGGGAATGATGACATACAGGGATCTGTGCTGTGTATCATGAGACTATGCTAGCTATTACAGAACTAATCCTTGTTTGTGTCCCTTGCTGTGTAGATGGTTCCTTCGGCTGCTGCTGGTATCCTTTGCCTGGTTGCCTGCACTCTTGCATCAGTGGATGGCTATGTAGATGGGAGACTCGCTCGAGCCTGTAACTCCATGAGGCCGGGGCACGGACACACACCCCAAACTGATCCCCAGCACAACATCACAGTGGACAAAACAGTGTTTAAACCAGGAGACCTAATGAAAGGTAACGTGTGTGTAGGTTTGCATCGCTCCGTAGTCTCCATGACCTCATAGACTGCAACACACCATGCCTATCCCCTTGGTATTCATAGCAGAGATACTGGAGTGGGTTGCCAGATCCTTCTCATGGCAGAGATACTGGAGTGGGTTGCTCCTGGTACTTCTCCAGGTGTTCTTCCATCCAAGTACTGACCAGGCCCAATCCTGCATGTTTTCAGGGTGTTGTGACAGCTTGGTTCCCTGACTGGTATCAAACCCAAGTTGCAGCAGTGAAAGCACCAAATCCTAACCACTGGACCACCAGGGAAGGGCAAAGTTAACATTCAGGAAGCAAATAGCAACTTTGGTACATATGTTATTGTAAGAAGTGCACATTGTAGATTATTTGTCATTGGAAAGATTACATCAAAAAGAAATAATAAGTAGTGGTGATATTGGTTCATATAAAAATATATATAATTAGATGGATAACATTGAACTTTGCAGTCAGTTCCTTAGTGTTCAGATATATAGAATCCTACTAAAATGCAGTGTAGTTGGAGTCCCGTAGAAGCCCTATAGTGGGTGAAATGCGTTGGGGATTTTTATTGTGGTGATTGCTACTACTGTGTCACTTTGGTAACGCTAATGCCATCACTTTGTAATGCTGCTTCACCTAAAAATTCAGTGAGGATCAAGAATTGCAGCTACCAACTGGATGTACCAAAGGCACATTGTAGAAATAAAATAAGATGGCCAAAATCAGTTTTGGGAAATCTACATTTTTGAACACTCTCTGTATGAGTGCAGGAATTAGTTTTTTGTTTGTTACATAACTTCCTCAGAGCTGAATCATGAGGTTGTGTGTTGGCTCTCAGTGCAGAGAGGGGTGAGTAGGAAGTAAAGAAAGCGCCTTTAAGGTAATTGGATAAGACTGAACTTGATACAACACCCCTTACCACTCACTACATGACCCAGGGGACTAAAATGTAATTTGTAATGCCAGTGCTTTCAAAAGAACTACAATAAATCTGCACATGGGCCTATTTATTTTACTTTTATTAATACAGTCTTATCACAGTGAAAAACTGGGGAATGTGAATTAAAGTGCACATTGTGGAGGGGATGGGGGTGCTCACCCCTTTGGAGATCTCGGTAGATACAAAAATGAAAGAAATACAGTTTATTCATGGAATGAAGGTGTAAAATCAGTTTGATAAAGTGTAAAAAAAAAAAATACCCTCAATATATGCAAGTGTAGACCAGTTACACCGGTGGTATTCAACATGGTCCCTACCGGCCACTAGTGGGTGATTCAAGTTTTCATGGTGGGCGTTGGGGTAATTACTAGGTGGCGTCGCTGACCAGTGATGTCACGCGCCAGAGATCCGCAGTATTACGCTTGGCTGGTTGGAGAGCTGGTGAGAGAGCCCAGGGAGAGCAGTTAGGAACGAATCACTTTCTAGTAAGGACAGGGCGATACATATCTAGGGTCATATCATTTTTGTAACCAGAAATTAGATAAATTACTGCAGCACCGGTGGACGGTAAGGAAATGTTACCATCAAAAGTGGGCGGTAGGTAATAAAAGGTTGGCGATCCCTTAGTTACAGTATGTTCAAAAGACGTTCCGGTCATGACTTTTCTCAGCCAGCAGGTGGAGACCTTGTACCTATAAATCTGCCATAGACATCAATCTATTAGCAATACGAACTGCTCAGTAACCACTTGAATTATCTTTACAAACTGAAAAGCATGTTTGTTCTATAGCATAGCAGAAATAGCATTGCTAGAATTTTTATATAGTGCACATATAAATAAATGTAATTACATTTGGCTGTGAATAAAAATAAATCTGAGTGGAAATGTTGATAATTGAATATATATTTTAAGCATAAATTACACAAAAAAGTCCTCCCACTCACCTTATGATTTTCTTATGTGATTATATATTTTGCACAGTGTGAGTGATAAACCACAGTTGGGAGATCTATACATGTAAATAAGAATAATGATAAAGTCTTATAATACAGGAACATTAAGATGATGACACACAATGTAAACCGTTTTGTACTCTGAGGACCTTCAGCGCTCATTGAGAGCCTTGCGCTGAGTGCCTCTGGCGCTTATCGCGTGACTCGCAGGCGCTCACTGCGAGCCTCTCCTGTCGTGTACTTTTGGTCATCTGAGCACCTTCATCAGTCATGATAAAGAGAGAGATTTATTTTATGTATATGTAGGTAAGTAATAATGAATTATTTCTTGAATAAATTAATATACTTTAAGTATTTATAATTAATAAAACAATATAAATAACTTTAATGGGATATTTTAATTTATAATTAATATATGCAACCAGCAATAGCCTGAAGAGCTAACAATCTGTTTGTATTTTCTGACAGCATAGAATAACTTTAATGGGATATTTTAATTTATAATTAATATATGCAACCAGCAATAGCCTGAAGAGCTAACAATCTGTTTGTATTTTCCGACAGCATAGAATATACAGTTTGAGTGTTGGTGCCCTTATGATAAAGTGTAATGAATGTTCCATGTATGCATTAGAAATAGGCTGCGTGCGCGAGGTAAAGCTGTTTGTTAATTTTGTAAAGCGGTATTGTATATTCGTAATATTATTAATGTGTTACGCGGCTCGTGAGCATTTTCTGGCTTTTGTAATAGTGTATTTTCTAGTTCGTAGTTTGATGTGTAAAGTGCTACGCGTTTGGCAGTGTTTTGCACGGTCCGGGGTCGTGTACCCTCGTTTTCATTTTTCGGCTGCCATTTTTTTCTCGTTTTGCGATTTTCGAGTGGCGAAAATCGTTTAAATTGGCTTAAATTTGCGTTCCACTTCACTCCCAGACGTCCTGGCTGTTGCACCGTGCTGTGTGATGTTTTTGTATTTTTTTTTTGGTGCATTTAGTGTGTTTTTCTGTTTGTTTTGTTTTTTTGTTTTCGCTGTTCGGCCGTTAATCTCTTATTTCTTTGCGTCTTGTCATTTTTTTTTTTAAGTCACGTGTTTGTCAACCGCTTGCACTCCAAGGCGATCCCACGTTTAGTAAGTGTTTTGTGGCTAAGTCCCGAGTGTTTCATTGCCTCATCCTGTTTGTGTTGATAGTTGTAGAGCGTTGTAGTGCCTTAATGGCTCGCGCTCATCGCCTAAGTCGTACGCACCACTCAAAGTGTAACGACGTCTCGCAGTTTGACAACTATTATATGTGATGATCATGGGGTTTCACACCCCTCTGTATGAGATAAGCATACGATAAATAACATCCCCATTCCCCTTAATGAGATTGTGGTTAGTACCCTCATCATGAAATTCTAAGTGTGAGTTTGAGACCACCCCACACTGATGAGATCCAAACGATCGAACTTGTGCTTCTCCATCATGTGCTGTGCTGAAAGCTGTGCTAACAGAAGGTATGTCTTGTAATGAGGCCATGTTTAAAGGATCACTGCCGTCCGGGACAAAAAAAGACACTTGCTTAAGTATGTAACAAACTTACAATATTAGTAGTTTGGCAATTAATTAATCATACAGGCTTAATATTATACAATGCCACCCAATGTGAGCACCTTCGGCGCTAACACCACAAGCATCTCCCCCTGTCTACTTCCTCACGTGTGTCTCCTTTCCCCCCTCCTCTCCCTCCCTTGTGTCTCCTTTCACCCCTCCTCTCCCTCCCCTGTGTCTCTTTTACCCCCTTTCCTTACCTCCCTTGTGTCTCCTCCCCCTTCCCTCCCTCCCTTTCGTCTCCCTCCCCTGTGTCTCTTCTCCCCATCTCCCTCTCCCTCCCCTGTGTCTGCCCCCAATCCCTCCCCTATGTCGTTTGCCCAGCTCTCCCTCCTGTGTGTCTCTTCCCTCCCTCCCCTGTGTCTCTTCCCCCCTCTCCCTCCCCTGTATCTGTTTTCCCCCTCTCCCTCCCCGTGTCTGTTCTCCCCCTCTTCTCCCTCTGTGTCTGTTTGCCCTCTCCGGTGTCTCTTCCCCCCTCTCCTGTGTCTCTTCCCCCTCCCTTGTGTCTCTTTCCCCCTCCTCTGTGTCTCTTCCCCCCTCACCTGTGTCTCTTCCCCCATCCCCTGTGTCCCCTATCCCCCCTCCCCTGTGTTTCTATACCTCTCCCCTTTGTCTCTCCCCCTTCTCCTGTGTCTCGTCCACCCTCCCCTGTGTTTCTATACCCCTCCCCGTGTGTCTTCCCTCCCTCCCGTCATCCTCCTCCTCCCTCCATCCTCCTCCTCAACCCTCCCTCCCCTCCTCCTCCCTCCCTCCCGTCATCCTCCTCCTCCCTCCATCCTCCTCCTCCTCCTCCTCCTCCTCTCCATCCTCCTCCTCCTCATCCCTCCCTCCCTCCCCTCATCCTCCTCCCTCCCCTCATCCTCCTCCCTCCCCTCATCCTCCTCCTCCTCCCTCCCCTCATCCTCCTCCTACCTCCCCTCATCCTCCTCCCTCCCCTCATCCTCTTCCCTCCTCTCATCCTCCTCCTCCCTCCCCTCATCCTCCTCCTCCTCTTCCCTCCCCTCCTCCTCCTCCTCCCTCCCCTCATCCTCCTCATCCCTCCCCTCATCCTCCTCATCCCTCCCCTCATCTTCCTCCTCCCTCCCCTCATCCTCCTCCTCCCTCCCCTCCTCCTCATCCTCCCTCCACTCATCCTCCCTCCACTCATCCTCCTGCTCCCTCCCCTCATCCTCCTCCCTCATCCTCCTCCCTCCCCTCATCCTCCTCCCTCCCCTCATCCTCCTCCTCCCTCCCCTCATCCTCCTCCTCCCTCCCCTCATCCTCCTCCCTCCCCTCATCCTCCTGCTCCCTCCCCTCATCCTCCTCCCTCATCCTCCTCCCTCCCCTCATCCTCCTCCTCCTCCTCTCTCCCCTCATCCTCCTCCTCCCTCCCCTCATCCTCCTCCTCCCTCCGCTCCTCCTCCTCCTCCCTCCCTCCCCTCATCCTCCTCCTCCCTCCCCTCATCCTCCTCCCTCCCCTCATCCTCCTCATCCCTCCCCTCATCCTCCTCATCCTCCTCCTCCCTCCCCTCATCCTCCTCCTCCCTCCCCTCATCCTCCTCATCCCTCCCCTCATCCTCCTCATCCTCCCTCCCCTCGTCCTCCCTCCCCTCATCCTCATCCTCCCTCCCCTCATCCTAATCTCCCCTCATCCTCCTCCTCCCTCCCCTCATCCTCCCTCCCCTGATCCTCCTCCTACCTCCCCTCATCCTCCTCCTCCTACCTCCCCTCATCCTCCTACTCCCTCCCCTCCTCCTCCTCCCTCCCCACATCCTCCTCCTCCCAAAACACATCCTCCTCATCCTCCTCCTCCCTCCCCTCATCCTCCTCCTCCCTCCCCTCATCCTCCTCCTCCCTCCCCTCATTCTCCTCATCCCTCCCCTCATCTTCCTTATCCCTCCCCTCATCATCCTCATCCTCACTCCCCTCATCCTCATTCTCCCTCCCCTCATCCTCCCTCCCCTCATTCTCCCTCCCCTGATCCTCCTCCTACCTCCCCTCATCCTCCTCCTCCTACCTCCCCTCATCCTCCTACTCCCTCCCCTCCTCCTCCTCCTCCCTCCCCACATCCTCCTCCTCCCTGCCCACATCCTCCTCATCCTCCTCCTCCCTCCCCTCATCCTCCTCCTCCCGCCCCTCATCCTCCTCCTCCCTCCCCTCATTCTCCTCATCCCTCCCCTCATCTTCCTTATCCCTCCCCTCATCCTCCTCATCCTCATCCTTACTCCCCTCATCCTCATTCTCCCTCCCCTCATCCTCCCTCCCCTCATCCTCATCCTCCCTCCCCTCATCCTCATCTCCCCTCCTCCTCCTCCCTCCCCTCATCCTCCTCCTCCCTCCCCTCCTCCTCCTCCCTCCCCTCCTCCTTCTCCCTCCCCTTTGTCTCTTCTCCCCATCTCCCTCTCCCTTCCCTGTGTCTGGCCCCCCATCCCTCCCCTATGTCGTTTGCCCAGCTCTCCCTCCTGTGTGTCTCTTCCCTCCCTCCCCTGTGTCTCTTCCCCCCTCTCCCTCCCCTATATCTGTTTTCCCCCTCTCCCTCCCGTGTCTGTTCTCCCCCTCTTCTCCCTCTGTGTCTGTTTGCCCTCTCCGGTGTATCTTCCACCCTCTCCTGTGTCTCTTTCCCCATCCCCTGTGTCTCTTCCCCCTCCCCTGTGTCTCTTCCCCCCCTCCCCTGTGTCTCTATCCCCCTCCCCTGTGTTTCTATACCCCTCCCCTGTGTCTCTCCCCCTTCTCCTGTGTCTCTTTCCCCCTCCCCTGTGTCTCTATCCCCCCTCCCCTGTGTGACTTCCCTCCCTCCCGTCATCCTCCTCCTCCCTCCATCCTCCTCCTCAACCCTCCCTCCCTCCCCTCCTCCTCCCTCCCTCCCGTCATCTTCCTCCTTCCTCCATCCTCCTCCTCATCCCTCCCTCCCTCCCCTCATCCTCCTCCCTCCCCTTATCCTCCTCCCTCCCCTCATCCACCTCCTCCTCCCTCCCCTCACCCTACTCCTCCTCCCTCCCCTCATCCTCCTCCTCCCTCCCCTCATCCTCCTCCCTCCCCTCATCCTCCTCCCTCCCCTCATCCTCCTCCTCCCTTCCCTCCTCCCTCCCCTCATGCTCCTCATCCCTCCCCTCATCTTCCTCCTCCCTCCCCTCATCCTCCTCCTCCCTTCCCTCCTCCCTTCCCTCCTCCCTCCCCTCATCCTCCTCATCCCTCCCCTCATCTTCCTCCTCCCTCCCCTCATCCTCCTCCTCCCTCCCCTCCTCCTCCTCCTCCCTCCCCTCATCCTCCCTCCCCTCATCCTCCTGCTCCCTCCCCTCATCCTCCTCCCTCATCCTCCTCCCTCCCCTCATCCTCCTCCTCCCTCCCCTCATCCTCCTCCTCCCTCCCCTCATCCTCCTCCTCCCTCCCTTCATCCTCCTCCTCCCTCCCCTCATCCTCCTCCTCCCTCCCCTCATCCTCCTCATCCTCCTCCTCATCCTCCTTATCCTCCTCATCATCCTCCTCATCCTCCTCCCTCCCCTCATTCTCCTCCTCCCTCCCCTCATCCTCCTCCCTCCCCTCATCCTATTCCTCCCTTCCCTCCTCCCTCCCCTCATCCTCCTCATCCCTCCCCTCATCTTCCTCCTCCCTCCCCTCATCCTCCTCCTCCCTCCCTTCATCCTCTTCCTCCCTCCCCTCATCCTCCCTCCCCTCATCCTCCTGCTCCCTCCCCTCATCCTCCTCCCTCATCCTCCTCCCTCCCCTCATCCTCCTCCCTCCCCTCATCCTCCTCCTCCCTTCCCTGATCCTCCTCCTCCCTCCCCTCATCCTCCTCCTCCCTCCCCTCATCCTCCTCCTCCCTCCCTTCATCCTCCTCCTCCCTCCCCTCATCCTCCTCCTCCCTCTCCTCATCCTCCTCCTCATCCTCCTCCTCCCTCCCCTCATCCTCCTCCTCCCTCCCCTCATCCCTCCCTCATCCTCCTCATCCTCACTCCCCTCATCCTCCTCATCCTCACTCCCCTCACCCTTATCCTCCCTCCCCTCATCCTCCTCCCTCCCCTCATCCTCCTCCTCCCTTCCCTCCTCCCTCCCCTCATCCTCCTCATCCCTCCCCTCATCTTCCTCCTCCCTCCCCTCATCCTCCTCCTCCCTTCCCTCCTCCCTCCTCCCTTCCCTCCTCCCTCCCCTCATCCTCCTCATCCCTCCCCTCATCTTCCTCCTCCCTCCCCTCCTCCTCCTCCTCCCTCCCCTCCTCCTCCCTCCCCTCATCCTCCTGCTCCCTCCCCTCATCCTCCTCCCTCATCCTCCTCCCTCCCCTCATCCTCCTCCTCCCTCCCCTCATCCTCCTCCTCCCTCCCTTCATCCTCCTCCTCCCTCCCCTCATCCTCCTCCCTCCCCTCATCCTCCTCATCCTCCTCATCCTCCTCCTCATCCTCCTCATTCTCCTCATTCTCCTCCTCCCTCCCCTCATCCTCCTCCCTCCCCTCATCCTCTTCCTCCCTTCCCTCCTCCCTCCCCTCATCCTCCTCCTCCCTCCCCTCATCTTCCTCCTCCCTCCCCTCATCCTCCTCCTCCCTCCCCTCCTCCTCCTCCTCCCTCCCCTCATCCTCCCTCCCCTCATCCTCCTGCTCCCTCCCCTCATCCTCCTCCCTCATCCTCCTCCCTCCCCTCATCCTCCTCCCTCCCCTCATCCTACTCCTCCCTCCCCTCATCCTCCTCCTCCCTCCCCTCATCCTCCTCCTCCCTCCCCTCATCCTCCTCCTCCCTCCCCTCATCCTCCTCCTCCCTCCCTTCATCCTCCTCCTCCCTCCCCTCATCCTCCTCCTCCCTCTCCTCATCCTCCTCATCCTCCTCCTCATCCTCCTCCCTCCCCTCATCCTCCTCCTCCCTCCCTCATCCTCCTCATCCTCACTCCCCTCATCCTCCTCATCCTCACTCCCCTCACCCTTATCCTCCCTCCCCTCTCCCTCCCCTCCTCCCTCCCCTCATCCTCATCTCCCCTTATCCTCCTCCTCCCCCCCTCATCCTCCTCCTCCCTCCCCTCATCCTCCTCCTCCTCCCTCCTCCTCCACCTCACCCCTCCCCCTTCTCCCTCCCCTCATCCTTCTCATCCTCCTCATCCCTCCCCTCATCCTCCTCATCCCTCCCTTCATCCTCCTCATCCCTCCCCTCATCCTCCTCATCCCTCCCTTCATCCTCCTCATCCCTCCCCTCATCCTCACTCACCTCATCCTCATTCTCCCTCCCCTCATCCTCCCTCCCCTCATCCTCATCCTCCCTCCCCTCATCCTCCCTCCCCTCATCCTCATCCTCCCTCCCCTCATCCTCATCTCCCCTCATCTCCCCTCCCTCCCCTCATCTTCCTCCTCCCTCCCCTCCTCCTCCTCCTCCCTTCCCTCCTCCTCCTCCTCCCTTCCCTCCTCCTCCTCCCTCCCCTCCTCCTCCTCCCTCCCCTCCCATTCTTCCCTCCACTCCTCCTCCTCCCTCTCCTCATCCTCCTCCTCCGTCCCCTCATCCTCCTCCCTCCCTCCCCTCATCCTCCTCTCTCCCCTCATCCTCCTCCTCCTCCCTCCCCTCATCCTCCTCCCTCCTCCTCATCACTTTCCCCCTCTCCAATTGACCCCCCTCTCTCCTCTTACCTTTATCAGCTCCTCCTTCTGCTGTCCATCGCATCTTCCAGCTGTCAGGACCCGACATATGTTAATGACGTGACGCACATGTGACGTCACATCATTAGCATATGCCGGGTCCCGACACAGAAGACGCGATGGAGAGCAGGAGGAGCAGCTGATGAAGGTAAGTGAGGAGAGGCGTGGGTTAATTGGAGAGGGGGAAAGAGAGGAGGAGGATGAAGGGAGGAGGAGGAGTATGAAGGGAGGAGGAGGATGAGGGGAGGGAGGAGGAGTATTAGGGGAAGGAGGAGGAGGATGAGGGGAAGGGGGAGGAGATAATGGGGGTGATGGGAGGCTGGGGGGCCGTGCGAGGAGTGCTGCTCATCTTCTCCAGTGCTCATTGTGTGGCTGCAACCACCCCCCCCCTTCCTCTCCCCTCACTTACCTTCATCAGCTGCTCTCCATGGCGTCTTCCGTCTGTGTCAGGACCCGGCGTATGCTAATGACGTGACCCGCAGTTTTAACATTGCGTTACCAACACCTTTTGGTAAGCCTGCAATGCTGAGAACTATATACTGTATGTGTGCTAATGTAATGCAGGAAAATGTTTTTTTTTTATTTATTTTTTTAAACAATAAGATTAGTTCATAGTTTTATATTAAAACCATGTGGGAACCTTTGCTGTGTCACTTCAAATTAAAGCTCTTGTATGCTAAGTTGCTACTCAAAGTGCTTGATAAGGGTAGGGCGGGGAACTATTTTCATGATAACTTTGGGGGTCATGGTTTTGCCACCACAAAGACAAACAAGTATACTGTGGTACCAATTTGCACATGAGAGCAACTAATTCATAAATTGCTCATTTTCTTATTGATACAGCTCAAACAATTTGAGTCATTAAACAATGATTCACTTTAGCATCTCCTGACTAATACAATGTATAATCAGTTTTTCATGCTCGTTCAAATAACTTAAAAAACTGGTTGGCAGATCCTTAAAGAAGCAAAACTATCGACACCTTCAATACATCATAATTGCATATAATTATTGATGGATTAGAGCACTTTTCTTTTTCCGTTATCAAGTCTAAGTCTTCAAAAGGAAAAACTGGTAAACCTGAAATTAATTAGTAATTAATCCTTCAATGTTATGCCTTCTGTAGTATAATTTGTCCTATCTGCTTTTTTCAGCGCTACAGTAGTTGAAAAGTATAAAGATTCTTTGCCCTATTATTTCATAAAGCATTGCGCCACCGGTCACCACCAAACGGACACCTATCTCCCTGGCAACCTTGCAGCCATTTACACCTCTTTCTCAACATGTAAGTACATATTTAATTCTATTTCCTATTTCACACTAACCTATAGTTTATACCATATATTGCATTTCATTCTGCAAGCACAGCTAAAGAATCCTTTGACATTTCATAATCCTGATTTATATGGAATTCCCTAAGCCCCAGAGAAAACAATTATTTCCAAGGATAGAAGTTTCCTGGGAGCTAGGTCCTTAAAGCCTATACTTCTGGCTCCTAAACGTTTTTCCAAAGTATGATGTATTTCTATGAAATACTTCCTTCCAGGTCCCTAGAGAAGCCTATGGAACTGCTATATAATGTTCATTGCCCCTAAGTGTTTTGATTATGTATTTATATTCCCTTTTTATCACTGGCATGCTATATATTCAGCTTCTAGAGACAATGAAAGGACCACTGTATGAAAGGCTTTTTTTCCCTGTGTACGCAGTATTCCAGAAAATGAGAATTATGCATATCATTAAACTTACTTAATTTAAAAATGTTTCATATTCCACGTGACTCTTTTGCAGCTTTGATCAAGCAGTACAAGTCCTTGTTTGCTGGTATGTCTCTTGAGGAGGCATCAAAGTAAAATACGGGGCACCTGTTTGTGTACAAGTGAGCCCAGACTCAGCTCTGTGCACACACCCCAATAATTTACATAGAAGCCACAAGTACACAGCAACAAAGGAGAACATGTACTGCATGATCAGAGCTGCAAATAAAGGGGAACCTGGGATAAAAGTAAATATTTTAAAAATATTATTATTGTCACAAGGAAGGACTGAATGAATGGATCCCACTAGTTAGGTCCTCTTCTCTGCAGGTTTCTGTGTATCAGTGCTAGGGATTCCTCTGGAAAGAGGCTTGCATCAGGATCTGTGGAGATCAGGAATCCAGTTCTGGAATGTAGATGCAGGATTTCTGGGCAGCTGGACTGGAGTAAAGTGATTAAAAATAAAAATACAATAAAAATCCCACCACTCCCAAAGCCGCCACACTTATATGCTTCCAACAGGGTTAATTCCCTTTATTGAAACACACAGGGGACTTATGTAGATGGGAGATAAGATGGGTCACAGTAATTCAATTAGTCAGGGTGCAGAGTAATCAATGGTAGCATAATTAAGGTAGAAAGGCCAGCTAACCTAGTCACTCAACAGGAGTTCTTCAGTGCTGATTGGCCCCATCTTTAGATTCAAAATGGAACTCTCAGACTCATACCTGCAAACAGCAACTGGATAACAACATATGAACTACAAAACTATGTAACAAAAACATATACCAACATCAGGCCTGTTCAACATGGATACAACCAGTATAACAAGCAGTAAGCCACACAATGAACAAAACACACAGACACGAGGGGTATTCCTTAGGGGTGAAGGTCTCCAGACCCTAGACAGCCCAAACAGGGGGATACATGGTTATCACATATGGTAGCACCATACTGGAAATAAAGCCCAGGGGCAACATGTCCATCTTGTGCTAACCCAGGGAAGATATTGCCTTGAGGAAGACAGAGAAGCAGGAACTCCAGTACATTATCACATTAGAAGACAGAAGAAGACAGCAAATTTGTACATATACACAGTATTGTGTAAAGAGAGGAGGGCTCTGCACGATTGAACTGGAGTGGGGATAGGCAAATTAATGGAAGGCCAATAGTCAACACATGACCATGGCCGGATTACCCATTAAGCCATTTAGGCAGCCGCCTAGGGGTGCTTCCCATTTCACTACCTAGGGGATCCAAAAAGATAGATCCAGCCCTGCACATGACATTACGAGAGTGTGGATTATTCTCTTAATAGCGTCATGGGTGAGGAAGGGAAACCAAGACACCTGACTTGAGATGCAGAGGTGATTTTTGCTTGTCTACAATAAGACATATTTCAGGTTTAGGGCAGAGGAGGAAGGGAATATTGGTAACCGATAAGTCTTGAGAGGTTGAGTTTTAAATGTCGGGAGGCAACCCTGGAGGATATATGTGAAAAACATATTTTGTCATGAGATAATAGGGCGAGATATAGGTCTGGAGAAGGGAGATACAAATGGGTATCATCAGCATAAAGATGGTACTGAAATCCATAGAATCTGATGAGTTTACCAAGAGAGGAGATGTAGCAGAGAAAAGCAATGGACCTAACACAGAGTCTTTCAGAAACCCAACTGAAGGGCTACTGAAATAGTGAAGGAATGGTTCGTGTGCAGGAGAAATGGATGGTGTTGAAGACAGCAGAGAGATCAAGGATAATAAGGAGATGTGCTCCTAGGACATAGCAGTTACTAGGCCATTTGTTACCTTTGTGGTAGTGATTTCAGTAAGGAACAGTTTGTTAAGATGTGAGTAAGACGAGTATAGACTAGCTATTCCAGAAGTTTAGAGGCAGGGGGAGTAGATATATGGGCAATAGTTAGAAAGAGATGAAGGATCATGAGAGGCTTGCTTTCTCTTTAAGCTGTAACTTCTCTTATATTTTACTGCTAAATTTCCAGACACAAAGCTATATCAACACTGTTATCTCCATTTGCTGGAAACTTGTTGTGCTAAAGAGATTTCCCTTGGCAACAAGCTTTTACTGTGGGAGAAGCAAATTAAGCATTGATTGCTCTCTTGTAGGATTTGTTCTCTAAAATAAAAAAATTAAATTAAATGATTAAACCATTTAAATTCTCAGTCAGTCCACTAATCCTCCACTTAATCGCCTTATCTGGATGGAGGTAGAAGCTGATATTTAAAACTTTTTAAATTCTAATACATTACAATTTATTAATGATCAATGTATCATTAAAATAATTAGCATTCTTTCCTAGCTGTTTTATTGTAATTTTTCTCACAAAAGAGTAACCTTATTTAGGCACAATACATTGCAGATTTGTTTGTACTGGTCTTTATCTGAGGTATGAAATCTGGACCATTATGAATGTTGTAATGTCAGGTCCAGCATGTATCTGCCTTCCCTGACCAAGGGTGTTTTGGCAGCAATTTCAGCGATGCTGTAACTATAAAACTGTGTTCTGTGAGAATTTTATATACTTTATTTTATGTGTAATTTCCGTGTTATATCGATCCCGGCATTCAGTGTGTTTAGTACACATAATGGAACTCGCATGGACTTGAATATCATATTTACGGCTTTATGAATATTGCACTATATCTGAATAGTGGGTCCGATCGAAATACGTAATTGAAGCCCATAAGACTGTGAAATCCAACCTCCATTTTGAACGATCTCTGTTGCCATTGGCTCCATCCAAACCCGTAACTACAAGTTTGACTAATTGATCATATTCACGGCCATGCATCCAACGTTCAAAAAATGGTTTACGGGTTTGCGTCTCAGGCCCGTAACTCGCGGCATGTTCTAATTTAATAGCTTTGTAACGCAGCCGAATGTCAAGCCCACAGCCCTTGCGGGCTTGCCGATGCTGCTACGGTTTCTAATTTAATAGGGCTGATAGTGAAATTTAAGGAGTTTAAGTGGGCCACGATAATCACAAACTGACTATGTTCAAGGATTATGTTAACTAACCCGTTGATCTCCCTACCTAATCTTTTGGAAATCTTAAACCATTTCAATCTGGTCTCAGACTCTAAAATTAATAACTTTAAATCCAAACCCCTCCCTGTAAACATCCCTCACAAACAAGTAACTCACCTTCAAGCCAAATTTCACTGGAAATTGACCACTATAAAATCTATAGGTATATGCTTAAATAAATCCTACCAAACCTTCTATCTCCAAAAATGGATATGCCGGATTATGAACATTCTTTCTCGATTATTACTGTATATGCCTTTTAAATACTCCAGTTGAAAATCCTCCACAGATTTTCAGAAGTCTACAATCCACAATAAAATGCTTCATCTGCGCAGGAAAACATCCACTTATCTCCCAAAAGGCTTTACTGAGGTCTAGAGATCAAGGGTGTCTTGTGAGACCAGACATTAAAAGATACTATCCAGTGGCCAAACGAAAGCAGATTACACAATGATTCCTTCCAACAGACACAATAAGATAGTAGATATGGAACACTATGTGGCATAACCATAATGCCTATCTGCCGTACTGTTCAACACTCCCCCGTTTTCATTAGCCCATTCAAAGCATACTCTGGCTAATCCTCTGCCATGAAAAACAACTTTGGAAGTACTGTTTTACCACATACTCGGGACACCTTTTACCATTGTCAATATACAGGACCAGCCTTACTGGGGGTTGGGCTGTAACTTTATAGGGCTAGGAACAATGGGGAACAGTAAAGCATTAAACACAACATAAACGCTGCACAACTCTTGGACATCTGTTGGTCAATGGTTGGTTGGTAGGTTGACTACACAAGAGTCACAAAACCATGTCTGAGGCTCCAAAGGATAGGGACCTCCAAATAGAACAACTGACCTATGTGCCAAGACTGGACAACATTTAAAGATTTACTAAGTATACATATATATCAGCAAATATCATGTGGAAATAAAAGTAGAAGGAGTAAACCACAACCCATTTGGCTTAACAATAATTGAAAGACCAAGATAAGAAGTAAAAGGCAAGCATTTCAATTTTACAAAAAATAAAGCACAGAGGCAGCTTCTGTTGTGTACAAGGAAAAAAATCTTGCAAACAAGGCGTTAGACTGGCTGAAATAGAAATTGAAAAGTGAACTGCCAAGGAGAGCAAGACTAAACCGAAAAAGTTTTTTAAATGTATTAATGGGAAGAAGGCTAGGATAGAAAATATTGAAACCTTAAAGTGAATCACCTGATAAATAATGACTGGGAAAAGGCAGATGAGCTAAATCAATTATTTTCTTCTGTATACACAATGGTTAAGATCATGCAATAACACGGGGATGCACAAGCTTCAACAAATACGTGATTAACTAAGGAAAAATCTTTTTTTTGTAAAAGCAAGACTATTACATATAATCTTTCAAGAATCGCTTTCTACATGCTTGGTACCAGATGACTTGAGAAAAAAAGATGTGATACCTTAATTTAAGAAAGGGGAAAGAGAAAATCATGGGAACTATAGAACTATAAGCCAAATTTTTGTAGCTGTTAGAAGTGTTCATAAGAGACAGTAGACAGGAATATACCCTTGTGAATGATAATATGTAGGAGTCAACATGGATTTATGAGGGAGAAGTCACGATAAACAAACCTAATTTGTTTCTATGAGGAGGTTTCTATGATGAAGTTAGTAGGAACAAAATACTTTTTAGTCCAAGTTCAACCTTTTTTAGATCTTCTCTGACCTGCAATATGCAGGTTAATTGTTAATTGATCCAGATGAAGGCAAACAAAAAAAACCTGAGTAAAACTTTGCCAATTGTCTTAAAAGGGAGAAAAAAAATAAATGTGTGCCTGACTCCCGATACTGGCAATCGGTTTCTTCCCTGGATCAATACTCCCTTAACCAGGATAACCCTGAATGCCCCTTTTATTTAAAAATATATCCAATCCTTTTTTAACGTTATCTAGCGAATGTGCTTTGGTAGATAATTTTTATAACTTCTAACCTCAAAGGATGCCCTCTTGTCAGTTGAAAACCTCTTGGCACAAAAAATTCACTTGACAAAGCGTTGTATTAACCCTAAATATATTTATATAAGGTAATCATATCCCCTCTAAGGATAGGGGAGGAAAAAAAAGTTTAATTTTGGTTAGTCTTTCTTCATAACTTAACCCCTCCATTCCCCTTATTAGTTTTGCTGCCCTTTTCTGTACCTATTCCAGCTCTAAAATGTCATTTTTATGAAGTGGTGCCCAAAATTGTACTCCATATTCCAAATGAATGCGTACTAAGGATTTGTATAGTGGCATTATATTTGCTTTCCTTGCTTCTAAACCCTTCTTAATACAGGCTAATATTGCCTTTGCAGATGCTGCTTAGCACTGTTTCCTAGGTGGTTGCCGACAAGCACTGCTAAATCCCTTTCTGTATCTAATACCCCTAGATTTGAACAACATGGCTAACTCCATCCCACAGTACACACAGTAAGAATGTAGCTGTCACAGTTCAAGGATTCAGGCTGAGAGGACAGAATCAGGGAAAAAGAAGGAAAGAATACTAATAGTCCTTTTCAAGTCAAGGCCCCCAATAGTCCAACAGTCCCCCAAAGCTTTGATGAAACTCCACCCCCTCCGTGATGACACACTGTATATAAATACATTAAGAGTCAATATAAGTCTTTATCAAGGGAGCTTTTTGTGCCAAATGTCCTTTTGTTGTTTGCCTTCTTCTGGATCTATTAACAATGAATCCAAGGATCAGAGGAGATCTAAAATGGTTGTACATGATGGACTAAACATCCTTTTTCAAGCTCAATTACGATGTTACTATGTTATGACAGATTACTTGGCACTTGAGTAGGACGATACATTAACTTGTCTACATGAGGTCAACCCACAATTTTTTTGCCAGACAACCTCGCAATAAGCACAAGTACAGTAATCCATTAACAAAATAGTCCATAGATTGTTCAGGGGAAAGCTTGCCAATGGTCGCCTCGGTTGTGAAAAGTACTTCCTCCTTCCAGAGGCTGCAAATGGGCCATTACCTCTACAGATCAAGCCTGGAGTGGCCGGTTGGTGGGACAAACCGTTTGTGTTTTGTGTTTTGCAGTACTTAATGGAAACACTTTTTAGGGCCATACTCCATCTGAGCAGCCATCCATGGCCTCCCATCACCCTGAATAGACAAACAGGGGGTTGTCATCCATGATAACCAGAAGTATGGTTGTAGCTTCTTGAGCACCCAGACTACAGCCAAGTATTTATTTTTTATGGCCGCATAGATCATTTCACCAGGAAGTAGCTTATGGCTAATGTAGGCCATAGGATGCTCCTCACCTTGATCATTAATTTGGCTCAATATTGCTCCAATTCCATTGTCTGTATAGTGCAAAACCATAGTTTATCTGGATGGGGTGGACTGTGAGGACATCTTTTTGAGATCCATGTGCAATTGAGCCAGAGCTGTAGGCAAAGACAAACTTTCTATAATATCTAGTAGTGTGAAGAATAGTCATCACCTGTTTCGTGTTTTGAGGAAAGAGCCACTAGGCAATTTCCTATATTTTAGCTTGCACTGGGTGTACCTTATCACTGCCGACCTTATGTGTTAAATAATGCACTTCAGCTGAAGCAAACTGACACTTGTCAGGGCAAATGGTTGATCCTTCCTGCCAAATACGGTCCAGAATAATGGCACGATGGGCCAGATAATCCAATCAGGATTTGCTAAATGTCACCCAGCTACGCATGGGCTAATGGTTGGCTCTCATGTAGTAGCTGATCGACCAATTGCTTGAAGGTAGAAGGGGCATATTTCTGAACTGATAAAGCCCAAATGGGTTGACAAAGGCTGACTTCTCCTTAGCCAATTTGGCTAGTGGAATTTTCCAGTACCCTTAAGAAAGGTCAGAATGGTAAGGAAGGATGCCAACCCCTGCTGCTCAAAGAGCTTTTCCACTAGATTCATTGCGTAAGCATTAGTTGTAGTTGTCACAACTGGATGGACAGTTGAAAATTGTGTACCTATAGTTACTGCCATGGTTTCCCTGATAAAATGTATGTGCTGTCATTAATTCCCATAGCTCACTTTTCAGCTCATCAACCTTTATGGATGTTTATAGAAATTTGGCATGCCAATTGTGTCAGGAATTGACAGTATCGCACAGCACCCCAGCATTTTCATAGATTAAATCCTTAAAGAATTTTTAACAACAATGCCATCTTCTATACGTGACACAAAAGACACGTTAAAACATCTAGAAGGATTAAATATCCCCAAGAATTGTTATTTAGTAACAATGGACGTTGAGTCACTGTATACTAGCATAATTAATCAAGAGGGCATAAAAGCAGTGAAAATGTATCTTGACACAAAGAGTAGATTACATTCTGAATTTAATGAATACATTATTGAATTGCTGTCAATTGTTCTAGAAAACAATTATTTTGTATCCAATGGACAGATATATAATCAAGTTAGGGGCACGGCAATGGGGACGCCGTGTGCCCCTAACTATGCTCATTTATATCTAGGAAATTGGGAAAAGGAAGTAGTCTTCTCAGAAGAGAATGAAATGTATACGGAAAAAGTGGACTTATATTTGCACTATATCGACGACATATTAATGATATGGTCAGGTACAGCTCAAGAGGTACAACAATTTGTAAAAAAACGTAATACAAATGAGAAAAACCTGAGGTTAACAATGGAATATAACAAAACCTCAGTAAATGTCTTGGATTTAGAAATTAACGTTGATGAGAACATGGAACCGACAACAAAAACATACAGGAAAAAAACAGGCACTAACTCTTTACTTCATTGGAGGAGTCATCATCCAGTGATGACCAAACTTGCAATTCCTATAGGGCAATAGCTTAGACTAAAAAGGAATTGCAGTGATAAAACACATTTTATCATGCAAGCTAAAGAGTTACAGACAAGATTTGTACAGAGAGGCTATTCTAAAAAAAATCTTAAAAAAGGCTTATCAAAAAGCATTAAGACAAGAAAGATCTGAACTCCTAAAAGATAAGATCAAGATTGAGACTAAACAACCCATTCTGTTTTTTGATAAGCCTTTTTTAAGATTTTTTTTAGAATAGCCTCTCTGTACAAATCTTGTCTGTAACTCTTTAGCTTGCATGATAAAATGTGTTTTATCACTGCAATTCCTTTTTAGTCTAAGCTATTGCCCTATAGGAATTGCAAGTTTGGTCATGTGTGGGTTGGACACATGTGAGCTGCGCTAAACACAATAAAGAAACAAGGGGGGAGGGGGGAGATAGCGCATCCACTCTTGGTGCAGATCACTATGGTAAGCATTACCCCTGTCCCACATTTATAACAAATGGAGATTCAACTCTCACCTTCCGAGACTTATTATTATTGGTCTACTTAGACTAGATTTATTTCTAATTAAAAAGGGAATTCAGGGTTATCATGGATAATTAGAGAGACAGTATTGATCCAACTTTTTTACATTTCCCTTTGAGACAATTGGCTAAGTCTCGCTTGTGTTTTTTTTTTTTTTCTATTTGCCTTCCTCTGGACTAATTAATAATTAAAAAAAACAAAAAAAACATTAAATAATTGATTAATAATTAATTAACAACTAATGAATTAATAGTTAATCCGCATATTGCAGATCAGAGGAGATCTTAAAAGGTTGAACTTAATGGACTGAAAGTCTTTTTTCAACCTTAAATACTATGTAACTGTGTAACTATGTAACTATGAGACCTCATATATATGAGGTATAAAACTTGCTTCTTATCACACTTCCAGTTTCTGATTGGTACTCCCTCATTTCCCGTCACTGTTTGTGTCCATGTATGGTAGGAGTGTCTTAGTATTTATAGACAGTAGTATGTAACTACGCCACTGTGATTTCTACAAAGATATTCTCTTTAATGTAATAAAACATCCTTATGTATGAAGTAATCAAATTCTGGAAGAACTTATGGAGGCAAAACAATATTCCCTTTATTGTACTATTAAACGATTGACAGCAACAGTAAAAATATATATATAGTTTGTGTGTATCTTGAACAGACGCAATTCGTCACTTTGTGTAGCTTTATCAATGATAGATCTCCTATTACTTCTGTAAGGTTCAAGGCAATAGAACCTCCATACTAAAAAGATAAACATTATACAGCTCCTGCTCTCTCACTCTGTAGATACATATACCTAATGCTTCCTCTATACTTGACAGATAAAGACAATATAGAGGCCCAGACATGTACACACGCATATATACACAGTGTATACATAAATACTATAGCTACACACAACAAAAGATATTCCAACATAAATATACATAACCACTAACATACATAGACACAGAATTACATAGCAAAGATTATATATATATATATATATATATATATATATATATATATATATATATATATATATTGTGACAAGGATGGCCATTTACCACAGGGATTTTGATAACAAAAGTTCTGCAAACCATAGATTCATGATGCAGGAGACTTGTTTATGTTAGGGCTATTAAGCAAGGGTCCAGTAGTAATAATTTACTTTAAAGAAAGAAAATAAAATAAAAATCTATTTATTCTGACTAACATACAGGAACACCCTGACTACACCCGGTCAGCTTCTCTGCTCCGGAGAAATGAAGTACAAAGAAAACAATGAATCTGGTCATGCTACTTCCAGTGGAGGTTCTTTAGGATCGGATACAAACAGTGTCTGATATGTGGGATGGTGCCACCTTGTGGCCAGGATACAAACAGTCTCTGATATGTGGGATAGTGCCACCTTGTGGCCAGGATACAAACAGTCTCTTATATGTGGGATAGTGACACCTTGTGGCCATGGTACCGGCCCACCCTTCTCTCAGAGCACCCACCCCCAGGGACCCTTGTAACGAGTACAAGTTTACTCTAGAAGATCACTACTTGTGAAGCACAACAATCTCTTCCCTGGGGGTAATAAAGAACAAAAGTAGTTTCTGACCTTTTAGTATTGTATTCGGCATTCCAGGTGGCTTCAGTCTGCAGCACAGGTCCTCACGAGATTGGTCATGTTTCCAAAAAGCAGCTTCCTTGGTTAGTCTCTCTCTGATTCCAGCACCCACACTTCCTGTGTCTGTCCTCTTACTTTCCCCCAGACTCCATTCGCTGGATGTTAGTTCATGGGGATTTAAATAGTGTGCTTGACACTTCACGTGTAGCTAATTGCTTTAATTCTGTCAGCACTGGACTAATGGACCTGATCAGCCTAGTGCTGACATATCTTCCTTCTATAATATATCCATGGGTCCGCCTGACTTTGTGACAATATATATATATATATATATATATATATATATACTAGGGACTTGGCCTTCAAAAATGACAGCAATAAAATGTGAAGCCTGGCAATGCTGTTTGCCACACAATGCGATGTTCTGCCCTCTCTGAGCACCTTCGGTGCTCATTGCGAGCCTCTGCTCCCATCTACTTCACCGCTCATTACAGGCCATGGCAACTTACAACTTGCCATGTGTCTCTTTCCACCATCACATCACCCCCTGTCCCTTCCCTGTGTCTTTCTCCTCTGTGTCTCTGCTGAATCTTTGCGTGGCGTGCACTGACTGCCATTGGGCTTATTTTCAAAGTCCTGTGTGCCTGGCATAGTTGGTGTGTTACTGTCTTTGCCATTGTGTATTTTCGAAGTCCCGCGTGCCTGGCGTTACTCATCTGTGTCCCGCGTGCCTGGTGTTTTTGTTGTAAGTGTTACTGTCTTTTGCGTGGTGTATTTTCTAAGTTCTACGTGCCTGGCCTTGCAGACCCTCGTATTCATCTTTTTTCAGAATTTTTATGTTTTGTCGGCCTTAATTTTTTTTTTAATCGTTAAAAAAGACAAAATATGCCTCAAATTAACTTGCACCCTCACTCACTGGGTCCCCGGCTCTCCCCCTGTGCTGTGTGTGAGCGTGTAAGTGAAATTGAGGTATATTTGTCTGTTTTTGTTGTCGTTTCCAGTTCGGTGGTTCCGCCACTAAAGTATTTTTTGCGAGCTTGTGCCTCAACAGCTCGCCTTGCTTCACGAGGCTTGCAGTTATGGCTCTATGGGCCGCAAACGGATCGCTTCCTGACGCTTGCAAGCGTGATGACAACTAGCAGTTTGACAACTATTATATGTGATATATATATATCACATCTAATAGTTGTCAAACTACGAAAAGTTGTCACGCTTTGTGTGGTGCGTACGAGTTAGGCGATGATCGCCTACTTGAGAAAAAAAATGGCCGCCCCAAAAAATGAAAACGAGGCTACACGACCCCGGGCAAAACCCTGCCAAACGCGTAGCACTTTCACACAGGAACGTAAGAAATACAAAATACACTATTACTAATGACGGAAAATGCTCGCGAGCCGCATAACACATTAATAACATAATGAATCTACAATGACGCTTTATACAACTAAACCAACGGTTTGCCCTCGCGCATGCAGCCTATTTCTAATGCACAGTTGGGACATTCATTACACCTTATCATCAGGGCACCAACACTCAAACTGTACATTGTATGCTGCCGGAAAATACAAACAGATTGTTAGCTCTTCAGGCTATTGATTGCTGGATATATTAATTACAAATAGGTAATGTATATTAATTTATTTAAGAACTAATTCATTCATTATTAGTTAACTAAATATAGATAAATATATATCTCTCTTTGATGAGTGACGAAGGTGCTCAGAGGAGCAAAAGTACACAACACGAGAGGTTCGCAATGAGCACCAAAGGTCCTCAGAGTACAAAAAGCTTTAGATTGTGTGTCAAACAGCATTCCCATGACTTCAAATGTTATTGTCCCGTCATTTTTAACGGGCAAGTCGCTAGTATATATATTGTTTTTGATGTTCAGTCATGTCCGACTCTCCGTGACCCTATGGACCACAGCACTCCAGGTACATCTCTTAATCACTGCCTCTCTGAGCTCCATCAAGTTCATGTTCATTGCTTCAGTGATCTCATCTATCCATCTCCTCCTCTGTTGTCCACTTCTTCTTGTGCCTTCAATCTTTCGCAGCATCAGAGTATTCTCTAGGGAATCTTACCGTCTCATGATATGGCCAAAATATTTGAGCTTCAGCCTCATGATCATACCTTCTATTGAACAAGTTGTCTTGATTTCCTGAAGTACTGTTTAATTGGATTTTCTTGCAGTCCAAGGGACTCTAAGTTGTTTTTTCCAACACTGCTATTCAAAGGCGTCAATTCAGACTTTTTTGTTATAACTGGGAATACCATAGTTCTAACTATGCAGACCTTTTGTTGATAATGTAATATCTTTACTTTTTACTAGCTTGTCCAAGCTTGCCATAGCCTTCCTCCCTAGAAGCAAATGTATTTGGCTACAGACACCATCTGAAGAGATCTTAGATCCCAGGAAAATAAAATCTTTCACTGCCTCCACTTCTTTTCCGTCTATTTGTGAGGAACTGAAATTGCAGTTTGCCATGATCTTCGTCTTTTTAATGTTGAGCAGCAGGCTAGATTTTGCATGCTCTTGTTTTACTCTCATCAATTGGTCCGTTAGTTCCTTCTCACTTTCAGCCATCAAAGTGGTATCATCCGCGTATGTGAGGTTGTTAATATTTCTTCCAGCAATATTGATTCTGGCTTTGGATTCATCCAGACTGACCTTACGCATGATGTACTCTGCATATAAGTTGAACATATAGGTGACAATATACAACCTTGTCGCACACCTTTTCCGCTTTTGAACCATTCTTTGGTCCCATGTTCGGTTCTGACCGTGGCATCTTGGTCCACATACAGATTCTTCATTAGGAGGATGAGATGATCTGGTACTCTCATATCTTTAAGAACATGATACATTTTGTTGTGATCCACACAGTCAAAGGCTTTAGAATAGTGTATTAAGCAGAAGTATATGCTTTTCTGGAACTCTCTTGCTTTCTCTATTATCCATCGGAGACTGGCAGTTTGATCTATTGTGCCTCTTCCTCTGCGAACCTGGCTTGTACATCTGGTATTTTCAGGTCCATATATTGTTGGAGCAGAGCTTGTAGAAGCATAAGCATTACGTTTCTGGCATGTGAAATGAGTGCAATTGTTCCATAATTGGAGCACTCTTTGGCACTGCCTTTTTGGGGATTGGGATGTAGACTGACCTTTTCCAGACTATTGGCAATTGTTGAGTTTTCTAAATTTGTTGGCATAAGGCAAGCAACACTTTCACAGCATCATCATGTAGAATCTTGAAAAGTTCAGTTTGGATTTCATCAACTGCTACAGCCTTGTTATCAGCAAGGCATCCTAGGGCCCATCTCACTTTGCTCTCCAAGATGTCTGGCTCCAGCTCATTGGACAAACTACTGAGGTTATCACTGCTGTTAAGATCCTTCCTGTATAGATCTTCAATGTTTTCCTGCCATCCTTCTTTTTCTGATCTTGTTAAGTCCCTACCATTTGTTTTTATCATGCCCACTTTGGCATGAAAGGTGCCTTTGAGAGCCCCAATTTTCTTAAAGAGATATCTTGATGTACTCATTCTGTTATCTTCTTCAATCTCTTTGCATCACTCGTTGTAGAATGTTTCCTTGTCTCTTGCTATCCTCAGGAATTCTGCATTCAGTTGGTCCAATGTTTTCCTATCTCCACTTCCTTTCCTGCTTTCCTGGGCTACTTTCATCAGACAGTCAGTTTGCCTTCTTAAAAACAAATTCATATATATTAAAAATAAAATACCACATGACATAAAGTAGTTGTACAATTTATCCCTATATTGATACATCTACAGTATCATTTTAACTATTCTAATATTTAACAAATCCTATTCAAGTAAGAATAAATTTACCTTAAGAATCACTGTTCAACCCCAGTGTGTGCTCTCAATAAAAACATTGAACTGTGCATTATTCAAGATGAATAATCTTGGAATTGGCAATGGCTACTAAAACAGTGTTATTAGCACTAGTTTTTGGTGGCACTGTTGTTTTAAATAACCCAACAATGACTAAGCAAGGATCTTATTCAAAACTTGAGGGCTTAATTTGGCTAGCGCATAGATTAGACTAAACAAAAAAAAAAGCTAGAAAACTAGACTGCAGGGGGAGCTCCGACTTCACTTTTTCCATGTGCTACATAGGGTCACCGCAAGCAGACCACGTTGACTGAAAGCATCTCCCCACTGCTGCTGCCATAACTCTGAGTAAATATATGACTCAGCCAGATTATATGTTTAGTCTGAAGCCAAGAGACAGTCTCTAGAGGCCAGGGAATGGAAAGGAGGGAGGGGGGCACTGAAATATGGTGTTGTCCCTAATTTCTTTACAGGGGTAATCTTATACCTGCAGAAGTTCAAATTAAATGTATTCTGGAGGCTGTTCTTCCTTGAGGAGCTGATAAACGTCTTAGTATAAGGATATCTAGTCGTATTGCTTTAAACTTTTTACGTTTTTGAAAACTGTATTATCTTTTTAGCTTTTATGATAATTTTGTAAACAAAATAGGTGTGGTACAGTAAAAGTAAAATTGTAGTCATATGTTTAAAGCTACACTCTTTAAAATGCTATTTTTTTTTAATAGATAAAAAATATAGCCTTTCATTTATTCCCTTCCATATGCAAATATGACATTTTGGTTTCTACTGATCAACTTCATATACCACAACTCATCCCATCACACTCACAGCCATTGCCTGATTTACTAAAATTATATAGTAACTGACGGTGAAAAGAAAATAGTCCATCAAGTTCAAGCCCTCCTCTGATTGGAGCCCAGATATGGAAAGGGGTCTTGGGAGTGTGCAGCTATGGAAAAGGGTCTTGGGAGGGTGCAGCAAAGGAAAAGGGTCTTGGGGAAGGGTGCTGTTATGGGAAAGGGTCTTAGGAAGGGGAGCTATGGGAAGGTGTCCTGGGATGAGGCACTGAGTGAGTTCATACCACGGTGGGGGGCCCAGCTCAAAAATAAAATAACAGCCCCCTTAGAAAGGCCCCGTTTTTTTTTTTTTGCACCAGGGCCCTCCATTCTCTAGCTCCACCACTGGCTATAATAAATATAATGGGCTTCCAATAAATACATTAAACTGGAGAGCCCTTGAATCCCCTCACCCATGGAGAGTTAGGAGAAAGTAAAAATAAATAAATAAAAATTATTAAATGTAAAAGATGTTTTCTACCATTTTTGGCTGTGAGTGGGTTATTTAAGGATAGTAACGTGTAGGTTAGATAGATTGCTGGGATAATGGGGGCTAGCGGGGGGGGGGGGGCGTGCTTAAGGCCTCTCCATCTTTTAAATAGGGGTCAAATTCACCTCCACTCATTGTGTACATCATGCTCATCTTTATGGTGACTGGATCTTAAACTATTCTTCAAAAAATGTTAAGCTCTTCCCTTCTGCGATCACAACAGTAAAAGCTTTTACAATACAACCCTGTAACACAGTGGGTGGGGTTGTAAAGAAACCCCCAAAACTCCTGATTATTACTGTTTTATAACTGCTTTTAACTCATTCCCTGCTGTGATTTTGGTAGGGAATTATATCAATATATATTTATCTCAATCTAAATTATCATTAGTTGCCTCATTTTAATTATAATTATACTTGGGATATATGCAGATTATGAAGTCTTTGGCAGCAATGCTGGAGGGCAGCATGTCAGGGCTTACAGAGCACAGATTAACATTAGTACATAGTGCGGTCAGGATTGTGCCTAGTGTTATACACACCCTTAACATGCCCTTTCTACTCAAGATATGATGGCTAGAGATGGGCTTCAGTGTTTCTAGAAAACAGGGATTAGTAATTTTAGTTTACTGTGTGGTTCCATTTTCTTCTATGTACTTATTTTTTTTGTTACTTTCTTGAAAGGGTGTATCCTCTGTCTTCTATTGGTTCTGTTGGAAGCATCAGCAGTTTTATCTGGGACATTCCCACTGTGCAAATTAAGCTTCCTTCATATTTAAGGGGGTAGGTTTATTAAATGATCAGAACCCTTAAAATGAGCTACAATACTTATTGATGTAAATGTTAAACATTTAAATGTTTTTTTATTATTTCTTATATTGTTTTTACATTTTCTAAAAAAACATTTTGACAGCCAGTATATATATACTATATATTTTGTGTTTTTAGACCTTTTTTAGATTTGTTTGGAAAAGGGACCTATTGGTATTATTATTTACCGGATCAAAACCTATACCTGAACTATTAATGAGTAAGAGATGCATTGTACTGTGTTAAGAGGCCATTATTGCACCCCTCCTAAACACAGTATGGTGGCAAGTAGCTGGAACAATTAATCTATGTTGATATGAGCAGTAAACTTGACTGTATAAAAAAAACAGAAGAATCTGGCAAATCAGTTTGTGTGTTTTATGCCAGCAATTACAATGTATAAAGATTTACCTTTAGATGTGTATGCTTTTCATTTTTAATATATAGTAGTTTTTAAAGGCGTATTTAAGTTTCATGGATTCTCAATGCATCTGATAGAGGAGAATAAGTAATGTACACAAACATTTGTTTGCATTAAAAAATACCAAAATAAACATTATTAAACTTACAGTACATTTTGCTAAATCTCTTGAGTTTATAAGCAGTTGATTTTCAGAGTTAACATTCCTAGAAATCCTTGCTGATTTTGGCATTAAATTCACAATTAGTTTTGCCCAATCACAGGCTGCTAATACATTGTGTCAATCTGTGATAACAGGAAGGCCTCATAGGATGTGTAGTCCCCTGCACAAGAAAGCAAGGAGGAGCCCAGACATTGCTCTTTGGATCTCTGCATTGTTCTGCTGTTGGCCTGAAGGTTAGTATAGTTTTAAAATCCGTAACCAAATGCTGTGTTTCTATTGGTAGGTACCATGTGCCTATATAAGCATCTCTGGGGGTGTGGAAAACAAATTTTATATTTAAATAAAATAAATCTGTATGTGTATAGAATGACTCAGTGTAATAGGGTTGTCTGACATAAGCAGTGTGTGGTAGATTAGAAATGTAGATATGCCTTTAACACAACCTTTTAATATAATTCTATTATCGGCCGCAGCCGTTGCGGGGCCGCAAGGACCGGCCGCAAGCTATTCTGCTATTCTATTCCCCTCCGGCCGGGGATTCCGGCAGGCTTGCGGCCGGTGCCTTGCTATCTCTTGCGGCCGCTCGCGCCGGAGGAAATCCTTTGATCTAAAACGGCTGCAAGGAAATCGGCCGTAAGAAAATCCTATTTGCAATTCAATTGCTCCGGGAACCCTCTCTGCAAGGCTAAAAACGAGCCGCAGCTTACTTGCAGGAAAGAGGTCCCGCTAGCACCAATTAAGCACATAATATAGCCCACATAAAGCCATCCTGCACTTTGAGGAGACTATAAAGTGATTTTAGGTGTTAGAAAAAATAGCACAACATTCCCCTATACTCAAATCCGTAAAATATTTTTTTTTTAATATATGTCAAATATACATGTAAAAAGTCCAGAGTGCTTGGAGCACCTCAGATACGCCCAGGCCGCAGCCGGAAAATAAACAGTTAATTTGAACTCGGGTTTGGGCTGATGTGCAAGCTTGAGAGTGGGTTACTTTTAATCCTCATGTCCCTCAATATGATCCCTAGCATTTAAAGAGCTGTACAGTGCAGGCTTGAATTTATTTTTGCGTTTTAAGTTTTCAGTTTTCGGAGATCCTTGCAAGGAATCGCAGCCTTACGGCCGGTTTGCGGCCGTTAATAGAATGAGGCCCTCTGTGTTCATTGAAGTTATTTACCTTTTCTTTTTGTAATGCAATGTTGATGCCATAGCTAAGAAACCAAACGTCTTAAATATTTGACAAAAATGAAAAGTCAGTTAACTAATTGAAAACAAATTTGAACAGTAAAAGGTTCATTTTTAGAGCCTGTCTACCAAAAGTAAATAACGTGTTGTGTTAAGGAAGATTTGTTAGCACAAGTACTATCTCTTATTTCATCAATGTGACAAATGATAATTTATCAAACAACCATTTTTAAATAAAAGTTAAAAAGTTATTTACATTTGTACAAGTTAAAAGCCGAAATAATAAAAATGGTGACATTCTTTTTGCATCTTGCCTAAATTTACAAAGCACTCTTTTGGCTAGTTTTAGCTGTTAGGGTGACCAATAGATATAGCACTGGCCAAGGGTTTAAGAAAATGCTGTTTGCTTGTGGTAGACAAAAAGGAATGTATGAGCGGGGAGCCACTGGGACAACAATCAACCTTAGGGTTGGCAGCAAATACAAATTATTACCATCTGGAAGGTGTTCAGAAAAGGATCTTTGTGAGATGAGGAGACGGTTGGAGGAAAGTCTGTTTAAACGTGCAATTACATTTAAGAACAAAGAACTCAATTGTACAACAATATTAACCATGTTCAAAGTTTCTATGGCTCTCTACAAAATTGTGTAACATTAAACATTGTATGCATCAAACAGCAGCATAATACGTAATATGCAGTGTCCAAGCAATATGCACAACAGAACAAATCTTATTTAAAATAAAAAGTATATACACTTTATATTGTTTTTAATGAGAACAGAATATGCGAGCCCTACTGTTGTTAGGAAAACACTTTGTAATGGCAAAATATGTAACAAAATCACACTTGCAGCTTTATAAACAATGAGCATAAAACACTTTTAGAGAAAAACATAATTTTTAACAGAGTCTGCTTGTGTCTGGGGATTTTATATTGAACTTCTCTAGTTGCAGTTCCATTTAATCCTCTTACTAAGTTCCAAAACATTGTGCCAGCCTTTTAATAGAATGGAGTAGAGGACTTATCTGCATCCAAGGTCCCTCCCAGATGACTAATCCTGTTAGTTATATTGTAGATGCCATTTTCTGCTAAAACAAAATAGAGTTTAATAGAAACAATTATATACTGTTATTTTTTCTAACATTCTATAGAACATAAAATAAATAAGACACTGTTCAAAAGAACATAATATAAATATGACACTTCAGTTGTCCTTTAAAGTTTGAAGGTTGCTGTTAAAATTTCCATTGTATATGAACTGACCCATTTTGTGTATTTGTGTCGCTTAGTCTTGTCCAATTCTCCATGACCCCATGGACTGCAACATGCCATGCTGATCCAACTGGTATTCATGGCAGAGATACTGAGGTGGGTTGCCTTCTCCAGTGGACCACATACAGCTTCTGATTTTCCTAGCTCTCCCATCCAAGTATTGACCAGGTACAACCCTGTATGGCATCAGGGTGGTGTGACCTCTTGGTTCCCTGACTGGAATCGTAGCCAGGTCGCAGAAGAAAGCACTGAATCTTAACCACTGGACCACCATGGAACCCAGATCCATTTTACTATATTTCAAATAATCTCATTTACTAAAGAAATACATTTCATAAATACAAATACATTCATTATTTTGCAGATCAGAAAAAAGTTGAAGGGCAAGTGCTCAAACATTTAATCATGTTCAAGCAAACCTGCTGAGTGACTCTACTTGATCCTTAAACTGTAATGCCAAATCAGCAGGAGCTATGTCTTTAATTAAGTTCTTAACTAGAGAACCCTGTACATTTAAAATCTGAGAAAAGAAACTAAGATGCAGAGAATGCATTGTCCTCAAACAAACTGGGCATGCTGCCGGAAACTCTGCTTACTGTTCTTAGTCAAACACCTTTCTTTTCATGCTGACACATAGCACTGGATAAATATTTTAATGTGAGTCTGCTAAGTTTAGAGTTTTGGAAAAAAAATAGTTTGTGAGGAGTATTACAGGCAATACTAGTAGCTATGTAAATCATAAGTATAAAATACTCCTTTAGAGCCCATCCATATTCTAGCAGCAGTGGGTTCCATGAGCCTGATTTAATTTGAAGCCCGCATCTTGCCGTATATAACCTGTATGTCTGCGCCCCTGCTGCGGGCTTGCAGTCTGCTACAATTCCGGTGCTAATCAATTGAACCAGCCTGCAAGTTACTACCGAAAGCAGAAACCATAAGCCATGCACTCGTCCATAGCAGTTTAGGGCGGGAATATGATCAATTAAGCAAGGCTGTAACCACCCATTTCAAAACAGCCAATAGAATAAGAGACCATCATCATGAGGTCAGTAAAACATGGAGGTTACATGTCAATCAATTAGGGTTTAGAGGCCCGATATGTGATTGGACTTGCAAATACGCAAAATCCAAAATAATAAAAGTGAATGCCGATACTGTTCTAGTCCATGTGGGTGGCCTAATATGTATTAACTCATTGATTCCCGAGATTGATATAACACCGAAATTACACATAATAAAATGAATTTTTCATTGCAGATTTGCGAGCTTGAGGCTGTTGTGCAATTAATTATAATGTATGTCATTGCTTTCCCCACCATTTACTGTGCAGTATTGATTTTTTATTTACATTTACAGTGCTATGGACAGGGGATAACTTTTGCGGACGGAAAAGATCAAAGGGTTCAGGAGTAAATTCCGGGTTTAACAACCAAAGATTTTCAAGCCAGTAACAGGTAAACCATTTGGAACCTGCAAAAAGTCACCAATTGAATAGCAAATTAACTTACGGCTTCACTTACGGGCTACAGTAACTTACGATTGCTCTATTGAATTGGGCTCCATGTTTGCATCTTCTATACTTCATCTTCTATACTTCATGGCTTGCAACTTGACAAGGTGTTTTCTGCTAATTCTTGCTTTATCCATTGAGGAGTGGAAGAAGAGCATGGTTTGTTGATGCAAATATGCTTTTAGCATCATACCCCATGATAAAAGGTTGTAAGTAAATTACAAGCTATGGATCCTATGCTAATCAGGTGGTGAAAACTACTGTATAGCTGTAATTTGGATGCAGGAGCTTTTATTTCCCTATGTTACACGTTTATATTAATATTTTTACTTGCAATATTATGGCACTCAGACCACATCTGTAAATCCAGCCTTATCCGCAAGAGATTTCAGAGTAGGGGGTATCCAAAGCAAGCTTTACTGATGAGAAACGGTTCTAGGAACCAATAGGAAATGAGAATGTCATGATTATTATAATGAGTTAGAACAAGCACCATAAGCGCAGCAAGGAGCCATTATATAGATACTTATATTTATATATATATAAACTCTAGTGAGCATCTGTGGGGCATCCTCAAACGGAAGGTGGGGGAGCGCAAGATCTCTAACATCCACCAGCTCCGTGATGTCATCATGGAGGACTGGAAGAGGACTCCAGTGGCAACCTGTGAAGCTCTGGTGAACTCCATGCCCATGAGGGTTAAGGCAGTGCTGGAAAATAATGGTGGCCACACAAAATATTGACACTTGGGCCCAATTTGGACATTTCTACTTAGGGGTGTAGTCACTTTTGTTGGCAACGGTTTAGACATTAATGGCTGTGTGTTGAGTTATTTTGAGGGGACAGCAAATTTACACTGTTATTCAGGCTGTACACTTACTACTTTACATTGTAGCAGAGTGTCATTTCTTTAGTGTTGTCACATGAAAATAGATAATAAAATATTTACAAAAATGTGAGGGGTATACTCACTGTTGGGAGATACTGTATATATATATATATATATATATATATATATATATATATATATATATATACATCAAATATTAATTATACATATCTCCTGAAAAAGCCTCAGATTTGCACACTTTATCTGCATTTCAAATATATATTTGAATGTGTACTTATAGATATGATATATCGGTTCAGACAGTGCTGCTTTTGCCTGGCTCTTAACTCTGTATGTACAAAAAATAAAATAAAGATAGATAGATAGATAGATAGAATATAATAATGCAAAATCAGGTTGCATGCTACATACTGCTTGGAGCACCTTAGCGTTCACTGCCTAGTGGTTTCAAAAAGGTTAACCCAACCCTGTGCATTAGCAGAGTCTGCTAAAATTAATATTTCCAAAAACGTGTTTTTTTTAACAGATCTTATGTTAATAAAAATCACTGATAGTAGTACTAACGGCTATTACTCTGGCCCTGATAGGGTAGACTTATTTCTAATTGGAACCAGGATGTTTCAGCTGCTTTGTTAAGTCTGGCTCCAGCAGTAGATCAGACCTACTAACATCTGGTGGATCACAGTGAATGCTTGTCTTCCCCACTGACCTGTGCTTGGTTGAATTATTAAAGTTTCCAATGATACCTGCATTATCATCCCTGCAGCAATATATTTATCCATCGCTAGACAGGTGTAAGGTGGATTAAACATAATGACTCTAATCACTATTGTTCAGAGGGCTATAAAGGGACCACACAATTATTGAGTTCAACTCGTTGCCTAAACATACACACTTACAATGCTCTATTATGCCTCACAGCCTTCACCACATCCCTCTAATGGCTAAGATAATAGCCGATTCTCCCCACTAACTTGTGGAGTGGGGACTTACATTGTCCTCTAAACCATTTATTAAATTGGTTATGTAGCTCTCTTCTAAAATCTAAAAAGAGTAAAAAAAGTGTAAAATAAGAGCAGTCCACTAGCAGTCCACTAAGTAAATGCTCTATATTTTTTTATTTTTAGTTATGGAAGTCAGCCATTCAAAAATTCAAAAAAACTCTTAACACCATCCTCACAAGTCAAATTAATTGAGCTTATACTGATATTTTGGGATCATTTAATTTATTTTGGCACTCATACTGCTCAGTAAAGGGGCCACCATTTTGTGCCTTACTATTTCCCTCCAACATCTTGTTTATATTTACCTTGCAACAAAATATGCACAGATGATGCTACTGCAAGGTGTGGAGCCATTTATGTAGCTGGGCAGGCTCCACTTACAACATGACAGGGAGAGCTTTTCCATATTTGGGTGTGTTATTTATCCACCAGCAGGAAATTAACACTTTATTGAACAAATAAAGTTACAAATATTACAGGGGGAGCTTTTCCATATTCAGGTGTGTTATTTATCCCCTAGTAGGAAATGAAAACTTTATTGAACTTCGGGACCCCCACAGTGTCCCTACATTAACCCCACCTAATTACACAAAATAATAAACCCACCTAATTACACAAATTAAACAATAAAAACTAGAATTACACAAAATAAAAAAAGCACATTACTGAAAATAAAAAAGGACATTATCAAAAATATCAAAAATAAAAAAAACTAATTTACCAAAAATAAAAAAATCATACATTACAGAAAATAAAACATACAATGCATACAATAAAACATACAATAAAACCCCTAACTACATTCAATTAACCTCCAAATACATTAAATTAACCCATGACTACATTCCATTAATCCCCTAACTACATACATTAATCCCCTAACTACATACATTAGAAACCCTATATCTCAAATGCCCCTTCAGCGACAAATGCTTTTTCCTGCCGTAGGTTGCATCCATAGGAAAAAAGAAACATAAAATTAAAAAAGAATTAAACACAATATAAAATTCTAAACATTCTAATTATTAAAATATTAAACTTACTTCTTGAAGTCTTCTCCGGCTGGGCCCCTGGAAAAAAAATCTGCTGCTCTAAAGAAATTAAAAAGTATTATTGTATGTATTGTATGTTTTATTTTCTGCAATGCTTTTTTATTTTTGGTATCTTAGCTTTTTTGTTTTTGGTACAGTAGTTTTTTTTTAATTTTGGTAATGTTCTTTTTTTAATTTTTGATAATGTCCTTTTTTATTTTCAGTAATGTGCTTTTGTTATTTTCAGTAATGTGCTTTTTTATTTTGTGTAAATGTAGGTTTTATTATTTTGTGTCATTAGGTGGGATTTTTATTTTCTTTAATTAGTGGGGTAATAGGTATTTTATTAGGGTGTTAGGTAAGTAGTGTAGGGTGTAACAGGGTAGAGGCAGGGTTAGTGGGGTAGAGGTTGGGTTAATGGGGTAGAGGGGGGTTAATAGTGTAGAGGGATGTTTAATAGTGGGGTAGGAGTTGGGTAGGTAGTGTAAGGGTTAATAGGGTAGGGTAGGAGGAGGTTTATGGGATGGGGTTTACTGAGTACATTTGGGGTTAAATAGGCCCAGTTAGGGTTAAATAGGACTAGATGGGGTTACATAGGACTATACAGGGTTAAATGGGTATAGATGGGGTTAAATTGGTCTAGATGGGGTTCAATAGGTCTAGATAGGGTTACATAGGAATAGATGGGGTTACATAAGTCTGGATGGGGTTCAGTGGTTAGTGATAGGGTTAATTAGGTAAGGTGAGGGTTAAATAGGGTTGATTAGTTAGAGGGGGGTTAATAGTGTAGTGTTTAGACTTGGTGTCACAAGGATCCTGGAGGACCCTCATGGCACTTATGGTGTTATTCTAGGGGTTAGTAGTGTCCTATAGGGGTCTATATTCATTATTAGTGCACACATAGGCAATATACATATATAGTGCACTGTTATTTTTAAATGTATAGATACTCACTACCATTACATAGTGCAACACATTCAGCATCACAGTACATACAGTTGTGCTCAAATGTTTGCATAACTTGCAGAAATTGTGAAATGTTGGTATGTATTTTGAACTGATCATGCAAAAAAAATATTTTATTAAAGGATAGTGATCATATGAAGCCATTTATTATCACATAGTTGATTGGCTCCTTTTTAAATCATAATGATAACAGAAATCACCAAATGGTCCTGATCAAAAGTTTACATACCCTTGAATGTTTGGCCTTGTTACAGACACACAAGGTGTCACACACAGAGCTTAAAATGGCAATTAAAGGTTCATTTCTCACACCTCGACAAGGTAATGGAACTTCATAAAGATGGAAAAGGATATAAAAAGCTGTCCAAAGCCTTGAAAATGCCAGTTAGTACTGTCCAATCACTTATTAAGAAATTGAAAATTTGGGGATCTCTTGATACCAAGCCAAGGTCAGGTAGACCAAGAAAGATTTCAGCCACAACTACCAGAAGAATTGTTCGGAATACAAAGAAAAACCCACAGGTAACCTCAGGAGAAATACAGGCTGCTCTGGAAAAAGACGGTGTGGTTGATTCAAGGAGCACAAAACGACGATACTTGAACAAAAATGAGCTGCATGGTCGAGATGCCAGATAGAAGCCTTTACTGCACCAATGCCACAAAAAAGCCTGTTTACAATATGCCCGACAACGCCTTGACACGCCTCACAGTTTCTGGCACACTGTAATTTGGAATGATGAGACCAAAATAGAGCTTTATGGTACAACCATAAGCACTATGTTTGGAGAGTGGTCAACAACGTCTATAATGAAAAGAATACCAGCATGGTGGTGGCTCACTGATGTTTTGAGTGTGTGTGAGTTTTAAAGGCACAGGGAATCTTATGAAATTTCATGGCAAGATGAATGCAGCATGTTATCCGAAAATACTGGCAGACAATTTGCATTCTTCTACACGAAGGCTGCACATGGGACACTCTTGGACCAAGATTTCTTCAGATGGTGACTGTAGCCATGAAATTCAAAGCCTTTTGATTCTGGGGAGGAAAGCTATGGAAAGTCTGGACAAGCTAGTAAAAAGTACAAATATTACACTATCAACAAAGGTCCGCATAATTAGAACTATGGTATAACCATTAGTAACATATGGATGTGGGAGCTGGACAATAAAGAAAGCTGAGTCCTGGAATATTGATGCCTTTGAATTGAGGTTTTGGCAAAATCTGCTTAGAATCCCTTAGACTACAAGAAGATCCAATAAATCAGTTCTTCGGGAAACCAAGACAAACTGTTCACTGGAAGGTATGATCATAAGGCTGAAGCTCAAATATTTTGGTCATATCATGACAAGACAGGAATCCCTAGAGAAGACTCTGGAGCTGGAGGAAGATTATAGGTAAACAAGAAGGGGGCAATGGAGGCAGAGATTAAAGCAATGAACATGACGGGAGACGATGATCCTGGCGTGCTGAGGTCCACATTGGGTCACAGAGAGTCTGAATAACAAAACAACAATAACATGTTGTCAGCATCATTCTATAGAGCAGCATATTCATTATAAGTATAAAGGAAATATACATCATTACAAATGTTAAATTTAATAGATTAATAATTGCACTATAACACACTAGTAATATAAATTTACTGCACTGTTTTATACCACAGTGAGTATTATCCATCTATATTATTACAAATATTATTATATTAGACTTAAAAACTACTACATTTTAAAATGATTATAGGCCGCCTAATGGACAGGCTAGATGGATCTTTTGGATTCTATGTCCTGTCTAGCTTTAGGTAAGATGCTCTAGAAGTGGTTATGTTAAAAGCACATAATTATTGTATTTGTACTGTGGGTTGCTCTATGATGCTTATATTAGTTGCAAAGTGGTTTTATATTCAGTACCATTCATTTTTAAATGACCTATTAAGCTATGTTGTTATGTACTGTAACATTAGAAGAATAAAGGAGCACCTTTACAACCAGTGGACTGAACCCTGCTACATGAAGTTAAAAAAAGGTTCTATTAGAGCCGTAAAGGGATGTGAGATCTGTGAAGCACAGATTTGACGACGTCAGGGTCCTGGTGAGGAGGAAGATGGCCAAGGAGATAGACGGTCACTTTGAGTGGTGGCTCAAAGTGACCCTCACTTACAATGGGTGGGAGAGGGACCTCAGAGACCTACTGAGCTATGTGCCTGCCTCTGGAGCTCCAGGCCTGGTGGCCCAGTAGGATCCAGCCTCCACGTCATGTGAATATCGCATACACCAACATGCCAACACACTACACATGTACAGGATGACCAACAAGGACACTTACATGTCATCTCCATGGAATTTACAAGGAATAGATAGATCAGTCGTGCATCATTAAATCCATGAGGCTGACAAATCATTGTCTTCAGTGGGCACAACATTAATCAACCAATAGATAGTCCATGTATGTGTGTGCCCACTGCAGCGTATGTAGCCACAGACCGCAGCCAAGAGAGCGTTAGGAGGCAAGAACAATCAAGATCAAGAACCCAACAAAGATCACATCTAGCAAATGATAGCTACTCAGAGTTGCACTCAAAGGGGCAGTTACCTTACTCTAGGTGAGATTCATTGTGTGAAAGAGCACATGATTCTATGTTAAAGTGATCTATTACTTTATTGTAATTTCAATATGAACAGTTAAACATATGCCATCTAAGGTTTGTCTAGAGACACAGTGCTGATTAACAGCCTCTGCCTTTATGAACGTTTCACATATTATGGCTTAACTGCTTACAGGAATGTAATTAGCCAACAGTTAACCACTCTATTAACATAGAATCTTCTGTTCTTTCACACAATGAAGAGCACTGATAATGAGGTCAATGGCCCTGTAATTGATTCATCCAGGTGCAAGCCTAGATGTCTGATAGTTAGGAAGGAACAGAAACCAATATCCCTTTCTTTTCTTGTTTCTCTTTTTCAGATTCATGGAGGTCTGGGTCCACTGGAGAGCCAGAGGTGTTGGCGTAGGCTCCATTGGAGCAGGAGGACATGGACCAAGCCTCCGACCAGTAGGATCCAGCGCAGCCGGAGGAGGGACCAACACAAGCCCCATGCCCTGGTGAGGAGGAGGTGGGGGGGGGGGGCTTCACCTGGGCAATGGGGCCACTTGCGGGACCATATGCCACCCCTGTGACCTTCAACCTCACTGTCAACCTCCTCCAGCAGCAGCAGCCATCACTGGGGCACACTTTTTGAGGGACGATAGGGGCATACCCCCATCTTCTCCTCCCCCCTGCAGTACTTCAGCCTGGCTCCTACCACCAGGTTCACCACCACCCCAATGGATCCAGGCACCAGCCAGGCCACAGCCCTATTGGACCACCCCCTCCACACCCACCTATGGGCCCAGAATTCAGACCTTGATCTCAACCACCACCAAGCCAGGCTCCTCAGGAGGAGATGCTGGCTTTGTCGCGGCAGAGTATCTGCAGTGGATCCAGGCCAGTATCTCTTCCAATCACGCCGATGTCATGAGCAGCCTGGCCAGGTGCAATAGGGTGGAAAGGAGGCACCATCCTACCCACCTCATCCACCAAGGACATGTTAATAGGAGGGTGGACAAAGGGGATTGGGGCCCTGATACTAGGTGGAGGAGTATATAGGGGCTGCACATATTTTTGTACCTTCTCAACTGCACTCCTCAGTGACAATCTGTTGGTCCAAATGTTAACCTAATCTAGCCTGGCTATAGAGTCTTGGATCTTGGCCTATGTGATGGTGATAATTTGTACGTAGATGGCTACCTCCCATTACATGGTCCATGATCCCCTTCTCTTTGGACACGTGGGGTTCTGTTCAACATTTCACCAATTGATGGTTACTAAGGACTGCTGATGAGAAGAGATGCTCCAGTCCCTATATTTTTTAAGACTTTTGGTTAGGCACAGTTCAGGTCCATGAAGGCATCTTCTGCATCTGCAAGCATTGTGAAGGAAATGTATTAATTGTAAGATTTTCCCAATGCCTCTGAGGTGGTCACAATGGCATGTTAATGACAGCCAGCATTAATATATGAACTAGTGAAGCATGTAATCTGTACTCAATATCAGTATGAGTGTCTTTGGGCAATTTAATAGTGATTTGCGATTGTAACATTTACAGCCTTGAAAGATCAAAGGGTCAGCTGGAACGGAGTTCCAATTTTGGCAACCACAGTTTTTTTCAGCCTGTAACTCGCAGATCGTTTGCCGGGTAGCTAAATAGTCCAATTTAATAACTGTAACGTTTGCGAGCTCCTTTACGGGCTTCAGGAAATATAAATAGGAAAATGTAATGGGGCCCTAACAGCCCCATTCAATTTGAAGCCTGTATCTCGATTGCAGACAGCCGATTGTCTGTGAGTGAGTTGCGGGCTCCAGATCCCCTCGGTTAGCTAGGCTATTCAATTGCTCAAGCTTGCAAGTTGCATGCTTGAAGCCAAAACCGTAAACCATTCACTGTTTCAGAGCAGTTGAGGGCTGGAACACTATCAATTAAGCAAGCCCGTAACCTTCCATTTCAAAAACATCCAATAGGAAATGAGACTGTTTGAATTACGGCAGAAAAACATGGAGGTTACCTGTCATTCAATTAGATTCGGGAGTCCGATATGCAATCGAACTCGCAAAACATAAAAAATACAGAATTATGAAAATGAATGCCAATACTGTTCTAGTCCATATGGGTGGCCTGATATGTATTAACTCATTGATACCCAAGATCGATTTAACCCTGAAATGACACATAAAAATAATATGTATTTCCTGCTGATTTGCTGGCTTCAGACTGTGCAATTAATTCTAATGTCTGTCATCACTTTCCCCATTATTTACAGTGCAGGATTGATCTTTTATATGTATTTACAGTGCTACAAATAGGTGTTTAACCCCTTTGCAGGTCCTCTCTAGCACATGTAGGATTTCCTCCTCCATTTGCGGTTTACAAGTGTGGATACGTTTGCGAGCTTGGGGAAATTGAGCAATTGAATAGCGATTTGTGATTTTAGCCTTGCGAAAGTGAAAGATCAAACGCTTCTGAAGGCTGTAAGTTACTTGTTTGACGGACGCAAGTTTTTCAAGCCCGTAACTCGTAACCCGATCGGAGCCCGCAAAAATCGCCCTCAAAATCGCTCAATTGAATAGGGGCTGTAAGTGTCTATTGGTTGGGGAGGGGAACAATAGATAGATTGCTGTGAGTTTAGAAAATATTATGGCATAATCAGCAATACATTATGCTTTACTGAGGATGTGTGATGGACTAAATTGTTTCGTAGTAGCACAGTGTCCCTAAAACAAAAATATGTTTATAATTAAGGAGTACATTCTGAAACTAAATATTTCACGTTTTCCTTTTAAATTATAACAAGGCTATTTTAAGTTGTGCACATACCAGTCATACCATATAAACAGAAAAAATAGGACTACTTGACTTATTTTACTCAAACTGGTACTATTTTTGTTAATCAGAACTTGGCATTTTGACCTGCAGGAAGATCATTTCCTTTTCTCTGTTTATCTAGTAACTAAGAAAAAGAAAGGGAATAAAAACAGCAATGAAAGAATTCTTTCTGTTTTTGGAGGAGGGGGTTTACAGCTTGATTAACCTACTGCCAGGCTTCTGTTGGGTTCACACAAAGGCACATTGTCCTGTTCTTCTGGGCTCATGCAGGCCACATACAGGGCAAAACTTAAATATTGAAATGCCACATGCTATGTTGGAAAGGAGTGGAGTAAGTTTATCTCTTCCCAATTGTTGAAATATCATATACATTACAGAGGGCGTGCACAGCAGTGGTCATATTTCACAACTAACACATTTTAAATATTTATTTTTCATATTTATAATTATTGTCATTAAAATAGAGTCCATATTTTCTTTTGCTTTGCATAATATTGTAATTTGTGGCAATTTTTTTTATTACAGAATAGAGTAAAATGATTTAAAGCAAAAGAACATACAAATATATAGAATAATTTTGGCACATGACTTGCCTATACATGTATGACATGATATATCTGTATCTATAATTATTATTTTAGATCAGTGCTTTCCAAGCTTTTTATTCCTTTAGACCACTTAAACTTTGACTAGGATGCTGAGTGTCTTCATGCACTGTGTATCGGAATGAAGTTGATGAAAGCGCTCAAGAAGTTGTAGGTGATGGCGGTAGGTAACCCACTACTCAGCACCGTATCGTAGGGTGGTCAACACTACAGCTCTGTATACATTGACCTTGGTGCATTTATTCAGATGCTTGTTGTTCCAAACCCTTTGATATAACCGGCCAAATACACTGTTTGCCTTTGCCAGTCTGTTGTCAATTTCCTTGTCAATCTTAGCGTTGGAGGAGATGATGCAACCCAGGCAGGTGAACTGGTGGACTGTTCTCAGCTCAGACTCACCGGTAGTGATGCAAGGAGGACAGTAATTTTCCTGAGGTGCGGGCTGGTTGAGAACTTCTGTCCTCTTCAAACACCAACGCTGCTTCTGCACCATCCTCAACATCCACTGGAATGACAACGTCACCAAAACTGAAGTCCTAGAACTGGCAGGAGTCATGGGCATTGAGGCCATGCTGTTAAAGACATAGTTGTGCTTGGCAGGACATGTCTCTAGGATGGATGGTGATCGGGTTTCAGTGATTGTGCTATATGGTGAGCTCACCACTGGTAATTGTGACAAAGGGAGGACCTGAGAAGAGGTACAAAGACTAGTTGAAACAGTGCCTTGATGCCTGTCACATTGACCATCATCGATGGACGACTTTAGCTTCAGACCGCAAGGCCTGGAGAAGTACCATTCACCAGGTTGACTCCTCTTTCAAGAGAACACACAGGGCTGATCTTGAATACAAAAGGAGATGGAGGAAAAATAGTGTCACTGCAGCACCCAAACCAGAGGAAGCCTTTCCATGCAACCACTGCAGTTGAGTCTGCCTGTCCCGCATTGGCCTGCTCAGCCACCAGAGAGCCAAACCAAAAAAGTAAAAACAACTATCAGAATATAGCTGTATACTTACAAACAATACAATCTAGTATCCAGGCACTTCTTTACATCTTTTTATGCATGTTCATTCGTTTTTATTTCTTGGATAGAAGCTTTTTTCTGTGTGAGGCTGCTAAATTTGCAGATAAAGGGAAACTGCAAACCAAATACTGCAGACAGAGGATCTGCAAACAAAGAAACTGCAGAGGAATTGCAGCTGAGAAACAGTGGAGCTGAGATCCAGTGGGGCTGGGAACAAGTGGAGACACCCAGAGAGAGAAGTGTTTGATGTAAGGTGATAAAACACAGAGAGACTGTACCGTGCCACAGAGGAAGAGTGAAAGTCGGTACTTATGAAGAATACAGGCCAGTGACTACCTGTATATACATATTATTTGTACTGTTTCTTTCATTTGCTCCACCCAGGCAGGGTGTGGGCCTGGTTAATGAGGGAACTGATTCTAGTAAATAGGTAGTGCTCAATGGGAGCTAGGCCTATTGTTTTTCATTATTATCTTTTTTATTACATCTTGTGACACTGGTACTGAAGCCCCCTGTGTAGTTATGTACCACTATAAAAGTGCCAGAAGCATGCCATAAAATTGTAAAATAGAGAGGAGAAGGTCAATTTGTCACAATATTGCTATATGTATATTCAGGTGTTCACCTGGAGTTGTGGGAGGAGCCTTATCTCCTACTTAAACCCCCACTTCCTCTACACCAGCTGCACAAGCAGCTTTTAAATAACCCCATTGAAGCATGGTGCACAGACTGCTTGCTCATAAAAAAACATTGGTTTCAATCAGATCACATCAAATCAGACCAACAGGTTGGTAATTACATTTTATTTCATCCCATTCACTCTACCCTCCATTACCTCACATTTGCATGACCTGTTCCCAGGGGCCCGCTGTCCCCATGCCCAGTACCAGTTACTCCAGATATCATTCCACTGATTTCCTCACATTTCTCAGTTTATTATAACAACAATTGACCAATCACTGTTTCCTTTTCACTGCTATCCACATAGCATATAGCCAGTATAACTATATATACCTCAGATAAGCCATTTTCACCACATGACAATGCCATACATAGGCCACAATCCCTACTCAAAAGGATTTACTGGATCATCCATCCCCCCCCCCCCCCAAAGTGCATCCAGGACGCAAGCAGTCCCCCCCCATGCCTCCACACCACTAGCCACATCATTTCGCCCCAACTTCAATTTACCTCCCTCCACGGATGTCAGCACTACTGTCATGGTGGCACCATTTCCAAACCCACGCTGGCGTCCCTTAAAACACAAACACCAGCCGTTTTGCACGATGAACATCAGCATGTCACTTTCTGGAGCTCCCCCTTGCAGTGCCTTACTTCCATGTCTGCTCCTTCCCCACCTTTCTCAACTCATCATCGTTCCATAAAAATCTGAAAATCTTTACCCTGATGAGCGCACTAAGTTCAGTAGACTCAATTGCTACTAGTCCAGGTACCTTAGCCAAACTGCTGCAGATCTAATATCTTTATAAGCTCTGTTTGTTAATACTGCCTCAATTTTAACACACCACTGTTGCAGTTGTGTGCATTAAAATACCACATTCTGTATAGTGTAAGTTAAAGGTACAACTAAGCCTCCCTGAGCAGAAACATCAGCTTATATTTTGGCATATTTGTACTATTTTTAACAACTAAGCCTTCCTGAGCAGAACTCGTCTTATATTTTAACATATTTGTACTATTGCCATGCATAACAATACAGCCATCAATTATCTGTATATTAGCTGTTTATAGTAAATTATACGTTGCGTTATTAATTTTAGTATCACACACTACATCAGCAATCACTGTATCATCTGATGTCGATATCACATGCAATACAAATTAAATGACGTTATCATATCTAGATTACAGGAAGGCATCTATGTTGCAAATAGTGATGGGCTTTATCCCGCCATTACTGGTATACAGGGATTACCCGCATTGTAGATCTAACTACTAGGTACAGATGTCTCACTTATTTTACCTACCATACGTTACATGTTATATTGACCTTTGTACATAGTCATGAGCTTTATCCTGCCTTTACCATTAAACAATGATTACCCGCATCTAGGTCTTCTTACTTGGTACATACAGTATGTCACTGATTTGACCTACCATACGTTACATGTTATATCAACCTTTGTACCATGTCACTATATATGTGTTATAGTCACATAACACATCCAAGACCAGATTACAGAAGGGCATTAGTTCCATTATATTGTTAAGGATATACAAGCCAGTATATGCTGTCATCAGGCCCTGCAAAACGTTTTCAAACCAATAACCATCACTCGCTATCCCTCCACTTACATTGTGGTCACAGTCGTTTTACGTTACATCCCTTGCAGTATCAAGTAGCTTACCAAGTCGCTGGTCCCCCACCCGCATGTCCAACAAACATTCATCGTTAAACTTAACTCAGCCATTAGACGGGCAGCGCTCCACAGTCAAATTTCAGTTTTCCTTAAGTGAACACTGACTGCCTTCTCATAACCCAAATTAACAATCATGTCCCTTTTCTGACAACAAACATAGTTATGGTAGACCAAGCGCTATCGGATGCCCAGAGCATTCCCTCTCAGGCCGCCTCATCCACATCAAGGCCTCCTTTTATTGCTGGAAGTACTTAATCTTATAGGATCTGGACGGTGCCGAGGTTCGTTCAGAGACTACCAGATAGAGGTATTCCCTATCCAGCCATGGCTAGGAAAGTGTGGTTGTACAGAATTCTGAGAAGTCACCAGACCACTCAACAAGAACAACCTCAGTCCGTTACCTAACAACTGGCGCAGATTCAGAGAATGATGGTAAACATCGCCTTTTCACTGAATTACTTGGAAGGAAGAATGGCGGGAATTGAAAACTCCCAAGCGCCAGTTCCATCTTGGAGAGACCCAAATTCTGGTAAGGCCTTCATCAATGCCGCCCACCATTATGCCAGCCCATTTTATGTCAGCTAACATCAGGCAGGGCATCATGGAAGGTAAAGATGTCAACCTTGTCACTCTCCTCATCCCATCACCAGAAGCAATAGAAAATAAGACCATTTCATATGGTGACGTTTACATCACAGTTCGATCAAAAGACCCAGAATAAGAAGCTAAAGGTTACAGAATTCGTTCTAAGTTTTAGCATCTATCGTGATATACTGTGTTCCGTATATCCCAATTGTCGCAAGGAAATGGATGTACCCAATTATCGACCTGGACCATAAATACGGTGGTACATATTGTTTTCTGCCTTGGACCAGGAACTGTTTTGCCGTCATTTTGCGGGAATTAAAGCAGCCACTTGCCAGCACTGCCAATCACCCTTACACTCCTCTAACTTTTGCCCTAACCAGTCCGCCCCAGCACTTCACAAACATCACCCCCATCACTGTTTTCACAACTTTGCTCATCACATCCAGGTTAGGAAGACAGGTGCATTATCTGGGAGCGAGCCCCATTTGTAACCACTTTAACTGAAAAGGTTGCACATTTAGAGGGTGTAGACTTCTGCACATTTGAGCTGTTTGCCATAAGGCACACTCTCATACCATCTGCCTCCAGCTAATGCACCCACAGTGACTAGTGGCCATTAATCTCCCGCTGCTCAACCAATTTCTCACTCACCACCCATCACAGTCATTTAGAGACTACCTCATTGCAGGATTTATGAAGGGGTTTCACACAGGAGTCACTGCATTGCCTCAGGTTTCCCTTTTCTGTGTTAATTTACTATCCGCAGAAAAGGAACCTGAGGTGGTGGACAAACTCATTGCTTCTGAGATTTCCAAAGGATTCCTCATGGGACCTTTCCCCTCTCCACCTTCCCCAGTTTGGTGTATTAACCCTATTGGTATCACCACATGCAAATACTCACTTAAGAAATGTTTAGTCATTGATTTCTCCTCCCCTCCTAACCCTTCGCAGCATTAATTTACTAACTTCCCATGCAATACACCCGAGTTGACAACGCCAATACTCACATTATGCTACTAGGTCTCCAATGCTGGGTCTCTAAAACAGATATCGCTGACGCCTTCAAACAGGTGCCAGTCTTCCCATCACTGTGGCACCTTCAAGGTTTTCAATGGAAAGATCAATTCTTCTTTGCTAGCAAACTTACATTCGGATCCAAGATTAGTCCAAAAATATTCAACCTTTTCGCTGAAAGTCTCTTGTGGATTCTCTTAAACAGACTATCATGCAGGCCCAGACCAAGCATATATACACATATGTCTATATGTGTATATATGTTTTCTATAATATGTTGTGTTGAGTCCCCCTAAATGCATTTACCTGATGATGTTGGATGCTGCCTCCACTCTTTCTGCATCGCTGTTTACGTTCAGACTGAATATTTAATCTCATATCAGTGTTTTTGTGTCCGTTGTGCCTTATCCATTTATCTGTCATTTAGGGATTATTTCAAATACCTTTCCTCAATATAGATGTATACTTTTGGTGGTGGGAGTGTCATGGTCTGGGCCTGCATGAGTGCTGCCGGCACTGAAGAGCTAGAGTTTATTGAGGGGACCATGAATGCCAACATGTACTGTGACATACTGAAGCAGAGCATGATCCCAACATGATAACGGCCCCAAACACACCTCCAAGACGACCACTGCCTTGCTAAAGAAGCTGGAGGTAAAGGCGATGGACTGGCCAAGCATGTCAACAGACCTACAGTAAATCCTTTTAAGCATCTGTGGGGTATCCTCAAATGGAAGGTGGGGGAGTGCAAAGTCTCTAACATCCACCAGCTCCGTGATGTCATCATGGAGGAGTGGAAGTGGACTCCAATGGCAACCTGTGAAGCTCTGGTGAACTCCATGACCATGAAGGTTAAGGCAGTCCAGGAAAATAATGGTGGCCACACAAAATATTGACACTTTGGGCCCAATTTGGACATTTCCACTTAGGTGTGTACTCAATTTTATTGCCAACGATTTAGACATTCATGGCTGTGTGTTGAGTTATTTTGAGGGGATAGCAAATATACACAAATTTATACAGGCTGTTTACTACTTTACATTGTAGCAGAGTGTCATTTTCTTATCACATTCAAATATATAATAAATATTTACAAAAATGTGAGGAGTGTACTCACTTTTGTGAGATACTGTATATATATATATATATATATATATATATATATATATATATTTATATATATATATATATATATATATATATATATATATATATATATATTGTAAAAATTAGTCTCCACAGACCTAGTTTGTGCCCTAGTTTCTGTCACTTTTGATAGTGGAACACAATTAAATTATTTTCAAAATGTACTATATTATCACCAGTATTACAAAATCACAAACCAAAACAGATCAAAGAAAATAACAGACCTAGCATTACCTATACTGTGATAATTGCATAACTATGACAGTTTCCATTCAGCTAAACCTGGATGGAGCAAAAACAAATAATCCCATACTTTGTTTTCAACAACTATCCTATAGAGTCCAAATTTCGACTCTTCTTCTGCAAATCAATAATCAGCTCCATGTTGCTGTATCTCTGCATCTTTCTATAGCTTTAGTAAACACCTCTGTTTTAGTAAACACCTCTGGATTTCTGTTTTTGCAGCTCCAATAAACACCAATCTGTGTTTCTCTATTTGCAGCTCCAATAGTTAATTCATGATCATTTCTGTATTCTGCTCCAAGCAAACTTTGCACAGTTTGCCTTCACAATTTGCCTTTGTAGGCCCAAACAAAGGGCCCTATTAAATTCTGCGATTTTGAGTTCCAGAAGCCCGTAAATGAACCCACAAATGTTACGGCTATTAAATTGGCCTCTTTTAGCTACACTCAAACGATCTGCGGGTTACAGATAGAAAAACCCTAAGGGCTGTTTAAACCTCAACTCTGTCCCAGCTAAGCCTTTGATCTGTCAAGCCTGTAAATGTTACAATCGCAAATCACTATTAAATTGCTACGATTCCCCAAAGACGCACTGGCGTTCAAACCCGCAAATTAAGCCAAAAATATTACGGCTCCAAATAGGACCCGCAAAGGGTTTACAGACAAGTTCTAACATTGTAAAAGACAATACAAACACACCACTGGACTTTAAAATATGGGGAAAGCAATGAAAGGCATTACAATCCATTGCACAACAATCATCAAAGAAAAAAAATTGCATAAAAAAAACATTTTTGTATCATATGTTGGAATGGTCATGCATATGCCAATAAAAAAAACACTTGCTGCAACATGCATAAAGCAATTAAAGACATACTACCTGATTAAATTGCAACACAAAAACATGGAACTTGCTGGCCTTATTATCTCTCTTTCATTTACAGAGGCTCTGATGTGTACCCTAAAATATAAATAAAATTGCATATACATCTCGCTCTTCACATCTAGATTGGGAAAATAAATAGTGGCCAAATTACACCACCACATCACATATATATAGTACCAGGGAAACATTTTAGATTTTGTTGTTCAGTCCTTCAGTCCTGTCCGACTCTCTGTGACACTATGGACTGCAGCACATTCAGCTATGTCTCTGTCTGTGCTTTTTCACAAGGTTTGCAAGCCAAATATACTGATGTGGGTTGAAAGTTCCTTCTCCAGAGGACTGCAATGTGTCTGATCTCTCTGCTATGACCTGCCCACCTAGAGTGACCCTACATGGCATAGCTCACAGCTTCATTGAAGTATACAAGACCCTACACCACCACAAGGTAGAGATCCATAAGGGGAACATACACCACACTAATCTACTCTAACACATCAGGAAGTGCTGCAAACACACATGGAGACTGTGCAGAGGCACGTGGAGCAACAGCCAACTCACCTCCATCAGCGATAATCTCCACTACGCCCATCCTGGAAAGTCCCACTCCATTGATGGTGGCCATGTGCCAAGATGTATACCCATTTTCATTTGGTGAAATCCCATCAAGTGTTTTGCTATTAATCAATTTACATTATCACCTGTCATATTCTTATCAGGCCTTCAGGGGAATGTTGATACTCCACAGTATCAAAATGTAACCTGTCATGTGTGTATTAGTATTATATGTATTAACCTATTGCATAGTAACTGACACAAATGAGATGTATGTGGATGTCCCAAAAACCCAACCATTGAAAACACACTGACATGGTGAGAATGGTATAACAAAGCTATATTTCATACACAGAGCACACTCAGAAATGTACAAGACTGTGCATTAATATTATGATTGTGGTGTCGGTGGATCCCGGAAGGGCAAGAGGCATTCAGGTAAAAATACCTAAAGGGGATACCTAAAGGGGGTAAAGTCATATTCAAGAATAAGCATGATGCATAGCACCTACCAGGGTCACATGTAGTCACTACACCACTGCAACCGAAATCTGATAAAAAAAAGGATCATCAGAAATCACTCCATTTAATTGAAGAAACCATTAATCTGCATAACACTTACAACTTTTGTATGTCTGCTCAATGAAACAGATGCTTAAACCTCTGGACTGTGTAATCCAACCAATCCAGTTTCACACATACAGTGTATTCCCAAAACAAAAGTCTGAAAACAAGTGGTAAAAAAAAAAAGGTGGAGGAGGATAACAAAAAAAGAAAAACATGCATGCACAGTACAGTGCTAAATAATGTAACTGTAACAATATACCAACTCACCTGATTTCCATCTGCAAGCATTACTAACCATTAGCCAGTTCTCAGGACATCTCACTGGCCATGATCAATAATAATGATGTGTCATCTCGCAATTCTGAGCGGCCCGTCAAGGTAGGACTGGGACATAAATCATGAGATGGTGCCTCCTCTCCTCGCTATTGCGCCGGGCCAGGCTGCTCATAAGCTCCCTGTGATTGGAGGAGATACTGACCTGGATCCCCTGCAGACAGTCCAGGATCTGCCTCAACACAGCCAGCATCTCCTCCTGAGCAGCCTGGCTTGGTGGTGGTGTGTATGGAGGTCTCGCTGCAGGGCCCATTGATGTTTGTGGAGGTGGCAGAGATGGTGGTGGTGGCCCGGTGGGGAGGGGCTGTTGCCTTGCCGGTGCCTGGCTCCATTTTGGTGGAGGTGGACCTGGTGGTGGGAGCCAGGTCGACAAACTGCAGGGGGGAGCATGCCCCTATCATACCTCCAAAACATTTAACCTGGTGATGGCTGCAGCTGCTGGAGGAGGGGGCAGTGGGGTCGAAGGCCACTGGGGTGGCATACAGTCTTGCAAGTGACCAGGTGAAGTCCTCCTCCTCTTTACCAGGGAACGGGGCTTGCGCTGGTCTCTCCTCCCCCTTCGCAGGACCTTGCTGAGAGGGGACTTGCTCCATGTCCTCCTGCTACGATGTAACTGACGCCCCCGCCGCTGGCTCTCCAGTTGGCGGAGACCACCGTGAAGCCAAAAAAGATAAACAAGAAAAGAAAGGGATATGTGTTAATGATGTGGAAGAAAACATTTGTCTCTGTTCCTTCCTAACTATCTGACATATAGGCTTGGACCTGAATGAATGACTTACAGGTCCATTGACCCCATTATCTGTGCTCTTCATTGTTTGACAGAAGAAAAGATTCCATGTTAATAGAGTGTTTAACTGCTGGCTGATTACATTACTGTAAGCAGTTAAACCATAATATGTGAAACGTTCGTTGAGGCAGAGGATGTTAATCAGCGCTGTGGCTGTAGACAACCTTAGACTGCATATGTTTAACTGTTCTTTTTGAAATTACAATAAAGCAATAGATCACTTTAACATAGAATCTTGTACTCTTTCACACAATGAATCTCAGCTAGAGTGAGGTAACTGTCCCTTTGAATGCAACTCTGAGTAGCTACCATTTGCTAGATGTGATCTTTGTTGGGTTCTTGATTATTCTTGGCTCCTAACGCTCTCTTGATTCTGACTGCTAATTAATTGATTAATGTTGTTGTGACCACTGAAAACAGTGATTTGTCAACATCATGGATTTAATGGCGCATGACTGATCCATCTATCCCTTGTAAATTCCATGAAGCTGACATCCTTGCTGGTCATCCTGTACATGTGATGTGCATGTGTTGGCATGTTGGTGTATGTGATATTCACCTGACGTGGAGGCCCGGTGGGGAGGGGCTGTTGCTCCAGTGGCAGGCACCTGGATATCTCCCACTCATTGTAGGTGACTGTCACTCTGGGGCCACCATTTGTTGCTGAGGCTGCGGCCATTTCCTTGGCCGCCTTCCTCCTCACCAGGACCCTGACGTCATCAAACCTGTGCTTCACAGACCTCACATCCGTTTCCACTGTGCCCACTGCTGTTACTGCAGCCGCTACCTCCTTCCATGCCTGGGCCATAGACCTAACTCCCCTAACCTCTAAAAGAATAGCAGGCCGCTCATGAATGGCGTGCAGGAGTACGTGGGAGTCATTTTGTGGTGGGAGTCATTTTGGGCCTTGTGTCTGCCCTCCCGACTGTTGGTGAAGACCCTGTCCTCCCCCAACTGTGCCTGGGGCCAGTCCCTTATCCCTACCACCACCACTGAGATCAGGCCCCTCCCCCTCTGACCCTGAAGATGATGTAACTATCAATATAGGAACCTGCATACCCACCTCCCCCCTACACTACATCCCATCTCCCCCTCTCTCACTCTCCTCCTCCACTCATCTCCTCCTCCACCGCCTTCTCCACCTCTTCCTCCACCTCCTCTTCCACCACTGCCTCCTCCACCTCTTCCTCAACCTCCTCTTCCACCGCCTCCTCCACCGCCTCATTTCCAATACTCTCTGTGGCCACCTCTTTCTCCTCCTCACCTCTCCTCCTCTCATCTTCTCCACTCCTCTCCCCTCATCTCTCCCCCCTCCATTTCAATCCCAAACATAAAATAACGATAAATGTAAAAAAGTTTGCGTGTATATATTTGTGATGTAAAAAAATGAATTTTTTATATGTAACTAGCGACTTGCCCGTCAAAAATGATGGCAATAACATTTTAAGCCACGGAAATGCTGTTGTATGGCTTTTCCTCCTCTGAGGACCTTCAGCTCTCATGGTGAGCCCCACGCTTAGCGCCTTTGTGTACTTCAAGTTCCGATCACCTTTGGCGACAGATATATAAGTACAGTGTAAAATGTACAATTTTTTTAGTACAGTATAAACTATCCATCTTTGGAGGTTTCAGAGCATAATAAAGTGATTTAAAAATGTAACTGCTTTGAGAGTCCTATCATTGTCAGCCAATGAGCAGTAATACAGATATGTAAGTGCAGTGTAAAATATATATATTTTTTAGTGCTGTGTAAACTAGACATTTTTGCAGGTCTCAGAGCATAATATAGTTATTTAAATATGTGACTGCTTTGAGAGTTCTATCGCTATCAGCCAATGAGCAGTAATACAAATATATAAGTGCAGTGCAGTGTAAAAAGTAAAAAAAAAATGAGTGCTGTGTAAATTAGATATGTTTTGCAGGTGTCAGAGGATAATAAAGTGATTTAAATATTTAACTGCTTTGAGACTCCAATCGCTGTCAGCCAATGAGCACTAATACAGATATATAAGTGCAGTGTAAAATGTAAATGTTTGTTAGTGCAGTGGAAAGGATACATTTTTTTTTACTTACTAATTAATGATTATTACATCTATCTACGTTACTAATTATTAAATGAATAAATGTATTAGAAAGTGCAAAGCATTTATGTATTCATAAAGTAACGGCAGTGTAAAATATGATATTTGCCTATTTTTATTTTTTCTAATATTTTTTTGTAGTAATAATTAATTAATTATTAAATTAATATACTTTACCTATTTATAATTAATATGCAGCAATCAATATCCCGAAGAGCTAACATTCTCTTTGGATTTTCCTGCAGCAGAAAATGTGCAAGTGGACCGTTGATCACCTGAGGAGAAAGTGTGAGCAATGTGCCAAGTGTGCAGTGTAAATAGGCAGTGTGCACGAGGCCAAACCGTTTGTTTAGGCGGGTAAAGCTCCATTTTAGGATCGTAATGTTATTAGTTGCAAGTTAGTGTTGTAAGATGGTGGCTTTTTTCTATGTGTTACTTGGCTCGCAAGCATTTTCAGTCTGTTTTAATGGTATATTTTGTATCTCCTACGTTACTGGCTAACTCGCACGTGCCCGGCGGTGATTTGCGGGCTTTGATCACCTTTAGCCTTGTTTTCATTTTTTTCGTCTGCCATGTTTTTTCTCGCTTAGCCTTTGGCGCTCATTTTGCCTACGTCCAGCGTATTTCAATGCCTCAACGGATCGCCTTACTTCGCAAGGCTCTCAGGAGCGCCTTCGGCGCTCATCTCATTCTAGGTCCCGCGTGTTTCAATGCCTCAACGGAGTCCTCCGAGCTTGGAAGGCTTCTATGCCTCAACGGATCGCCTCACTTTGCCAGGCTCGAAAGCATGACGACAACTTGCAGTTTGACAATTAGAATATGTGATTGCTAACTTTTGTGGTATAGGGTGGGGGGTATAGGGTGGGTGTGTGGTGACCTGGCTCTATATGTATCTATGTCTGTTATTTACTCTTTGTGTATTTGTATTACGTGTAATCAATATATATGTGTAATCAACATTTATGTGAAAAATAGTTATGCTGATAATAGAAATTAATAGTAAAAATTGTAAGAACCGCTTTCCAACATCACCTACTCTCTCTCTCTCTCTCTCTCTATCCAACCTCTAACTCCGGGACCTGCGTGCTACTTCGGAAGAATCTACAACACATTCAACGCATGGGCGTATGGAACGCAGTTTTATTATCTCACCCTGTCAATCATTTTCCGGGATCACGCTGTTCATTGGCTCTGAGGCCTGTGTCGCACTCCGTAATATTGGGTTTTGATTGTAACTGCAGACCGCATCTATTCCAGCCCACTGTCAGCTTGAGGGCACTGGAAGGGTTTACGGGCTTGCGGTTTCGGCCCCTTGATGGTAGTGGCCTTGTTTATTTTAATCGCTTTGTAACTCTAGCTAATTTCAAACCCCACAGACATATGTGCTGTACAACTGTCACTGTGGCCTAATTTAATAGGGCCCAAAGTCTGCCTCAAATCTAGCCCCTCACTGCTAGTAGCAGTGCATTTAAGTGAATAATGCCTTGCTTATTTTCAGTTCAAGAGAATAGAAATGCAGATTTGATTTTACTGTCTCCCACAGACCAAGTACTTTCTATTTCATTTAAAACCTTAGCGCCATATGTAATCCCTAGTCAACATTATCAGCTCCCTTTCTAAAAAATATCTGCCTATTGTACTATGTTTCCACACTATGTACTTTACCTTACGCTGACTTCACTACACTATGCATTTAATCAAAGGAGTCACTGTGAGTATGAACTAATAGTGCCTGAATTAAATCAAGAATCTTGTTGCAGGGATTTCAGACTGTGGGTGTTGCCTGCAGCTGGTTTGCATAACCTCAAGACACTGCTTTTTTTCCTTTTGCCGCAGTATGAAATGCTTTGTATATGGCAGTGATAAGCAAACTTTTTTTACTTGAAGGGCCTTTTATGTGGCCCCTGAGTTTTTAAAAAAAGCTTCACAGTGTTTCAAAACTTGTTATATTACACAAAATGGTAAAATTATCATAGAATTTTTTTTGTTTATTAATAACAAAGGAAAATATAACGTTTTTTTTTAGGAGTAAAATTTGATATTATTTGCTAGTTGTAGTGTCCATTACTGGTCTATGATAGTGAAGAGTACTAAAGGTAATCTACATGGCACAAGTTGCTAGAGACTCAAATTGTTTAGATTGTAATAATAAATCATGGAAGGAAGGATGAAGAATAACTCTGTTTTGAATGTGCAAAGGAGTTACAGAGAAGTCAGGCAAGAAAATACTCTGTGAGAGACATTTAATATTCCAACAAGAACCGTATGGCAGGGAGCATTGTTAAAAAATAATTACTACACAAGAGAAAGGAATGTGAGATTTTATGGACAGGCCTCCCAATAACTTTCAGGATTATATAATTCTAGTTCATGTAGAGAGGTTTAACTGTACCATATGCCTGGATACTTTTTAATTGCCTTGCACATTCTAGACTAGTGGTGTCATGTTGCTTCATACAGTTTACCCAGTTGTTAGACAACTGGATTTCCTATTAACAGTGTATGTTCTGTAAATTCTATGTGGCAGTAACTCATTTTCTTACCATATGTCCTGTTACATAGTAAATGAGGTTGAAAAAAGACTTTCAGTCCATCAAGTTCAACCTTTTAAGATCTCCTCTAATCTGCAATATGCAGATTAGTTATTAATTAATTAGTTGTTAATTAATTATTAATAGTATAGTATTTGAGGATGAATAAAGAGTTAGTCCATCAAGTTCAACCTCTTTAGATCTCTCTTGATCGTTTTAATATGTGGACTATTTGTTATTAATTGTTAATTGATCCAGAGGAAGGCAAACAGAAAAAAACAAAACATTGAAACTTTGCCAATAGTCTCATAAGGGGAAAAAACAAAATTCCTCCCTGACCCCAGAAACTGGCGATCAAATTTATCCCTGGATCAATATTCCTTCGCTAGTTAACTAGGATAACCTTGAATGCCCTCTATATTGTTGTGTTGGAATAAATGAATATAATCAAAATCAAACCCCCCAAAATTAAATATGTGTCAATAATAGTTCAGCCAAACAGAATACAGTAAATGACTCCCTCTCCATATTTGAGCATCAATGTTCAGTGCTGAATAGCGTCAAAAGGCTAGGCAATGTGTATTTTCCCCCCTTACAGTTGTAATGTTTTATATTTTACATATAGTTGTTATGCATTTAATTTTAGGGAATATTGGGGTCCTTATGGACCCCCTTTGGGGGATACCGTCCATGAGGTTTAAATATGGTATATGTGTGTGGAAGTGGTTAATTTTAGATGTCATGAATGTCTATAAAGACTCCCATGGTTATAGCTTAGTATACCATGGGAGTCTGTGGAGACCCCCATGGCATAAAGATTAATATTAGGTGCCACGCGGTTCCATAAGGAACCCTGTGGTTATAGTTTGGTTTGCCATAGGGTCCTAGAGGAACCTCATAGTATAGGGGTTAACTTTAGGTTCATGGATGTCCATAAAGACATAAAGACTCCCATGGTTATACCTTAGTATACTATGGGGTCTGTTGAGACCCCCATGATATTAGCATTAATATTAGGCTGCACAAGGATTCATAAGGAAACCCATAGTATAGTGGTTCATTTAGTGTGCCATGGAGTCCATGAGGACCAGGAGAGTTCATAGGGATACCCATGGTAATGGGTTACTATTTGGTGCCATGGGGGTTCATAAGGACACCCATATATATACATTACTTTGGGAATACACAGAGGAGTTAGCAGGTGTTAAAGGGGAAACCTAGGTTCATAGAGAGTAGTGGGTATTGAGGGGGGAAGTGATAGCTCGGTAGTGATTTATTAGTTAACTTCACTTGTTTTGTTTCTTCCCAGGAGTTTTTAAAATGGAGGCATAAGTCCTCTGTCCCATACTGGAGGTATGGTGTAAGGAGTATAAATAGTTTAACAAATAAAGTAAGTTCACAAATCTAGAGTTGACCACAATCTCTTATGCAGGAGCTAATTCAGTTGTCAAAGACAATGTAATCCATTATGGAACTTGGCACATTATGGTGGCCAGGACATCAACCCTAATATTAAGCTACACTACAGGTTATCACTTACTAAGTGCTGGTGTATTTAATGCGCTTATAATGAAGATACCATTTATTTAATCGTACAAAAATCTAAATGAATCTACTAAACCACTCATTTATCTCATTCACTGGATACATCCTACCATTTTGCTGTCTTCAACCACAGGTGGGCACTAAACAGAAAAGTATACTCTTACTACTGGTTCAGCAATGAAGACCATAGTAATGCCACAACTGATTAGTTGAAGTTCCTCATTTTACAGGCTCCATATCACTACCGGTCTCCTGCACTTGCTGATGATATCGCTCAGCCAACAATCGTTTCCTCATCTCAGAACACATATTTAATTTTAGCATCTATTTTTTTTTATTAGCTACTTCTGTATACTACTTTTTCAGGAGACAACGTCCTTGTAAAGTAATAAGCACACCATTATAAGTAATTATTTCACTGACAGTTATAGATGCCAAAGTCTCCTCCCACCCCAAGAAATTGATCAGTAAAAACCAAAAGCCCTATGTTAATTCCCTGTATCGCACCATGTTTAAGGCCAAAGTAAAACCTGATAGATATGTTAATCACCCATCCTGGAAAACCTTTGAGAGGACTGCTAGAAGTGACTGCAGCACAACAAAGCTCAAAAGCACAGCACATTTGTTTTTGGCGCTGACAAAAGATTAAATGTTACTCACTTAAGCCCCTATGCTAATCCCAGCAAAATCAATTACAAGTGCTGTAGTGGCACAGTAAAACCTACCTAGCTATATTAATCCCCCAGCCCTAGAAAATTGAGGGGAAACTGCTACAAGACTGCTACGAGCGAACTGCACAACAAAGCTGAAAAGCAAGGCAAAAATCTTCATAGATTTTTGCACTGACAATAAATTACGAGTTACTCCCTCACACTCTGACACCCAAACCCTATGCCAATAAGATTGAAATGCTCTAATGCATTGTCTATATATATAACATACAAAAAATAAATAAAGACATTTTATATATTGACTCTATAAACACAATTGTTGCATCTATATATACTCTCCAGGACCGTCAGCCTTGGTGCCTGGACATCAGCGGTCTGTGGTTCAGGACAGGCAACAGTCCATGGGTAGTTGCTTGCACCCTCATCTACCAACTGTTCAGTCTTCAGTTCCTCGCCTTTGGTTACCGGCTGGAACTTTTCTGGTTGTTGGCCATCTCCCAGTGGCTGGTGCTGCTTTACACTGCTCTCAAATCTTACATCTACCAGGGTCTGGACTCTTCTCCTGGCCTCCCTATCCTGGTGAATTCCCAGCAGTCCCTCTGATCTCGCTTATTCTGTAGCGGTCAGATCTCCAAGTACATGTATCTTCTGGTATCCTTCCTCCACCTTATACGGTTGTGGCCAACAGTTCATTTCCTCTTGCAGTGCATCCTCTGCTAGCTCAGATGGGTAAGCATGGGTAACTCCAAGTATTTGAGGCAGGGCTCACCTCCTCAAGCAGTTCCTCATACTCTTTTTCCAACTTTATTTCTTTATGGATCAACGGTTTGAGCAACTTTTCTTATTCTGTCCCTCGGTCTATTTCCATGTCCTTTTGGCAATTCCAAGGCCACACTTTGGATCTCCTTGCAGCACATCCGGGATTAGGACAGGTTACTTGTAGGGTGGAGATAGGTTCAGTATCACAGCCACCAGGAGAAAAATAAGAGACGCGATTTCTATATGTCTCCTGAAGTGAACTGTTTTATTTTGAAAAGTCAGCAATATTTATAGCAGTTAGATACAGAGGGAGTGTACACAATGTATTAATGAGAGGGTGTGGTGGACAATTATAGGAGATGACCCCACATGGGGTCTAGCAGTACCTTGATAGTTGGCACCTGATAACAGTAGGGCTACCTTCTAATACACATCCTGCTATCTCTGTGTCTGAGTGGTCCAGACCTTGGATAGAGTACATAGCAGATGTGATTACATTTATTTGCTAACAATGGGCCAGAACAGATAACAGTACAATAGAGGAGTTTGATCACTGCCGACTCAGCACACCCTGTTTTAACCCCATCATGATCACAGTTTAAACATAACACAGAATACATTAATATTACATTGGGAACTACATAAAGTATACAGGATAAGGCAGGGGAATATGCCATAAGACTACATGAAGCATGGTGGTACACTATGGCCCTATGCCTTAGTGCTATTCACCCCATCACCCACCTGCCCATATTGCCCATGTGGCAATGTAATTCCCCTACCCATTTTCCAATGGGGCAGTCTGTCCTCTATGGTAGCTCAATAGACCACGATCCAGGCCGAGGAAAGGGGTTTGTGACACCTTCTTTCTCCCTTTAATTCCTTCACCTTTTGTTTCATTAATCCTTTAGCCTATAAGCTTGTGAATTCTCAGTCTTGCAAAGCACTCTGTATAAAAGTGTCATGTGAATTACTGATAGCTCAAGGGCAGGGTCAACAACACCTTTTGTATCACTCTGTAAAATTGTGTATTGTCATAGCCATATTTTACTGTACACCAATGCTACAGAATGTATTGGCACTATATAAATGAAAGATGATAATACAAATTACAAAAAAGTTTTGTGGCTGTGAAAGGATCCTGAGTGCTATGTTGCCATAAGGAAGTGAGGGATAGAGTGAAAGGGGGAATTGCTTTAAATCATTATTTAAAAATGAAGGAATGAAGCTAGAGAGACAGTACTTTGAGAGCCAACAGGAAACACAATCACAGTGATATCATAGCTTCAGTTACTGGCAGCTGACTTAGCTAGTTACTCAAAGTCTAGTTAAGATTTGAACAGAGAGCCAAGGGTCAACAATGACACAAAAAGCAAAACCAGATTAAATGCAGACTGTGGGGCTTATGCTGATATGCGTACAGTGTTACAGAACATTGTACGCATTCTAAACATAACCCTGGCATATATAAGTATGCATATATAAGAGAAAGCAGAGAGGGAAGAGCAGGGGATTGAAAATATAGGATACATTTACAAAGAAACTATAAATAATTACTGCAATCATCAGAGCATTCGCAGATTTCTGTTTTATTCAGGTTGTTATTATTATTATTATTACCTTTTTTTTATAATGCGCCAATATAAACCATAGCACCATATAGGGGATAAGTACAAAAAAATATAATATTAAACAAATTGAAAAAAATGGAGGGCCCTGTCTTTGAGTTTAAAACCTTACATACATTGGTCTGTTTTCAAAGCAATTTACAAGATTGAAAACTCACACATTTACAATCTATAGGGATTAATAGAACAAACGGCAAAATATTTAAAAGGAAGAAACAAGTACTTGGCAAATAATTGAAAAGAGAGTAGAGGGTTAATTAGTGATTGAGTTTGTGGGTGTATCAGCTGTGCAAAATGGAAGTGATAGTAGACAGGGAAGGTAGGAAGGCATGTTATGTAAGTTCAGAGACAGAATTGTGGTGGCATGTGTGGCTCTAGGTCTTGAGGGAAATACATGGGCAATTCATTGGATGTTGTGGTAGGGCTTATGAAGAGTTCCATTTAATGCACCCGAGGCACATGGTTCTAAATATTCTACACAGTGCTAGCTCACAGTTTCTAACTTTTCCCTTGGCCATCCCTGGGGTTAAATGGTGAGTCTACTAGGAGTCCCTTGATGTGGGGAAGCAGAATATACCAGACGTCCCGCAGCTGAGTGGAACCATTGCTCTCCAGCGATGGGAATGTCCTTGCAGACATTTTTCTTTCACAGATATAAATTTGCAATCGTCCCCTCTCCTCGTGTAGCCAAGGTGTGGCCTGTAGCTACGCCCTAACTGGCCTTCAAAGAGGGTCAAGAGGCAAGTGATGGTGAGTAAAGAAGGAATGGGACCTATGAAATGAGGCGATGGAAAGCGTGAATAAGGTAAAGCAAGCAAAGACTGTTTTAGGACTTATGATGAAATTGTGAACGAGTTAAATCCTGCAAAGGCTGTTTTAGGACTTATGGAAAGTCAAACATTAGCAGATTTTTGCCAGAATCCACAAAGGATGCAATTTAGCAGATTTGGGCCCAAACCTACCCAAAAAGATTTAGGAAAGTCAAGAAACTTAGTAGATGTGGGCTCAAAACCAAGCTTATGAAAGCCAAAGCTCGATCCTGGAAGTGGACAGGGAAGCAGCTTTGTAGTTTTGGGTCAAAATCTACCAAGGAGAGCTTGAGAAGTGCTGAAAGCTTGCCTTGGATAATGGCAATGTAAGGAGAAAGGCTAGAAGTGGAACTATTGCTCTCCAGTGGTGGGTATGCCCTCGTAGTCATAAAGGGCCCTATAGGAAGCAAAGAGCCTGCAAACATGAGGCTTGGCAAGCTTAAAGGGAAGAGAGTGCAAGAAACACCCTGCAGGCACAAACTCAGAAATTAACTGAGGCTGAAGAAGGCCTCTCCCATAGGACGAGGCGGACGGCCCCTCCCACAAACCCAGGTATCAACCTGAAATATATATATATATATATATATATATATATATATATATATATATATATATATAAAACAGTACATGTGTGTTCAAATTTGAATGTCTAAAATAAGTTTAAAAAACTTGCTTTCTGCTCAGAATTCCGAGAAATACAGTTATTACGCTGCATTCTGGGAACCTGGGCAGGTACATGCCATACAAGCCATCGCTCTTGTAATCCATAACAATTTTAGATAGGGCTTCCTTTAAGCATATGCCTGCTGTATAACAGCATTTGATAAAGCTAAGGATGTATTAAACCCAAGCCAGAAATCCCACCAAAGTACAGCTGTTTCAAGGTTGCTGCCTCTCATCATGGTGGGGCCGGTTCCTAGCCTGTGTAGTAGATCTTGTGGAGAAGTAGTTTACCACAACAATCATTTAAATTATGGTGGGCAAAAGAGCAACAGAAGCCCTCAACCATACAGTAGTACTGTAATTAATAGTACATTTGTGTTCACATTTGAACGTCTAATATATATATACTAGCGACTTGCCCGTCAAAAAATGACGGCAATGAGATGTGTATGTTAGGAAAGTTTCGTTATTAATATATATATATATGTGACAGTTGCATTGTGATATTAAAAGATGTTTAGTTTTGTAAATGTTCTCTTGGTGAACAATAATTTGTAAAGCATTTTGTATTAACATTTGAATGTAATAATAGTGGAACTTGAAATTAATCATTATTGCAAACTTTAGGCAATGGTTTTTTAACATGCAATTTGTATATGAAGAATTGTTAACTTCAATATACATGAAAATTCGGAGGAAAGCAAACAGTAAAAACCCTTGTTGAAACGTACATAATTTTAACCTGAACTTTATAATATATGTAAGTAAGAAACTTGAAATTTTATTTTTTTAAACTTTAACTTTATTATTTGTGTAACTTTGGAATTTGACAAAACATTTGTATAACTTAGAACATTATAAACAGTAACATAGTGAATACATTTTTTAACATAATTTTGTATTAAAAGTATTAACATTTGAATGTAAAAACATTTTAACTTTAAAGTAATCAATATTTTAAACTTGAGGCAATGGTTTTTTAACATGCAATTTCTATCCGAATAATTGTTAACTTTAATATACATTGAATGCAGAGGAAGGCAAACAGTGAAAACTCTCTTTAAAATGTACCCAATGAAATAAATTCCTTCCTGACCACATGAACTGTCGATAAACATTAATACAGGGAGTAATCTTAACATAACAGACAATATTAACATTGTGTCTTAAAACGTGGTTGAGCTGTTAACATGAACTTTGTAATATGTTGAAGTAAAGACTGTTAAAATATTGTTTTCCCAACTTGTAACATTATAAACAGTAACATAGTTAATTAACATTTTAACATAATTATCACATATGTAGTTGCAAGGCAAGTGTTTTGTGAGGTGAATCATCCATAAAGAGTCTTTCCATAAATTATGACTGAAATTGTTTCTTGTTTATTATTTTTGAATGTTATTTAATTTGTTTTCCTTGTGTTTTCTTTCTTTACTGAAAAGTTATAGTACTTCATAGTAGACAATGTTTTTAGTAAAAATACGTCCATCTTCTAATAAATCACCTTGACTTTCATTCTTTTCAATGTAAACTTTAATTGCCTGTGGATTTTTGCACCGTGAGAACGCAACATACAATTGACCATGTGCAAATACTGTTTCTTCCATGAAAATACCCACAGATTTGAAAGTTTGACCTTGTGATTTATTGATGGTCATGGCAAATGCCATAATAATAGGAAATTGTCTCCTTTGAAGTATAAAAGGGAGACTACTTTCACTTGGTGCTAAATCTATTCTTGGTATGAAAACTCTCTCTCCTTTATGGGTCCCAGTTAAAATTTCAGCATCTATAAAATGGTCCTTTAATTGTTGAACAATTAATCTTGTACCATTACATAGGCCTTTTTTGGGGTTCATATTTCGCAGTAACATAATAATTGCACCTTTCTTTAGCTGCAAAATATGTGGTGGCATTCCAGAAGGAGTTAGTGAGTTTATGAATTCAGTTGAAAAGTTGGCCTGACTTTCATTGTCATCAGCAAGTACAGAATCAGCACTGTGATAATTTCTTTGTGGTGCATTAATTTTTTTTAAGATTTCATTATTGAGGATTAATGCATCCTTATTTTTACACGTTAGTATGACTTGGTTGGTAAGCTCGGAATATTCCTGGTTATTTATGCTCATTTCAAATATAGCGGATATAATATCTTGTTGACAAATCATATGGGGTGGGATCTCTACAGTGTCGTCAGGTAAATGTGGTATTTTTTCTGTTCTGCCTTCTCCAATTTTAATAAGCCAATCATTGAAATCAGTTTGGCCTTCTGATCTCATATTTTGTTTCCGTTGAAGATGGGTAAAATGTTTCCATAGTGTACTTGACTTTATACATGTTTCAATAATGTCAGTTCGATTTCCATGTACAACGATGTACAATGTTTGTCTAAAATCACCACCTAACAACATTACCTTTCCACCAAATGGAAAAGTATTATCCATGACTTCACGAAGCAAACGGTCAATACATTGGAGGGCATAGCATGACATCATTGTGGCCTCATCTATTATAATTAATTTACATTTGTTCGATTTCTTTGCTTGTAATGATGTCATGCGAATATCTGACACAGAAGTTTCTAAAATAGGCACTGGCAGTTTAAATCCACTATGAACAGTTCTTCCACCTTCTAACAAAAGTGCAGCAATTCCAGTAGTGGCAAACGCCATTGCTATTTGACCTTGTGCTCGTACTGAACTCATTAATAAATTATACAGATAGGTTTTTCCTGATCCGCCAGGTCCATCAAGATAGAAATAACGCTCTGTCACCATGTCATCATCTATTGCATTTTTAATGGCATTAAATACTTGCAATTGTAATGTATTTAAAGTTGCAAGTCTTTCTTGTGTTCTTTCTGCTTGTAGTTGAATGTCATAGTCTTCAAAGTTTATGTCATCTATAAGACCTGGATCAGGCAAATTAAAACTTGCACAACTTAATCCATGAGTTAAAAATACTTCTTGGATTTCCATTAACGCTTTTAAGTGTGCAATGGGTTCATTGTATCGTCGCATAAAGTCTTCAGCCATATTACTTTTAAAAGTCTCCCACAAAGCTAATGCATTTGGAGCATTTGAGAAGATACAAATAAAAGCAAATTGTTCTCTCATCTGTCGTGGCATTTGACATTGTGCTGCTTCTTCTAAACATCTTTTCCATTCTGTATCATCCGCTAGTAAGTTTCTATGTCTTGCAGCTAAATGGAAGGATTAATATACAATGTCATTAACAGTTCTTAAGTGTTCAAAACTTTGTGCTCCAGGAACATTTAAAAGTAATATCCGTAAGCAAAAACGTTCAACATCTCTTGGACTGACTGTGTAAATTCTTGGAATTATTTTATTGCCTCTGCTTTTTCTTGTTCTCCATAATCCATTCACAAAAACATAGTGATATGGAATTTCAATATATAAGTATTGTGTTGCTTCAGAATCAGTGGAATTGAATTCAAACCATGCAGTTAGTGTAGTGTGACGATCTTCACTTTGGACCAATGCATTCATTTCATTTCCAGCATGTAAATAGACTAAATGTCATTTTGGCAAATGTACTGCTAACCTATATACTGCATGTGATCTATCATGCATTTCAAATTTTAAAAGCCGCCACATAGCTCCTGGCGCACTGACATAGCGAGCATCTACATGAGATGCAAGTTCATCATGTACTAACTCACTACATTCAGGGTTGTCTGCACTTTTGACGACTACAGTAGCTGCATCGTAGCCTTTGTAAGTATATTTGTAGACATATTTAATGGATTTGATGGAAGTACAGGCTTCTACGTTGATGTGGGCATTGTACTTCATGAGTAAATGTGGATTGTAGGGTACTACATATCTATTGTCCACTTTTTTTCCACGAATAATGGCACTATCTCCTTCTCTTCTTTTATAAAGTGGATATCCATCACAATTGGCATAGGTTTTGTCTCTATAATCTTTTGGAAATTCTTTGGAACATTTATTATTTTCCATACATGGTGATTGTGGATTAAGCTCACCACAGGGTCCATGAATCATGCGATGAGTAACAATCTCATATAGTCTACCATATAGTTCTGGATCTGGTAGTTCAGCAACAATGACTGCATCCACTTTGTCCGAAGTATCTAATTTATCTTTTTCTTGAAGTATTATTAGAAGATGTGCATGTGGAAGGCCTCTTTTTTTAAATTCAATGGTATATACATAAGCAAGACATTTGCCAAATAACTGATTTATAGTGAAGTCACGTATTAATTCATTTAATTTAATCTTAAAAACTCTGGCTACTAAATCTGGTCGATCTGAAGCACTTTGTCCAAGAAGTAGATTTTGTGTAATTTCTGGCCATTGTGGATTACATGTAAATGTCAGAAATAAATCGGGTTTGCAAAATTTGGTGACAATAGCCATAGCATCATTGTATCTTTCTCTCATATTTCGAGGAGATCCTTGAAAGGAAGATGGTAAAATGATGGCTTTGCTAGCTGTCATGTCTCTGCTTGTAGCCACGTCAGCAACATACTCCATGAGTCCAGAATATTGTTCTACACAGAGTTTATCTTGTTGACATTTGATAAAGTTTAAATTATTTGCCTCAACTTGCAAATAAGAATAAAAAATCCATTGTTGGGTTAGTTTTCCACCACATAAAATTGGATTAAATCCATGTCGAATGGCAACTTGAGCTACTTTAAATTCAAGCATAGAAACATTATTTCGGATTCTAGCTTTAGCATTTCGGTAACTGGGAAGTGTTCATTTTGGTTGCCAACCTGCTTCTCCGTGTGGAAAAAAGATGGGATATGTCATTGGATCTAAATTTGGACTTAAGATACTCATATTAATGAACGGTTGCTCCTCATTTCTGGGATATATTCTAATGTCTCTTTTAAATGGTGGTTCTCCTTCATCATTGTGAAACACCATTGCAACCTCATTTGATGTTGGCAAGTTATAACGACTTTTATCAGTATGTCTGTCTCTTTTAAGCACCATATTAACCTTGGGCATTGGTAATTGATGTCTTTGTGCATGAAGTAGTTGTTCATTTTCTACTTCTGCCAATTTTTTATAAGCTTTACTGTACCGATTGTTGTCCATAATGTTATTTAGCTCTATAAAAACACTGTGTAAGCATTTTTTATTTTCTTCCATCTGCATATATGTATCTAGGACATATAGTTGAGCAAATTTTCTTTGATCTCCTTCCTCTGGATGTAAATGGGAAGTGCGATGATAAATTTGTCCTTGGACTTTAAAACAGTAAGGACCATGTCCTGGTACATTAGCAGCTAATGTTGCCCCCATAGATGCAAAGGATATGGCACTATTGTAGGATCTTATGTTTGTTTTAAAAATTTTGTAGTTTGGAAAAGTAGGTTCAGTCATAATGTTTTGTAAATAGATAGGAAATTCTTTCCTTTCTGGAAGTTTGAACTTGCCTTTTTGACAGCAACTAATAAATTGGCCATCTCTGGGTCTCTCTTGTTTAAAATAATAAGCGTCACAAAACTGACATTGAGTAGTCATGTCCCCACAACTATGAACCTCTATGGCTAAAGACTTGAGTAAAGGACAATTTGCAAAGCATATTGGATTTTGACTTTCATATTCATCAGGTGAAATGTCATATAATGTTTCAACAGGTTCTAAATGTTTAGTTTTTTTCGTGGCTTTTCTTGGTATATGTTGTATTGTTTGAGGTAAAATGTCATGTAATGTTTCATGAACCGGTTCTAAATGCTTTGTTTTTTTCATTGCTTTTTTTTGTATTCCTTGTATTTTTTCAGCTAAAATGTTTTTTTTTGTCATATCTTTAATTTCTGCAGGTGACAGTCTTTTGCTTGCAATTCTTTTACGTTCTTTTTCTCGTCGAATTTCATTCTTCTCCGGTGTCTGCTGGCTGTCTGCTCTCTGTCGTCGTTCTCTAGCTTGGCGTCTTTTCTTTTCTTGTTTACTCTCGTTATCAGCCATGTTAATCTGTAAAAATAAAATAATGTATCTTTAGTTTATTTTGAGATGTTAAGTTTGTTTTCATCAAAAATTGTTATCAACAGTGTGTTTACATTTTATACTTAATCAATTTCAATTTGGTCAATTGAATAGAGATCTAAATAAGGTCATCATATAATTTTTTAAAGAATTTTTTATTTAGTAAACATGTATCCAAAAGCAAGGTTTTCACTAACAAAAAAGTTTTTTGAAAAAAAATGTTATGGTTTTATTTACAGCACTATTCAATTTGTCAAATGGCAATTCAATGAGGGTGTAGGACTGGAAATGTCCAATGAGAAATTGTATAGAGTCTGTGTTTAGAGCCTTTTTTGGAGTATGCATTATTTTTTTCTGGCTACATTGAAGTTTGTATTTACTGTTAAAGATTATTGGCCCTAAAAGACAAAGAAGAGATAGCAGAAAAATGTGTTAGTTATATTTTTTTCAAAGTTATAGTTACTGGTGGTTTTTTTTAAATTTTATTTTCTGTTGACATCGATACAAAGCTAAGATATTTATTTATTTTTCTCTTTTTTTACTTGTTATACTGTACCGTGCTTGAAGTTTGATTTCAAGCAGAATCTTTGTTGGTCCTGTGTTGAAAGCCTTCGTCCGATGGTCTGGTCCTGTGTTGAAAGTCCTCGTCCAATCGTCCGTTCCTCTGTGGAAAGTCCTGGTCCAATGGTCTGGTCCTGTGTTGAAAGTCCTCGTCCGATGGTGTAGTCCTGTGTTGAAAGTCCTGGTCCGATGGTGTAGTCCTCTGTTGAAAGTCCTCGCCCACTGGTCTGGTCCTCAGTTGAAACTCCTGGTCCGATGTTCTTCACGCAGTATCTGTTGTAAAAAAAATAAATAAATGTTATTTGATTTGAATGTATTTGTATTAAGTAAAAAATGACATTATTTCTGTGTACTGTATCTGTTATGGTGAATTTTTCTACTATTTATTTGTTTGTGCAACCTTTTCAAAATACTTTAAATGTATTTTTATATTGCATAGATAATTTTTTTATACTGTAATTATTTTTTTGTGAATTATTTTGTATATGATTGCACTGGTTTTAGCATTATCCTATTTTCTGTTCCGCAGTTTTGGTATACTTATTTAGGCTTCTTTGTAAGGCTTATAGGTTGTTAAAGATTCTTAAATATTAAATATGAATATTAATTTAGTTTGCTATGTGTTTGTGTGAGTTTTTTTTAAATCCTGTTTGGTGCGCACCAAAAGTGGTATGCTTATTTATGCTTCTTTCTAAGGCTTATACGTTCTTAAACATTAAATAAGAATCTTAATTTAGTTTCCTATGTGTTTGTGTGAGTTTTTCGACAATCCTATTTAGTACACACCACTTTTGCTATGCTTATTTAGGCTTCTTTCTGAGGCTTATAGGTAGTTAAACATGAAATAAGAATATCAATGTAGTTTGCTATGTGTTTGTGAGAGTTTTTCTACAATCCTGTTTGGTGCGCACCACTTTTGGTATGCTTATTTGGGCTTTTTTCCAAGGCTTTTAGGTTGTTAAACATGAAATAAGAATATTAATTTACTTTGCTATGTGTTTGTGAGAGTTTTTCTACAATCCTGTTTGGTGCGCACCACTTGTGATATGCTTATTTAGGCTTCTTTGTAAGGCTTATAGGTTGTTAAACATTAAATAAGAATATTAATTTACTTTGCTATGTGTTTGTGTGAGTTTTTGTACAATCCTGTTTGGTGCGCACCACTTGTGGTATGCTTATTTAGGCTTTTTTCTAATGCTTATACGTTGTTAAACATTGAATAAGAAAGTTAATTTAGTTTGCTATGTGTTTGTCTGAGTTTGTTACAATCCTGTTTTGTGTGTACCACTTTGTGTGTACCATATGTTGCATATTTTGGGCCTCATTCAATTGCAGTTTGGCCAATTCAATAGGGTCCTCATTCAATTAGAAGTTTGTCAATTGAATAGGTCTCTATATAAGCACATAACATATTTTTTGACAGAAGTTTTTAGTTAGTGAAAAGCTTGGTTTTGGATAGAGGTTCAGTAACTAAAAAGTTTGTTTAATTTTTTTTGTATGTGCTTATATAGAGCCCTATTCAATTGGGCAACTCGGAATTGAATGAGGCTTTAGGGGTCTAAATAAGCACATAACATATTTTTTTATAAAGAAGTTTTTTAGTTCGTCAACATCTATCCAAAATCAAGGTTTTCACTAACTAAAAACTTCTTTAAAAAAAATATGCTATGTGCTTATTTAGACCGCTATTCAATTTGTCAAATAGCAATTGGATGAGGGCCTTTGGTTGCTGCATTTGTTATATTGCCGGAGCCTGATTCAATTGCGTTTTGTGCATTCGAATAGGGCTCAATATGAACACAGAGCATCTTTTTTTACAGAAGTTTTTAGTTAGTGAACTTGTATCCAAAAGCAAGGTTTTCACTAACTAAAAAGTTCAGTAAAAAAATATGCTCTGTGCTTATATAGAGCCCTATTCAAATGGGCAAATCACATTTAAATGAGGCCCTCGGCCATTAAAGATATATAGGTCCTCATTCAATTGCAATTTTCCAATTGAAGAGGGCTCTATATGAGCACATAACATATTTTTTGACGGAAGTTTTTAGTTAGTGAAGACCTTGATTTTGGATAGAAGTTCAGTAACTAAAAAGTTCTGTATAAAAAATATGTTATGTGCTTATATAGAGCCCTATTCAATTGGCCAACTCACAATTTAATGAGGCTCATAGTTTGTTTCTTTTTTTTATACTTAATACTTTACCTTGATTGAAGTGTCGAATGACAGAGGGTCCCCTCCTGCCAATCTTAATCCGCCGGTCTTCTTGTAGTGTCTGTTTGAAAAAGAAAGTGAAATGGTTAATTGTATATTTCTTATTTTTTTTTTAGCAAAGCATGGCCTTTTCAGCATGTAATGTCTTATTCTATCTTACCTGTTCTTTGTTGGTGTTCTTTAAAAGGGATTGTGCTTCACAATGCACGGTGCAAATTGTTGAGTGACGCTGTTGATGCAGAGTCTGTTTCAATATTAAAAGAAGTAGAAAGATTGAGTTTTAGGTAATATATTGAATTGCACTAAATTAATGTCATTTAAATATACTTCTGTAATTATTTTCAATTAACATTATTTTTTGGGGGGGCTACACACATATGTCACATACATGAAGCACATTTTCAGAGTTCAATGTAATTTTTTTCTGTGCGTGTGACATATCACTATACATGAATCATATTTTAATTATTAAATGAACCTTATTTTTTGTTTTGCCAACACACATAAATGTGTGTGTGACATGTGACTATAGATGATACACATATATATGCGTGTCACATATCAGTATACATGACTCATATTTTAATATTACAATTATTTTTTTTTGTAATGTCATTTAAATGTAGTTGTTTAATTAGTTTGTTTTAAGATCATTTTGTTGCAGGGGCAATACACATAAATGTGCGTGTCACATGTCACTATGAATGATACACATATATGTGCGTGTCACATGTCACTACATAAATCACATTTTTTTTTTTGTTAAATGAACATTATTTTTTTTGTGGGCCTACACACATAAATGTGTGTGTGACATGTGACTATACATGATAGACATAAATGTGCGTGTGACATGTGACTATACATGATAGACATAAATGTGCGTGTGACATGTGACTATACATGATAGACATAAATGTGCGTGTGACATGTGACTATACATGATAGACATAAATGTGCGTGTGACATGTGACTATAAATGATAGACATAAATGTGCGTGTGACATGTCACTACATAAATCACATTTTCATAGTTCTTTTTTTTTTTTGTGGTGTCTTTATAATAAAATGTAATATATTATAGCTTACCTCTCAGTTGTAATTTGCACAGTGTAAAGTAGTAAATTAGGAAACAATTCTCTTCTGAAGTAAGAGCAGCAGTTAACTCTGAAGTCACTCTGTTCATCACCTGAGTAGAAATGTAGAAATTTCTGGAAAGTAGGCAGTATTTATAACCGTTGTAGAAATTTCTGGAAAGTAGGCAGTATGTTTTTAAACTTTCAAGTGCCTCAGAACGTTATAACGCAATACGCATGCGCTATTTGCGTTCCAGCTTACAATTTGCGTTCCATCCGCCATTTTGTGCGTAGTAGTGTTCAAAATGGTGTTTAACTGTGACTGTGGTACGTTCCGCATAGTATGTGTTTCATTTTTCCGAGTTACTGCAGTGTAGTTACGTCTGAAGCCTCGTTTTCGTTTTGTTTGGCGGCCATTTTTTCTCTCGCTTAGCCGATTTTCAACCAGTTAAAGTCATTTTTTTAACTTAAATGGACGTGTAAATGAACTTTTCGAGGTGCCTGATGCCCCCCCTTGCTGTAAGTAAGCTTTTTATGTGTTCGTTGTTTTTATTTCTTGTGTTTGTAATGTTTTGATGCGCGGCGTTTGTAATGGGTCTTTCGCGGCCATATTTTTTTTCTGATGCGGCCGTATTTTGTTGCGATGTTGCCGTATTTTTTTGCGATATACTCAGTTAGCTTTTACGTGTACGACGCAGTGTATTTGTTTCTAAGTCGTGCGTATGTGTGTTAAGACCATGTGAAGGGCCTTTTTTGCTGTTTTTTTGTTAAGTCTTGCTTGTATGTGTCTGGGTGTAAGCGGGTGTGAGGGGCCTTTGAGTTTTTTTTTGTTAAAAAGTTGTGTGTGTGTGTATGTGTGTGAACACAGCCGACGTTGGGATGCTCCCACCACCGCAAATGCGGACCCTCGCTTCGCGAGGATCCGCATTTGCGGGGACGTTGTTGGGTTTTTGTTGGCTGGGAGGTTGGGTTTATTTTGTTAAAAAGTCGTGTGTGTGTATATGTGTGTTAACACAGCCGACGTTGAGCCTCCACCTCCGCAAATGCGGACCCTCGCTTCAGTTTATTCAACTGCAGAACCATCATCGGTTCCAGGCTGCAGTCTCTCTATCTGTGTCTTTTTCTAGCTTCATACAATACACTTCTCTCTGTGTTTCTTCTCTTCAGTTGAAATAAACTTTGTTCACACTTCTCTCTTTTCTTCAAGAAAACTATGCTGAAAGTTATTTTGTAGCCATTCACAAATTGCAGGCCATATACACTGCCACACAGAGACTGCCAGCTGCAGTCCAAACGATCCCACCCAACTTCCAGGAGCAGTCTTAATTCCGGTTTATGAGGTAGATCTAATCAACAGCTCGATCTAATCATCAGCTCAAGGAAGTTAACTCTTTCAGACCTCCTGGGGAAAGAAAGCTTTGAAAGATTAGTGGCTCACACAAACCCCTTGTAGCACTTTGTCACAATGAGCCTGCAATGCTTAATCACTCTTAAATCCCCCCGAGAAAAAACTTTAAACATGGCTTCTTTTAGGCATATACTTGCTGTATTACACAGCTTTACAGCATAGCATATGATGAATTATGCACAAGTTAGGAGACCTACCCACAGACGGCTATTTCGATCTGAAGATGGCTCCTAGCTTGTGCCTAAAATGAGCTATGTATAAAGTGTTTTTTGGGGATTTAAGCGTGATAACGCATTGTGGGCTCATTTACATGTCTTCGCCCAATTTCCCAGCGTGCAGTGCTATAACTGTATTTCATGGAATTCTAATTCAAATGTGAACACAAATGTACTATATATACATATATATATATATATATATATATATATATATATATATATATATATATATATATATATATATATGGGCTCTGGATTCCACTGCTGATCCTTAATCAGTATTGCTTCTGACTTGAAAAAGAGAGGCGTTGCTCTTGAAAGGTCATCATTTCAATTAATATGTTTATCCAATAAAAAATGTATCACTATATACTGCAATTGTCTGATTATTTGTCTAAGTTAATATATTACTAGACACTCACGGCTCCCTTACTCTTCACATTCTTCTTACTCAATTTTTATTTTCATTACTTGTTTTTTCTTGAGTTCAATTTATGAAACAATGTTTATATAACAAAAGCAATTCACAATTTACAGAATATTTTACATTAATTTTATCAAGTCAGTTTGCCCCCCCCTGTCTCATTCTACATCCCCCCCTTTTCATTCGCACTCATTACGGTAATTCTTTTATAATTTATGATTAGCAGGGGTGTAGGAGCCAAAAAAATTATGGGGGGATACAGCTTATTTTATATACAGGCCGTAATAGCTTATATATGTAAATGGCATTGTTCAGTCGTGTCCAACTCTCTGTGACCTCATGGACAACACACCATGCTGATCCACTTATTTTTCATGACAGAGATACTGGAGTCGGTTGCCAGTTCCTTCTCCAATGGGCCACAGAATACAGCTCCTGGTATTCCCAGGGGGTCTCCCATACAAGTACTGACTAACCAGTGTGACCCCTTGGTTCCTTGACTACATTCGAACCCAAGATGCATTGGTGAAAGCACGTGTATCCTAACAACTGCACCACCAGGGAACTCATTAGCTTATATATACATACATACAAACACAGAAAAATCTGTGGGGTGTCTGGGTAATCCCATACCATGTATTTCAACATGCCACTTTGGTTACAGCCTCTAAAACAATTTGGTGAATTATCAGCACTCATTGTATTAAGTCTCGAGGGTTTAGATTCATTCTATGGGCCACAACATAATCTTTTGGGCAGGATTTATGGTGAAAGTTGCACCGTAACTTAGTAAAGTACACATCAAAATCAGGACTTTTTTCAGCCCACTACAAAAGCACAGGCGGAATAGGCAAAATTATCAGTTTTTGCAAGCTACAGTGACCTGTCCCATTTAAATTTCCCTCCAATTCCTCTAAATTGTTTTTAACATTTCTATATGTGATTAAAATACCATGAGTAAGCCCTTTTTTCCTGATGTAAATTTATGAATACTGAACCACACTTAGAGGACGAAACAAATGCCTCTAAAAATTATCCAAGCGTCCAATCTGAAGCTGAAAACACCATAACCTTTCAATTATAACCTTTCAATTATATCTGACACAACTGAAGGATTAAAAATTTCACCAAACAGAACATAAACTTGGGGGATCCCATGGATTCCCCTCCCAATACCCATACCCACTAAGAGCCTATGGATCACCAGTATTCACCCATTTACAGTACAGTAAATGGGGGAACCGCAGGGATTTACCCCTTCCATGCTAAAAAGAACCCCCGGGCATTCACTCTGACCCTAACTCCCAATCGCCACTAATGACAATAACCAAGGAGGTGTATATATATATATATATATATATATATATATATAGTATATAAAGAGTACATTTGTTTACAGTTCTTACACTGCATTCTGGGAAACTGAGCAGGGACATGCAAATGTGCCCACAAATTCTTAATTCTTCAATCCAAGACCATTTTAAACATGGCTTCCTTTAAGCTTATGCCCGCCGCATTACACAGCTTTTATGCAAAGTTAAGGTTGGATTATACACAAGCTGGGAATCCTACCCACAGACAGCCATTTCTAGGTTACTGCCTATCATCAGCATGGGGCAGGATCTTATGAGTAGGTAGTTCACTACAACAATCATTTAATATATGGTGGGCAAAAGAATGATAGAAGCCCTCCACCGTACAGTAGTACAGTATATAAATAGTACATTTGTGTTTACATTTGAATGTCTAAAGCAAATTAAAAATCTTGTTTCCTGCTCAGGATTCTGAGAAATACAGTTATTACACTGCATTCTGGGAAGTTGAGCAGGGACCATCCTCTTCTTATCCAAATTCTCCACTCTCTTGGCATCCATGACTCCTCTCTCTTGGTTCACATCACATCTAGAAAATCGAACATTTAGTGTCTCTATCTCTGGTTCCTCTTCTTCATCTCACCCCCTCCTTTTATCCATATTTACTTACTCACTTGGTACCTTAATAATTTATTTTGCATTTCAATAACATCTACATGCAGATGGCACACAAATCTACCTCTCTGTGCCAGTACTATCCCCCTCTCTTCTAACTCATGTTGCCAACTGCCTCATGGATGTCTACCCATCAACTCAAACTCAATTGTCGGACAGATGTCCTAATCCACCCCCCCCCCCCCCTTCCCACAGCTTCCACCCCTTTATTTCACTGTTAACATTGCCATCATGGTGCCCACTTCTCAGATCTGTTGTCTTTTGGTTCTACTGGACTTTCTTCATTTTCATTTTCACCTAAAATAATCTCTAAAATATGTCACTTTCTCATACACTATCTTATCATATTCTGCATCAGCTACGGCAATGTTCTCCTTGCTGGCCTCCCCATCACCCATCTCTCACCACTTCAGTACATAATGAACGCCTTCTCTAGACTCATCTACCATACTCATCTTATGGTATACCAATAAAATCTTCCTAGAAAATATGAGATACTCTTAATTAATATCTCCTATAGCTATAATATAACACTAAATCAATCAATACACAACAATTAAGGATATCTGGCAGAATCTATTTCCATACATCAATAACACTATATAATAATAGTGGACTAATATTTTTAGTATAAATCACTTATAGAAATATTGAAAATATTGTAAAAACAGACACAAATGTATATTATCAGGTGTAAAAATAATTTGGTAACTACTAGGTATATAAGCAATGGTAACAATAAATAGATCTAAAGAATATGACAGGTAATGATTAAGTATTTTTGTAATATAATTGATATAGAGCAATGATCAATATAACATCACTAAAGCTTTATCAGGAAAGATAGTCTAAATATATTATATTACAAAATTATCTAGTTATTTTCATACATTACCAGGCCAAACCAATTTTGAAGAAAAGCACCAGTCCCTAAAGTTCCAGAATCGAATATTATAAAATTGTTAAAAATATAAAAATCAGGAAACAAAAAAATTAGCTATGCTCTCTAGAGTCCTCTGAGTGTGTATATGGATAGAGTGAGTTCCATCAGAGAGTTTTTTTCTATTGACAATAATACCCTCTTAAATAGTCCTTCTATCCAATGAAGTTGCTTAACAAGAAAGTATCTTTCCCTTGGGAAAGTGTATTTCCCTAGTAGGACATGTAATTATTAAGACAATGGGAAGGTTGACATAGCTGTATTTTTAGAAACGTCTAAATACACCTGTGTATATATCTTGATAAATCTCTAATCTATGTCCAGAAAGTCTGGTCTAATTTACCCATGGTTTTAGTGAGAGTCTCTTGTTAACCAAATAAGGTTGTGTGGAAACTAAATATATACTTATTGGTTCACCATTGTTAAATTCACCTGGACATACAGGGGATATGTTATTATATTTGAAATGAGATCTCAGTGTGTGTAACTTCTGGAAAAAAAATATAATCTGAGATGGGTTATTTAATAGACTGAGACTCCAGTCATGTAAACAACCCCATTGTCATCCTTCTAGTTTATCTCACTTGAATACACATTATAGTTTCACAACCATCTGGGAGGAGTTAACTGTATATAGGGAAACCTAACATTTTATATGTATAAAAATCAAATTTAAAAGGATTGTTAATATAAATGTCTAAAATAAAATATAGATATGAAAAGCTTAAGACATACAGTATCCTATCCGATGATATGAAGCACCGCTATCACATATATAGTTGTGAGCATACGAGTTGTTGCTAACGTTTGCGGGCTCGCGTAGCAAGCCCGCGGCCCTCGCGAAGCAAACTTTACGTCGTAACGCAAACAACATACGACACAGCAACTGCGACCCTCGCAAACTTTACGTCGCAATGCAAACAACATACGAGACACGTTACCACTCAATATGACCTGGCAAAAATCAGCCGCAACCCGTGGACAGGAAAAAATTAAAAACACAATAAATACACACAGCACATACATAAAAAGCTTACCTAGAGCAAGAGGGAGCATCCAGGACCTCAAAAAATGAAAGCGTTTAGACACTCAAAAATTATCTAAGCGAGAGAAAAAACGTCCGCCGAACAAAACGAAAACGAGGCTACAGCACTCTAAACACGCAAAACACCACCAGAAACACGCAAAACACCACCCGAAACACGCAAAACACCACCCGAAACATGCAAAACACCACCAGAAACACGCAAAACACCACCCGAAACACGCAAAACACCACCAGAAACACGCAAAACACCACCAGAAACACGCAAAACACCACCAGAAACACGCAAAACACCTACGGATATTCCGATACAGACGCATACCACACATTACCCGCCATTTTACGCCAATGCAGAAGTACACAACTACGCTAACGGTTTGGTCTCGCGCACGCACACTATTAAACTGCACACATTCATCACGCTTACACAGCAGCCCCACACCACTAATGCTGCAGCAACATCAAAACAGATTACCAGCTCTTCAACACAATGCTTCCTGCATATATTACTTCAAAATAGATAAAGTATATTACTTTATTAATCTATTAGTTCTTTTATTATTATACACCAAATACCATTAGCTCACTTACAATTTCATTGCCGTCATTTTTTGACGGGCAATTCGCTAGTATGTATATATTTCTAGGAATTATATAAATGTATTAATTAAAATTATAGAAGGATATTAATCAGGAATAATATGTTTAATATATTTTTATATATGTAAAAACCCTGACAACTCCACTGGCTTCCCATAACCTCCAAAATAAAATGTTAAATATTAACCCTGACATATAAAACTCTGGACAATATCGCACCCTCTTATATCTCTGCTCTTGTCTCTAAATACTCTCCCAACTGTCCTCTTCTCTCTGCTAATGACCTTCTTCTTTCCTTCTCTCTTATCGCCTCCTCTCATTCCCACCTTCAGGACTTTTCTCATGCTGCCCCTATTCTGTGGAACTCTTTGCCTCACTCTACTAGACTACCCCCCTGCCTTAAATGCTTCAAAACCTCACTAAAACTCACCACCTTCAGAATTAATGTGCATAATATACTGTATTGCACCTTTCTATACCTGACCCACACTCTCTAGATTGTACTTTTGCAAGTTTTCAATCGTATTGGGTGCTTAAAGGAAAACACTTTGTATGCTAGATTTTAAATTCAATAACACGACCTTCCATTCTTTTGTAATTTGTAAAAATTGTTTTTGCTTCCTGGATGTTCTTTCAGCATTTAACGTTTAAATCTATGACCCTCTCTCCAGGAACAAGTCTTTTATCCCCCTATCATTCCCATCCTATTTCTGTATATCAGTCTTCCTGTCATTTTTAGGGCAATTATTTTATGTTTTTCTTTGGACTCACTTTATGACCATGGATCTCCCAAGGCATACCTCCTGGCATACCTTATATCTCCTATAGTCCTTCTCCTGTAAGTGACTTGGGGAGCATTAACATGGTATGAAAATATGACCTTATAATTATGGATATGTGTTATTCTTAGAACAACTAATGAGGTTTTTCCTCTTTGGAGGTCAAATATAAAAAAATAAAATTAGGGAATTTCTTGTTCTTCTAACACTCAATAAATGTTTCAAACACATTACCAGTGTTATCCAGAAACAATGGCCTGTTTTTCTTTACCTGATAAACCAAAGGTATTTTTTAGAAGAGCACACAGCCTGAAGAGTATGCTAACTCCAAGTAAGATTCCACAAAATATTACATCAGTTAATTCCATGATGAACCAGAAATGATGACTGTAAGATCAGACTCTATTACATGTGGCCATTTGTGACATGGCCCAAAACTATTTTGTCTACTGATTTTGGAAAAAAAGTTATTCAGTTAACTCATTATATGTAACATAAATTTGATGTGCATGTTGTCATGTATAGAACATAGCGTTTGATTTTGAAGGGTTCAAATGCTCCTACAGCCCTTTTAAATTCGAAGTCCATATCGGCATCGGCAAGCCCGCAAAGGCTGCAGGCTTGAAATTTGTCTGCGTTACAAAGCTATTTCATGTGCAGACATGAACATGATCAATTAGTCAAATTACGGGTTTAGACAGAGCCAATGGCAAAAGAGATCGTTATCATTACATCACTACATTACATTACTGGCTTCAATTACGAGTATCGATCAGACCCTCATCATAGAAATAGTGCAATATTAATAAATGAGTAAATATGATATTCTAGTCCATGCGAGTTCAATTCTATGTATTAACACATTGATTGCCGGGATCTATATAACACGCAAAGTAAACATAAAAAAAAAGTATTTTATATTACCGATTTGCGAGCTTGAGAATGTTGTGCTATTAATTTTAATACCTATGATCACTTTCCCTTTAATTATGAGTAAAGTAGTGTGTGTATATTTGCATTTACAGTGCAATGGATAGGGCTTTAACCCCCTAGCGGATCCTCTCTGGTTACGGGTTGAAACGCCAGAGGATTCGTAGCAATTTATTAGCAATTTTCATACGTAACTGTTACGGGCTTGACAGATCAAAGGATTTGCGGCCATGGAGTGCAATCTTCAACATCTAGTAGTTTTTTTTCACCCTTATCCCGCAAGTTGTTGGCTGGTTGCTTTATGGGGCCCATTTAATAGCCCTTAAGTCCTACGGGCTACGTTATGGGCTATGATTTTACACATTCAGGGAATTTAATAGGGCTGTATCAAAGTATTTTACTTGCCCACAAGGGTACTTGTAAAGCCCTTTCATGATTGGGTCTAGAGACAAACAGGAAACACTGTGAACATCAGGCTTTCTGAATCCATTAACTTGGCACATTCAAGGCAGGGTACTCAAATGTGTGAGTGAAATACTCTATGGATTAGGTTACTAAGGTACTCGATACTAATCCCTATTTAGCAGTTTACACCATGTTTAAAAGCAAAGTAAAAGTACCTAGCTATGTTATTCACTCATCCCAGAAACATTGCGAGAGAACTGCTACGAGTGACTGCGGCAAACCGGAGCTGAAACTTACTGCAACCTTTTCCACTTATATTTGCACTGACAAAAGACTACGAGTTACTGACTTTTACACCCAAACCCTATGCTAATAAGACTTTACAGATCACTCTCAAAATAGGGCAGTGCGGTAACTACAAAAAGCAGAAGGACATATTACAGGTACCAAAAACCACTCTCAATGGTTTCAGAACCATAGCTGAGTGCCGCAGCAGCAGTTAGAGACATTATAGCACCAAAAACAATGACATTTCAACATTATTTGACACTTAACAGTCCAATTTAAACATGTGTAATATCTACTATAATAATTACTATCAAGGGGCGGGGCTTGAGAGCTGGAATAACAGCAGCCATTATGAACCACAGAGACAGCACACAGACAAACAGCATAAAGAGAAACAGACAGTAGAAAGAGACACAGCAAAGAGAGAGAGACCACAGAGAGAGAGAGAGAGATTATACTCAGAGACACAGACAGCACAGAGGGAGAGAGACAGCACAGAGAGACAGTCAGCAAATAGAGAGACAGACTAATATAGTGAGCGACAGCACAGAGAGAGATATAAAGCACAAAGAGAGATAGAGACAGCAAATAGAGAGAAGCAGCACACAGAGAGACAGCAGATAGAGAGGGACAGACAGCAGACAGAGACACAAAGAGAGAGGCAGACTGCATAGAGAGAGAGAGAGACAGCAAAGATATAAAGAGAGTGACATCACAGACAGAGTGAGAAAGACAGCACAGAGAGACAGGCAGCAAAGATAGAGAGAGACAGACAGTAGAACGAGACAGACATTGAAGAGAGAGAGATAAGCCACCACACAACACTGCGAGGGCCTCCACACCCCACAGCAAGTGGCATAACAGCCGCTATTACACACCTTAGAGAGAGAGACACACAGCACAGAGGAAGACAGTACAAACAGACCACACACAGACAGACTGCACACAGAGAGACAGCACAGAGAGAGAGAGACAGCAAAGAGAGACATCACATAGAGAGAGACAGCAAATAGAGAGAGGGACATCACACAGAGAGACAGACAGCAGAGAGGGAGAAACAGACACTAAAGAGAAACAGCACAGAGAGAGAGAGAGAGAGAGAGGGAGAAAGAGAGAAACAGGGCAAAGAGAGAGAACACAGAGAGACAGACAGCACATAGAGAGACAGCACACAGAGAGAGAGACACAGCACAGAGAGAAAGAGGATAGAGGAAGAGAGAGACCGAGCACATAGACAGAGACAGGACAAAGAGAGAGAGAAAGCACAGAGAGACAGACAAAATAGAGAGAGAGAGACAGACAGTAAAAAGAGAGAGAACACAGAGAGAGAGAGAGAGGACACAACGAGAGAGACAGAAGAGACAGAGGCAGCACATAGAGATAAAGACAGTAAAAAGAGAGACACAGCACAGAGAGAGAGAGACAGGACAGAGAGAGACAGGATAGAGAAAGAGAGAGACAGAGCACAGAGAGACAGACAACACACAGAGAGACACAGACAGCAAAGAGAAAGATAGACAGCAAAGAGAGGGAGACAAACAGCAGAGAGAGAGAGTACACAGAGATAGAGAGACAGCAAAAAGAGACAGAGCACAAAGAGAGAGAGAGAAAGACAGCAAAGAGAGAGAGAGAGTTTGCACAGAGAGAGACAGCACAGATAGAGATACACAGCAAAGAGATACAGCAGAGAGAAAGAGAGAGAGAGGCATCAATGAGAGAGAAAGACAGACAGCAAAGAGTGAGAGACAGCGATGTGGTTTACTTGTGAAGTGAACATTTTGTGCTGTTTTAAGCAAGAGTCCTAAATGTAATACAGGAACGGGTGGAGGACATGTCTACCCTGATCAACGGAAAACCACACCCCTTGCTATTGGTTACTTTTTATTACATTACTAGAGTATTGCCCGTCAAAAAATGACAGCAATGAAATTGTAAGTGAGCTAATGCTGTTTGGTGTATAATAATGAAAAAAATAATGCATTAATAAATGAATATACTTTACCTATTTTGAAGTAATATATGCAGCAAACATTGTGTTGAAGAGCTGGCAATCTCTTTTGATGTTGCTGCAGTATTAGTGGTGTGGAGCTGCTGTGTAAACGTGATGAATGTGTGTAGTGTAACAGTGTGCATGCACAAGACAAATCCGTTAGCGTAGCTGTGTACTTCCGCATTGTATAAGTTATTGTTCTAAAATGGCGGCTAATGTGTGGTATGCGTCTGTGGAGGAATATCCGTAGCTGTTTTGTGGTGTTTTGCATGTTTCTGTTGGTGTTTTGCGTGTTTAGAGTCCTGTAGCCTGGTTTTCGTTTTGTTCGGCGGCCATTTTTTTTCTAGCTTACAGAATTTTCTAGTGTCTAAACTCTTATTTTGAGTTAAATTGAGGTGTAACTTCATTTTTTAAGTTCCTGGATGCTCCCTCTTGCTGTAGGTAAGCTTTTTATGTATGTGTATTTATTGTGTTTATCATTTTTTCATGTCCGATGGGTTGCGGCCGATTTTTGCGATATCGTAATTGGTTGTAACGTGTCTCGTAGGTGTTTTGCGTGTTTAGAGTCCTGTAGCCTCGTTTTCGTTTTGTTCGGCGGGCATTTTTTCTCCCGCTTAGAGAATTTTTTAGTGTCTAAACTCTTTTATTTTGAGTTAAATTGAGGTGTAACTTAATTTTTTCAGGTCCTGGATGCTTCCTCTTGCTGTAGTTAAGATTTTTATGTATGTGTTGTGTGTATTTATTGTGTTTTTAATTTTTTGATGTCCGCGGGTTGCAGCCGATTTTTGCGAGGTCGTAATTGGTCGTAACGTGTCTCGTACTTTTTTGCGAGGGCCGCAGTTGCTGGCAAGGAGCGCTTCGCTTCGCGAGCCCGCAAGCATGTGCAACAGCTCGCATGCTCACAACTATATATGTGATATAGACTTATTTTTTTTATGATGATTATTTTTATGGATACCCAAACTTTAAGTAGTTTAATCAAAATATTATATACCGCCAGCAATAATAAATTTTCTGTGATCCAAGCAATACACAAAAACGATTAATAAAATACTATTATATTACCCAAAAAACAGAAATCTTTCCTTCACAGAAAAAAATATATAATTGTCTAATGCTAACTCATATACATACAGCAAGCAGTATTCTAAATATTATCTGAATGAGGGGGAGCAAAACAGTTTGGCAGACAAAGGAGTTACTTTAGCAAGGATGCAAACAGACAGTGTTCTGAATCATGTCTAAAACTGATTGTGGTTGCAAGACGTTGCTTTATTAGAATATCCTTTCATAGTCCCTGTGTGATTATTCCCATGAAAAGATTTGTCTATCATAATCTGCAAGAGGAAGTATTTGATAAGATGCAGCCAGTCTCCTTGGCCGTCTTGTGAGAGCTGTATAAAGGACTTAGAGGGCAAAGAGAGGAAGTTCAAGGGCTTTTCTGAGCTTTCACATTTCCATGGACACCACTTCCAGGGGATCAGCGTGTATTTGAGTTTATTATTCAAAGGAAACTACTCTGAGGCATTGATCACATCTGTCCTCTTAAAACCAGTGCTAAATATCAAAGTTTACTAAACTTGCTTAAATGACTCTCACATTAGAGCCAAACATTTGATAGAGTATCCTGAAAACAACAGAACAGCAGATAACATGCAGAATAATTAGCAATAATAACGGGGGTTAGAATAAAAACATTAATACTTTTTTTTCTTGTGGTGGGCATGAAAAAATGTAATAGGGACCCCCAGTGCCCAAAAGTCTTAGGGCCCTCTCTCTTCCCTATCACCTGTTGTGCTGGAGGGTGGGATAGAAACAAATAAAAGTTTTAGTTATTTCATTATTTATTCCACTTTGAAATAAAAATGTACATACTTTCCATGTTCCACTGTTCGATCCTCATTTCTAAACCATGATAAGGAACAATTCCAAAAAACAAACTGCCACTCACATAAAAAGTAAAAGCAGACTTAATCTAAACTAACAAGAGTCAAAATTTTAAATAAATTCATATTATTTGATTGACCAAAATACAGTTACTAAATTATCATATAAGACATCTTGGGAAAAAAAACTTCATATTTCTCTTAATCAAAAACAATGGGATAAAATACTTAGAAATTTAAATAATTCTCCACTTAATATAAATTTAAGGGAAAACGCTTACAAAACATTAATGAGATGGTATCTTAATCCAGTAATATTACGAAAATCAAACCCATCATTTAATGATAAATGCTTCAGAGGCTTAGATGCAGCTGGGACTTTCAAACATGCTCTATGGGAATGTCCTAAAATCTCACAACTATGGGAAAAAACATATTCAATATTAGAAACACTCACAGGATTCACTATCCCTAGAAAACAATGACCCTGCAAGACCCAGAGACTCTTTCTCCAAAAAAACACACAAGACAATTGGTGGAGGTACAACTGGCCACAGCGTATTTATTGAAATACAACATTCACATAACCTGGGAGAGGAGGAGCCCGTGCCTTGGCAGCAGACCACCATACCCTGTGTTCAGGGCTCCAGCGTTGTGCCATCAGCACACCCTCCAAGGGGTAGACACGGCCCCTTTTTACCATCGGCCCAGGCAACTCCCCACCCGCCACTAGTAGTACTTACTAATACCAAATATACATGCAGCTTCTAACCTAAATAAGACTATGAAGTCTTTTTCTTCATCTTGTTCTTTTTTTTTTTTTGACGAGATACACACCATCACCAACAATGCAAATGGTTTACATTTATCCTCTTGCTTTTTTTTTTTTTTTATTATTATTATTTTTTTAAATATATCAACAGGTAACAAATAAGATTACCTTTTTTTATACAAATAACACACCCATATGCAAGTATGTTATTATATTATTATATAATATATATTATTAGAAAACCTTAACATAGGGAAGGGAAGGTGGGTACCTCTTCAGCAGACGGCCACGGAGTGTTTGCAAAATGGCTCCCATGTTTACACATTTTAGCTACTAGAATGATCATAACTAAAAAATGGCAATCAAATAAACCCTCAATAGAAGAGAACAAAAATCAGTATATACACACAATATACATGATGTTGGCATTTATTAACTTTAAAAAATGGGTATCCAGTTGGAACATTTGAAACTGGACACCAAAAATAAACAAAAATATATAAATTGCTTACATAAATATATATAAAGAAAGAGAAAAAGGAGAAGAAAAGGAAAGAAAAGAAAAGGAGAGACAAAAAGGGAAAAGAAAAAAAGAAAAAGAAAACAGTTTCTTAAATTAGTCTACTATCCCTTTTCTTGCCCCTTCAATGTTTTTATAACTATTCTTGATTTATTATAATTAAGATATTTAACAGACTTATATACAAAATTAAGAAAGAGAGAAATAAAAATATTTTTTTGAAAGAACAAAGAAATGTCCGTACAACATAGATGTTAACTATTTGTATTTATTTTTAATTACAATAAAACATATTTGAAAGAAAATATATTCACATTACATAGGCCATCCTTGATACCCATTCCCTCTATTCTATACCCTATACCCACCCTGCCATAACACATACTGCTTACCCACCCAAACACATATCCCTCATACATACCCCATGATAAATACTCACCACAATTACTCCCTGTTACATAGCCCTGCCACATACCCCATCTACACATAAAAATCACATAGTACACAACTTTTTAAACACAAAACATTTACATATTTTATTGTTATACAGGTGAGTGGGCAGTAACAAGGATTTTTTCTCTGAGCGTCTGTGTGCATGCATCTGAGAGTGACTGGTGTGAAATTTGTGTTTTTTTGTCCAAGATGGAGGGATGAGATAGAAGGGGAAAGAAAATAAGAAATGGGCAGAGGGTGGTCAATAGAATGGAAGGAGAAGGTTGAGCAGTGAAGAAAGGAATATGAGTCTATGGAAGGAAAGGAGGAAGGGGAGTAATATAAGTAGTGATAGAGAAATCCATATTTGTTCATAACTCAGAGCCAAAATCATTGGTAAATCAATAAGAATCCATCTTGGAAGCTTTCAATCCTGAGTCTCATGTAATATCAGTGTTATAGTAGACTAGCAACTTGACCGTCAAAAATGACGGTAATAAAATTTGAAGCCTGGCAATGCTGTTTGCCACACAATGGGAGCCTTTCCCCCTCTACTTTATTGGCCTCACGATGAGAGCTCTTGGCGCTCATCATGGGCCTCGCAATGAGCGCCGAAGGCGCTCATTGGGAGCCTCTCCCCTCCTCTACCTCTGCCACCCTGTACTTGATGGGCCTCGCAATGAGCCCCTTTGTGCTCATCACGGGCATGGCAATGAGTGCCTTTGGCGCTCATTGCAAATCTCTCGCCCCCCCTCTCCCTCCCTTGTGTGTCCTTCCCCCCCGGGTTTTTACCCCCTCTCCCTCCCCTGTGTCTCTTCCCCGACCCCTGTGTCTTTTTCCCCCGTCCCTCCCCCCTCATGTCTCTCCACCCCTCTCCCTCCCCTGTGTCTGTTCCCCCCTCCCCTGTGTCTGTCCCCCCTCCTTTCCCTCCACTGTTTCTCTCCCCCCTCATCTCACTCCCATGTGTCTCCCCCTTCCTCTCCCTCCCCTGTGTCTCTCCCCCCCTCCTCTCCCTCCCCTGTGTCTCTCCCCCTCCTGTGCCTCCCCCTCCTGCCCCACCCCTGTGTCCCCCTCCTCCCCCACCCGTGTCTCTCCCCCACCCCTGTGTCTCTCCCCCTCCTCTGCCTCCTCTGTGTCTCCCCCTTCCTCTCCCACCCCTGTGTGTCTCCCCCCTCTTCTCACTCCCCTGTGTCTCTCCCTCCCTCCTCTGTGTCTCTTCCCCCCTCCTCTGTGTCTCTTCCCCCCTCCTCTCATTCCCCTGTGTCTCTCCCCCTCCTCTGATTCCCCTGTGTCTCTCCCTCACTCGTCTGACTCCCCTGTGTCTCTCCCTCCCAAGTGTCTCTCCCCCCTCCTCTCCCTCCTATGTGTCTCACCCTCCCTCCTCTCCCTCCGCCGTGTCTCTCTCCCTCCTCTCCCTCCCTTATGTGTCCCCCTTTCCGCTGTGTCTCTCCCCCTCCTCCCCTGTGTCTCTCCCCCTCCTCCCCTGTGTCTCTTCCCCCTCCTCCCCTGTGTTTCTTCCCCCTCCTCCCATGGGTCTATTCCCCCTCCTCCCCTGTGTCTATTCCCCTCTCGTCTCACTCCTCTGTCTTACTCCCTACCGCGCAGGTGCCCCGCTCAATGTGCATGCGTGCCCACCCTTTTGTCCTGGCGCGCACCCTGGCGTGCAGTGCGCATGCGCTCCCCATTGCACATTACGAATGCATGCGCCTCTGCGCGCATTGCACATGCGCGGGAGTTGCACGTATCGTAGTTGTCAAACTGCGATTTGTCGCAAGTGTGATGACGAATCGCAGTTTGACAACTATTATATGTGATATGAATTAGTCTTTTAATTGTTGCCTATGCATAAACTAATTAGAAATATACCATACAAACACTGAATGATGCTATTATCATGAAAAGACTAAACTATCTATATCTTATTTTCAATTCACAGTCCCAGAACCACCTCAGAGGCGACTGGAGGAGGCTATCGCAAAGGAAGTGCTGCAGGAGGAGGTGGAGGAAGACTTTCCATGGACTAAGGAGATGCAAGGGCCAAAAGCCAAACCCATGTCCTTTTACCCTTTTGCCCCCATTGTCCCAAATAAAGTCCTCGTCCAGGCTGCTTTAAATGGGAGCAGCCCCCTACACGAACCTGGGACAGGGGTTTCAGGTCTCTTCACCACAATCAAAATGCCCCCTGGCAACAGCACCAGTTCTGCACCTGTACTGGCACAAACAGTCACACAGCATCTGAGGAACCAGATAAACAGGCTCATTCTCCCATGTCTATCACAGGTTACTGCTACACATGGTAATACAGATCTGGTGACACAACAGGAGGCACAAACAGTCACACAGCATCTGAGGAACCAGATAAACAGGCTCATTCTCCCATGTCTATCACAGGTTACTGCTACACATGGTAATACAGATCTGGTGACACAACAGGAGGCACACGAGGCAGACCCAAATAAAGAGAATTGTTCCAGAGACAAGAAAATACACAGCTCATGGAATGAATAAGCAATTGGCTTGACTGGGGGACCTTTTCAGTTTGCTGGTATAAACACTACAGAGAGATCCCTCCCCTGTCTCATCTTGCTTTACCAGCTACACCTCTATTTCCTCCATACAGAACCACCCATTATGTGGAGCATGTTATTCTCCAAGTTGTACTACCTGATACTGTAAGTGAACCATAAGCAGTGCATGCCAATAATGTACATGTACATAACCACATCTGATCTGTAAACACATTTCAAATAGGTTGAGGTTTCAGTGGATGACACAATTTATTAATCTCTGACCTACTTTATTTGTTACCCTTATAGTGTGCTTATTGCAACGACAATAAGTGTCATCCAAATGCATCATTGTCCTAAGGGAGATCACAGAATAATTATTAAAAATATGCGCTGTGTTAAATTTCATAATGGCTCAAGAGATTTTACAGCATTGGTAATATTGCTTGGAGATGAACAACTTGGAGATTACTCTCTGGAACAATAACCCTTTTTGCTAGTTAACCAACATAAATCTGTATGCACTTTTTATTAAAAAATATATTGAACACCCTTTTTAAAGTTATCTATTTGGTTGAGTTCCATGGTCTGGCTGTCATTACTGGGAAGTACCCTTTACCTTTTTAAGGTATGGAATGTTCTTCTAACCTCAATGGATGACCTCTTGTCAGTTGAAAATCTCTTGGTGCAAAAAGCTCCCATGACAAAGCCTTATAATAATATTAGTCTAATATTGCTTGGTATAAATAAAAAATAAGTCTTACTAAACTTTAGATATTCATCCTATCATTACATATGAATAGGGTTATAGGTTGTTTTTTTTTAACACAGAGAGTGCAACAGTTGTGTCATGCTACATTTAGAGATAACAAAGACACTGGCTGTGCTTAGGTGAACAGGATGTGATAATCATTCTGGAAACCCGGTCAGATGTCAAAACATATGTTGATGCTATACAATTTCTATTAGCTCATTTTACGATATCCATTCTTTCAAAATACCTTCTTCTGTGTGATATTTGATTCCGGTATACTGACCAGATATAAAACATAAACAAGCGAGATGCATATTTTAAAATTGTTAAGATTACTTAGGTTTTTTATTTAATTTTTTTTTTCTCAACCTCTTTCCCCTTTTGGATCAGTTTGCACAACACAAACTATTTATGCATTGTCTTATCATTTTGCTGACCATGCTTACTGTATAATGCAAACATTTCAGTAAAGCTTTGGAAATTATTTACTGTATTTGTGTTTTTATTTCAAATGAGTGAATGATATGTTCAACAATTCAGGAGTGTCTGCTTGTGTTTCCAGGATTTCTCTGATTGAGCCCAGGGGCATCAATGATATTAATATAATTTAGTGACTCATCAGACATAAGTAGTTTGATCCCATGTGGGAAAGAGTCTGAGAAAAATAAAATAAACAACCAAGGTGACCACCACTGTACTAACTAGTAGGTGATTTAAAAGGTTCTCTGGACTCACACATTTCTTCACAAGAATATGATGACATTTCTTAGGATTACACATGTACATTGCTGTTTAGAAGCTGGTTTTACACGTGATTGAAATGCACATTACTTTTTGTGCCATAGCAAGTCTAAGTCAGCTGATTAAACCTCTGTTCTGTTAGACTGTAATTGCAAGTGTATTGAAAGCATCTGTATACCAAATGGAGCAGTTAAATATCACACGCAAAAAGGGAGAACAAAACCTCTTGTCTTACAGTGTGCTTTATAAAACCAGATCCAGCTTTTTGTTAACAACACAAAACCATCAGCGAAAGAAAAAAATACTCAAATAGAATTATATAGATACCAATATTATTTACCCAAACATCGATAGATCTTATTGGAGAAATTGCATGAACAATATTTAAAATGTCACTTTTGTTGTTGTTGCGCCGTTCAGTCATGTCTGGCTTTCTGTGACCTCATGGACCGCAACACAACAGGAACATCTGTATGTCCATGGTCATTCTGATCCACATGCTTGGTTGCCAGTTCCTTCTCCAGTGGAATACAGCATACAACCCCTCATATTCCTAAGTGGTCTCCCATCCAAATACTGGCTTGGCTTCAGGGTAGTGGGACCTCTTGGTTTCCTGACTGGAATCGAACCCAAGTCGCAGCAGTGTAAGACCACTGTGCCCCCAGGGAACCCCAAAATGTTATTACACCAGGACAAAAGGGACAAAAATCAATGAAAATACATATTTCTTGATATAAACATATTTAACACAACAATACATCTTTCAGTTCTTGTTTAAAATGATATCCACAATACAGTTTAATCATAATGCACTTAGTAAAAACTGTTTTGTTTAATATAATAGTGATATTTCTACTGAGCTTCAATGGAAGACTTCATTACAGAAAGCGTTCACATGGATCATCACAAGCAAAATACAGAAATTAGGTAAATCTCAGCTATTTTGTGAGTATGGGCCCTATTCTATCAGAAGCTTGCAAATGCCTCAAACCCGTAAATCTGGTGTGTGTTTTTTTCTTGAAGTGTTTAGATGTATTCTGTTGACTCAAGCCTGCAACTTACCTCTTTAACAGTGCCTTTTTAAGTCTAATTTCAGGGGGTGTGATCATATGATCTGATAATATTTAAGCAAGACTGTAATTACTTCTTATACACACCCAATAATAAATGAGACCGTCATTGTGATGTCAGCAAAACATGGAAGTTACACACAAACGGAGGCTACAAATGAATTAGTGCCAATAAGTATTATTTGCCGATCCAGCTCGAAACCAAGCAATTAAATGCATTAGAACATGTATGCTAGTCCATGTGGGTTTCATGATATGCATTAACCCCTTGAGTCCCAGGATCGATATTACTCAGAAATCACATTTAAAAATAATATTTTTTAATTGTATATACAGTGCCTTGCAAAAGTATTCACCCCCCTTGACTTGTTACCTATTTTGTTACATTACAGCCTTAAGGTCAATGTTTTGTTAATCTGAATTTTATGTGATGGATTAGAACACAATAGTCTAAGTTGGTGACGTGAAATGAGAAAAATATATACATAAACCTATTTTTTAGAAATAGAAAACAGAAAATTGACATGCGCGTATGTATTCACATCCTTTGTTATGGAACCCATAAAAAGCTCTGGTGCAACCAATTGCCTTCAGAAGTCACATAATTAGTGAAATAATGTCCACCTGTGTACAATCTAAATGTCACATGATGTGTCATTACATATATACACCTTTTTTGAAAGGCCCCAGAGGCTGCAACACCTAAGCAAGAGGCACCACTAATTAAAAACTGCCATGAAGACCAAGGAACTCTCCAAACAAGTAAGGGACAATGTTGTTGAGAAGTACAAGTCAGGGTTAGGTTATAAAAAAATATCCAAATCTTTGATGATCCCCAGGAGCACCATCAAATCTATCATAACCAAATGGAAATAACAAGGCACAACAGCAAACCTGCCAAGAGACAGTGCCCACCAAAACTCACAGACCGGGCAAGGAGGGCATTAATCAGAGAGGCAGCACAGAGACCTAAGGTAACCCTGGAGGAGCTGCAGAGTTCCACAGCAGAGACTGTAATTTCTGTACGTCGGACGACAATAAGCCGTACGCTCCATAGAGTTGTGCTTTATGGCACGTTTTGAGTTTGCGAAAAGGCATATGGGAGACTCCCAAAATGTATGGAGGTAGGTGCCCTGGTCTGATAAGGCTAAAATTTAACTTTTTGGCCATCAAAGAAAACGCTATGTCTGGCGCAAACCCAACACATCACATCACCCAAAGAACACCATCCCCATAGTGGAAACATGGTGGTGGCAGCATCATGCTGTTGGGATGTTTTTCAGCAGCCGAAACTGGGAAACTGGTTGGAGTTGAGGGAAAGATGGATGGTGATAAATACAGGGATATTCTTGAACAAAACCTGTACCACTCTGTGCGTGATTTGAGGCTAGGATGGAGGTTCACCTTCTAGCAGGACAATGACGCTAAACACTGTGCTAAAGCAACACTTGAGTGGTTTAAGGGGAAACATGTAAATGTGTTGGAATGGCCTAGTCAAAGCCCAGACCTCAATCCAATAGAAAATCTGTGGTCAGACGTAAAGATTGCTGCTCACAAGCGTAAACCATCCAACTTGAAGGAGCTAAAGCAGTTTTGCAAGGAGGAATGGGCAAAACTCCCATTGGTAAGATGTGGCAAGCTCTTAGAGACTTATCCAAAGCTACTTGGAGCTGTGATTGCCGCAAAAGGTGTCTCTACAAAGTATTGACTTTAGGGGGGTGAATTGTTATGCACATTGACTTTTTCTGTTATTTTGTCCTATTTGTTGTTTGCTTCTCAATAAAAAAAAAAAAAAAGTCTTCAAATTTGTGGGCATGTTCTGTAAATTAAATTATGCAAATCCTCAAACAATCCATGTTAATTCGAGGTTGTGAGGCAACAAAACATGAAAAATACCAAGGGGGGTGAATACTTTTGCAAGGCACTGTATATAGGTTTGAGACTTTTGTGCAATAGTGTGTGTTTAATTGCTGCTACAGCTCTAATAACTGTTTGAAAAAGCCCCTGCAAGTCCTATTTAGTTCTTGTAATATGTTTGAGAGAAATGTGATACTTTTTTCATTTGCAGGTTAAACTACAGATTTTGTGTAACTTTAGTTATTTAGAGGTTGTAATATTCAATCTCTGATGAAACCAATGGAATTATCAGGCCAAATTTGCTTTTTGGCTGGCACATAGGGGAACTCGTAATCGGATTGTGAATAGCTAATAGAATATGTGGTAATATTAGAAGCAAGTTTTAAGTGCATATATATTTACAAATTGGGCCCTCTGTTCTCACCTTAGTGAATATAATTCAAGAATTTGAAGCATGGTAATGATGCAAAACAATCTGAATTAATTTTGTTTCATGAGGACTGCTACCTTATTATTTACCATAACTTCTAGTGGAATATTTAATATTTAGTTTATGTATTTAAAAAAATCTTTTAAATTGTTGAGTTCATTTGTCATTTAAAGTGTGGCAAATAAACAAAAATAAACCATTGTTAAAACTGTTAATATTTGTTAGTTAAACAATAGCTGATTTATAGTTATGAATATTTATCTAAATACTATAACACAACAAAAAAAGCAAAGCAATTAACAACAATTAAAAAAAAATATCTTGAAGGCAAAATAGACTATATTTTACATTGTTGATAAGCATGTGTTAAATTGCCACTGTAGTCCTATATTAAAAATATATTCTTATGAAGACTAATATTTAATGTAAAATATATTATGCAACACCACCTATTGTTAACTTTCATTTGCAATGATGTTACTGTGTAATCTATGATTTTAATTTCTGCTTATCAAATTCCTGGTGCCCATGAAGTCTAAAAGTATTTGCACAATGGGAATATGTCATTGAAAACTGCCAGTTCTTTCAATAAGGGTAATGGAAATCTAATTAGTTTAAAGGGTCACAACCTACTGAGAAAGTAACAGACAAAATGCAATACTAGTAAAAAATAATTGCATATAAAAGTTAAACATGTAAAAATTGTGTTTATTTTTTAGCAATTTGCTGAAGTCATTTTGGCCATTAAGAAGCTTAGTCATTTAAAACAACATATAAAAAAATGACCAAAGTGGTTCCATGCGGTCTTTGCCATCAAATTTTGGATGAATTTTCGAACTGCTAAGCGTAAACCATCCAACAGACTCCATATTTCTTTCCAAATGTGTGTCTATTGGGATGCTACTTCTGTATCTGCAAAGAAAAATACATCATTATTACATTATTTTTTATTCATTATATACAGAAAATATAATTTAATTATGGCATCAAACTTGACAGTAATATCTACTATATAGATATTATATACAGTTTATATATATATATATAACATTGACAAGGTTGTAGAAAAATGCCTAAGTTAGCACTAGATGCTGATACTAAAGAATTAAAATTCACTTTATTATTATCTATAAACTACGCCGTTTCAAAAAAGAATGATTGTAGTTACCTATAGAGAATATATATTCCTAATATAATAATACATACTACTTGCAACATCCCAAGAAAAAAAGGTGTGCAAAAAGGTGTGCTTAGTGAATCAAAGGTAATAAATTAACAATATACAATAACGTTAAAGTGCTAATTGTGATGTCATCATTTTTCTATGATGGATGGCAGTAACAATGTGAAAAATAATAATTTAAGAAGATTCAATGTATGCCAAATATAATCATTTGTAATCTAATATATAATAGTAATTCTTGCCAATATCTAATTTGACAACTCCATCATATACTGTTGGATGAAAAAATAAAAATATATATATATCAATATTGATCATGTTTGTTTTGGAATAGTGCTACAGATGTAATATATACATAAAAGTATCTGTATATATATATATTATGGAAAAATCATCTCCTAATATTTACAGATATCTGGAATATAATTAGTAAGATTTGTATGTAACAGTGAATGCACTATTTAAAAACAATGGAGTGCTCACGAAAGTATATATATATATATAATCACCATATCACACTGACCATAGGCCATAATAGTCCTCAAATATATAAAATGAGGATTACCCAATTGAAAGCATTACATGTCATGTACATCACAAAATATGGGGATACTTATCACTTATCCACAGAAAACCTATGACATACACCTGACCAGTTTCGCTGAATACCACCATCAGCTTCATCAGAGGCAGAGTTATTGCATTATATATATATATATATATATATATATATATATATATATATATATATATAAAAGTAACCTTGAAATGGCTGTATATGGGTGGGATTCCTAGCTTGTGTATAATCCAATCCTAGCTTTGCACAAAGCTGATTTATATACCGGGCATATGCTTTAGGGAAGCCATGTTTGCTATGGTTATGGATTGCAAGAGTGAAGCATTTGTGGGCACATTTGCATGTCCCTGCCAAGGTTCCCAGAATGCAGTGTAATAACTGTATTCTGGGCATGAAACATGTTTTTAACTAGATTTAGACATTCAAATTTGAACACAAATGTATTATTTATTTACTATATATGTATAAATAAATATATATGGTAGATACTCCTGTTTGACACAAGTATGCAATGATTAGAGCATTTTTCCTGTTCAAATGGAGATATACTTTGGGACAGTTGGACAAAAGGAAGAAGTGGTGGAGATCTACAGACAGACAAGTACAGGTTTGCACTAATATATTTCTTGGAAAAGGTTTAACATTATTTTTGAAGGCATGACAGCCAGATCTATCCCCTCCATTATATTAGGAGAAGTGCCACTCTTGAATTAAAGTTTCCCACTGTGTATATATATTTATATGCATTTACACCATCTGATTACCTGAAATTGAATTTGCTTAAAAAAAAGTTAAAACAAATCCATACAACTATGTAAGGGGTTCCATAAACTCCATTTATTTGGTTTGGATCCATTGTGGGCTTTCTTTGATTTAATCATTTTCATTCCTGCTTTATGATTGTACCCCTGGATACCTCTTTGTATATAGTGAAATAAGGTTAAAAAAAATTAACTTATATAAATGTAGTGCCACAAATTCAAAGCTGCTCAGAGTCATTCAAATCTACTCAATTGATGTTCTGCATCTAACCTCAAGACACTACAGTAGTCAAATGTGCATGATTCACTCTAAAAAAAAGCAGAAAAGACAAAAAAATTATTAGGAAAACAATGATAGCTTGTTTCATGTTTGGTCTAACTTTGGAATATAATGTAGTTCTTTAGATACTTCTGTACACAAGTTGAATTTCTTTTATAATACAAAAAAAACAAAAACAATTTAGCAGTTTGTTACAATACATTTTATTTTTCCCAAAATTGCTTTTTCTAGACTGCGTATTCCCTTGTGTCTAGCCCCAGAAACAGACTGGAATTCTGTTTCCACCCTTTGGCTCTTGCACCCCCTCCATCACCTATATCCTGTATGTGCTTTCAGAGTTTTCTTTGTTTAAATTACAGGGCTGAAATAAGAGACTTGTGCTGGCTAAGCAATGGAGAGACACATGTTTAGCATTATCCCCATCAAGAGAATGTTAAAATAAAAATAGCTATCAGTCTCTGATCTTGTGGAAGTATATGTTAGGGGGAAGGTATTAAAGAGAGGGATTTCAGAGCATGACCAGTCTGAAAACATTTAACCTTTTCTTCATAGGGTGAAAAAATGTGAATTCTAACTGCAATTTGCTAAAACAAGACAAACAGTGTAAGAATAACTCGTTGCCTGCAAAAGGCACAAAGTTACAAAACAATTTTCTTCTTTTTAAATATAATTTTCTTGAAAGGAAAAGGAAGTTGAATAAAGTAAATTGAATAAAAAGTAAATTTCTGAAAGGCAATTAAATGCAGTAGTACACTATTGCTGCAGAATATGTTGGCTTATTACAAATAAAAGATAATAAAACATAATAATATAAAAAAAGAAATTGTCTACAATGTAAGGGCCAAATAAAAGCAAGCGTTCAAGGCCAATGAGATGGGCACTATTAAAGATCTCATTAAAAACTGCATGAGATCCTATTTAAAAAAATAAATTGAACCCCCCCCCAACAAAAAACAAAACAAAATACATATACAGTGGATATAAAAAGTCTACACACCCCTGTTAAAATGTCAGGTTTCTGTACTGTAAAAAAAATGAGACAAAGATAAATCATTTCAAAACTTTTTCCACCTTTAATGTGACCTATAAACTGAGCAAACTGAAATCATTTAGGTGGAGGGAAGAAAAAAAAAGAAAAATAATGTGGTTGCATAAGTCTGCACACCCTCTTATAACTGGGGATGTAGCTGTGTTCAGAATTAAGCAATCACATTCGAAATCGTGTTAAATAGGAGTCAGCATACACCTGCCATCATTTAAAGTGCCTCTGATTAACCCCAAATAAAGTTCAGCAGCTCTAGTTGGTATTTCCTGAAATGTTCTTAGTCGCATCCCACAGCAAAAGCCATGGTCAACAGAGAGAAAACTGGTCTGGGAGGCTACCAAGAGGCCTACAGCAACATTAAAGGAGCTGCAGGAACATCTGGCAAGTACTGGCTGTGTGGTACATGTGAAAACAATCTCCCTGTATTCTTCATATGTCTGGGCTATGGGGTAGAGTGGAAAGACGAAAGCCTTTGCTTACGAAGAAAAACATCCAGGCCAGGCTACATTTTGCAAAAACACATCTGAAGTCTCCCAAAAGCATGTGGGAAAAGGTGTTATGGTCGGATGAAACCAAGGTTGAACCTTTTGGCCATAATTCCAAAAGATATGTTTGGCGCAAAAACAACACTGCACATCACCAAAAGAACACCATACCCACAGTGAAGCATGGTGGTGGCAGCATCATGCTTTGGGGCTGTTTTTCTTCAGCTGGAACTGCGTCCTTAGTTAAGATAGAGGGAATTATGAACAGTTCCATATACCAGTCAATATTGGCACAAAACCTTCAGGCTTCTGCTAGAAAGCTGAACATGAAGAGGAACTTCATCTTTCAGCATGACAACGACCCTCGCAATCTGACAGATTTGGAGTGTTTTTGCAAAGAAGAGTGGGCAAATCTTGCAAAGTCAAAATGTGCCATGCTGATAGACTCATACCCAAAAAGACTGAGTGCTGGAATAAAATCAAAAGGTGCTTCAACAAAGTATTAGTTTAAGGGTGTGCATATTTTATTTTTATATATTTTTTTTCCCTCTACCTAAAAAATTTCAGTTTGTTTTTCAATTGAATTGTACAGTTTATAGGTCACATTAAAGGTGGAAAAATTTCTGAAATGATTTATCTTTGTCTCATTTTTTTACAGCACAGAAACCTGACATTTTAACAGGGGTGTGCAGACTTTTTATATCCACTGTATGTACATATATTTTGCTGTGAGCTGTTATTTTGTTTTTCATTTTAAATCAGTCACTTACAAGGTTAAAGGACTATTGTATTCTGGAAAAAGATTATGTTGAATCAAAATTCATCTCTTCTATACTTTTTGAAAACATTTTGGTAAAATATGTGAAATATATTAGATTTGCTTGCTTTACTTTGCTACTCATTTTGCTCCGGATAGGGGCAGACATTTTGCCACTTACCTTCTCCCTTGCTGATATCCTCATTCATCTTTTTTTAGCTGCACCATACAGTAGAATATGAAAAGGTGATATCACTGCTTGGGGTGGATCCATGCACACAGCTTGGCAAGCACCACTTACTCATGACAAGGGGAGCCTTTCTACAACTGCTGCTTCATCCCCCTAACAAGAAAGGTGCACTTTAATAAAAATACATTACATGTTAAACACAAAACTCTCTCATTAATAAAAGCTAATTCTACTTTGTGCTACTTTGTGTCAAAATATTGCATACCCTGGCAGAAATTGTGAAATGTTGGTATTTATTTTGAAAATATGACTGATCTTGCAAAAACAATTATTTTATTGAAGGATAGTGATTATATGAAGCCAATTTTTATCATATAGTTGTTTGGCTCCTTTTTAAAATCATAATGATAACAGAAATCACCCAAATGGCCCTGATCTAAAGTTTACATACCCTTGAATGTTTGGCCTTGTTACAGACATACAAGGTGACACACACAGGTTAAAATGGCAATTAAAGGTTAGTTTCCCAAGTCTGTGTGCATATCGGACTTCAAAAAATTAGTTGATTAACGTGTCAACCATGGCCATGTTCTACGGATGTCATGCTGACGGTTTCATTTACTATTGGCTCTGTCTCAGCATCAAGTTACGGACTTGCCTGGTTGATCACGATCATGCACTGAAATGTAACATATGACAGCAGGGTTTGCGAGTGTAAGCCTTCAGACCCGTACCTACGGGTTTGTTTAATTTAATAGCTCTGTAACTGAGGAAAACGTCAAGGCTGAAGACATTGCGGCTGTATCTCTTCACTTGCAGGTCTGGAATTAAATAGGGGCTTTGTCCTGCCTGGTCTGCTGCAGCAGCTGTGGTGTCCTTTTGTGCTACTTATGTTCCTGTCTAACTAGAGATCTGCATGTGACTAAAACTGCTGCTTCTGTTCCTCTCTGGCAAGAGATCTGCCTGTATCTAGGATGCTCCCTTTCTCCAGCTCCTTGGAGTGACAAGACAGCTTAAAATTCTGCATGGGAAACTAGATATGATCTCCAACCTTGAGAAGTGGTGTAGCACATCTGTGGAGATTTGCATATTTCTTGTAAGAGGTCGGAGCTCTTAGAATGGATCCTTGACTTCAGAGACTCAGGAACCAGGAAAGTTGCGGTTTAGAACTTTCTTTGTAAATTTAACAGCATGTGTATGCTTTAGATTTTCACTGACTGGTATAAAGGTTATATACAGGCAACACACTCCAGTGAAGCATCTGGCTTTCTTAAGGTATTCAAAATGTTTATGGTCTGCATAGATTGCCACAGGATGTGCCGTTTCTGCCAATAAATGCTTCCATTCTTCCAGAGACATGTTAAGAGCCTCATTCAATCGAGGCTTTCGGGAGATTTGGGCCCATAAATGGAGCCAGCTATTTATTTTGCTGTTCAATTCGATTTTTATCGATTTATAGCGATTTTAAAAATCGCAAGTTAATTCCTTCCAAGCCTTTGATCTTTCACTGTCGCAAGGCTAAAATCGCAAATTGCTATTCAATTGCTCCGATTCCCCCTCGCTAACCACTCCATCAAGCCTGCAAATGGCAAATATCAAGTATGCAAGTTAATGGTACCAAGAAGGTCTAGCAAAGGGCTTAATGACAAATCGGAGCAGTGATGTTAGGTCTTAGAATTAATAGCACAACATTCTCCAATACTTTATTTCATGTTCAATTTTCGAGTTATATCGATCACGGCAATCAATGTAAGGTCCTATGGGCTTCAACCTCCAAGCCTGTAGGACTTTGAAATCCAACCTCCATTTTTCAAAGTCCTAGGGGCTTGGAGGTTGAAGCCTGTAGGACTTTGAAACATGGAGGTTGGATTTCAAAGTCCTATGGCCTTCACTTACCAGTTACAAGCTGCCATCATTCTACAAGATGGAGGAGGTTCCAGGTACTTTCTTGAGATTGTGAAAGGACCACTCCAACTGCAGAGTCTGAGGCATCTGCTTCAAGGAAGAAGTGATGAGATGATCATGCATAGCTGAGGATAGAAGCAGTAGTGAAACAATATTTTAATAATGCAAAAGCTTGTTGAGCTGCAAGCATCTATTTGCAGGCTAGTGAGGTACTCATTAGGGCCGTGATATGTGATAGGTTATTCTATTTTGGAAAAACCTCTGATAAATTTACAACATAAACTGACAAAGCTGAGAAATCTCTGAACGCCCTGCCTGGTTGCAGGGACTAGAGAGCCCATGACTGCAGAGACTTTCTTGTACTAGTACTTGTGGTGATAAGATAAATCTCTGAAATTTCACTATATCTGTTTCAAAGACACATTTTTCTAACAAAGTGTACATAGAAGAGATATCCCCTGTTGCATATGCTTGCAATATTCCTCCGGAGATGGGGAGAGCATTAGGGTGTCATGAAGGCAGGTGATCACATTCGATCCAGGTTTCCAAATATGTTATTAATGAAGGGTTTGAAATAGGAAAATGCATTGTTAAGTTCAAAAGGCATGACCATGTACTCAAAGTGTCCATAGCATGTGCGGAAAGCATTTTTCAATTCACCCCATTTTGGATTCAACCCATATCGTAAGCAATTCTGACATCCAGCTTGTAAAAGACCTTGGCTTCTCCAAGATGTTTGAATAAATCTTGGATGATCAGAAGTGGGTAGGGATTCTTGATTGTAATGGCACTGAACACCCTGAAATTAATGCAGGATCTGAGGGTACCAAACTTCTGTACAATGAAGACAGGAGTTATATACAGTGCCTTGCAAAAGTATTCACCCCCTTGACTTTTTACCTATTTTGTTACATTACAGCCTTAAGTTCAATGTTATGTTAATCTGAATTTTAGGTGATGGATCAGAACACAATAGTCTAAGTTGGTGAAGTGAAACGAGAAAAATATATAAATAAAACTATTTTTTAGAAATAGAAAACAGAAAATTGGCATGTGCGTATGTATTCACTTCCGTTGTTATGAAGCTCATAAAAAGCTCTGGTGCAACCAATTACCTTCAGAAGTCACATAATTAGTGAAATAATGTCCACCTGTGTGCAATCTAAGTGTCACATGATCTGTCATTACATATACACACCTTTTTTGAAAGGCCCCAGAGGCTGCAACACCTAAGCAAGAGACACCACCAATCAAACACTGCCATGAAGACCAAGGAACTCTCCAAACAAGTAAGGGACAATGTTGTTGAGAAGTACAAGTCAGGGTTAGGTTATAAAAAAAATATCTAAATCTTTCATCAAATCTATCATAACCAAATGGAAAGAAAATGGCACAACAGCAGGCATGCCAAGAGAGACGGCCACCCACCCAAAATTCATGGACCTGGCAAGGAGGGCATTAATCAGAGAGGCAGCGCAGAGACCTAAGGTAACCATGGAGGAGCTGCAGAGTTCCACAGCAGAGGCTGGAGTATTTGTACATAGGACAACAATAAGCCGTACGCTCCATAGAGTTGGGCTTTATGGCAGAGTGGCCAAAAGAAAGCCATTACTTTCAGCAAAAAACAAAATGGCATGTTTTGAGTTTGCGAAAAGGCATGTGGGAGACTCTTAAAATTTATGGAGGAAGGTGCTCTGGTCTGATGAGACTAAAATTTAATTTTTCAGTCAAAGAAAATGCTATGTCTGGCACAAACCAGACACATCACATCACCCAAAGAACACCATCCCCACAGTGAAACATGGTGGTGGCAGCATCATGCTGTGGGGATGTTTTTCAGCAGCTGGGACTGGGAAACTGGGCAGGGTTTAGGGAAAGATGGATGGTGCTAAATACAGGGATATTCTTGAGCAAAACCTGTACCACTCTGTGCGTGATTTGAGGCTAGGACGGAGGTTCACCTTCCAGCAGGACAATGACCCCCAAACACACTGCTAAAGCAACACTTGAGTGGTTTAAGGGGGAACATGTAAATGTGTTGGAATAGCCTAGTCAAAGCACAGACCTCAATCCAATAGAAAATCTGTGGTCAGACTTAAAGATTGCTGCTCACAAGCACAAACCATCCAACTTGTAGGAGCTGCAGCAGTTTTGCAAGGAGGAATGGGGAAAAAAAAAACAGTGGTAAGATGTGGCAAGCTCATAGAGACTTATCCAAAGCGACTTGGAGCTGTGATTGCCGCAAAAGGTGGCTTTACACAGTATTGACTTTAGGGGGGTGAATAGTTATGCACTTTGACTTTTTCTGTTATTTTGTCTTATTTGTTGTTTGCTTCTCAATAAAAAAAAATCTTCAAATTTGTGGGCATGTTCTGTAAATTAAATGATGCAAATCCTCAAACAATCCATGTTAATTCCAGGTTGTGAGGCAACAAAATATGAAAAATGCCAAGGGGGTGAATACTTTTGCAGTGCACTATAAATATTTTTTTTAAAGAGGAGATTAGATGTATTTTTGAATAAAAAGGGCATTCAGGATTATCTTGGATAATTATGGAAGAACATATATTGAATCAGGGACTTATCTGATTGCCAGAATTTGGAGTCAGGATAGAATGTTTTTTTCTCCCCTTCGCAGACAATTGGCAATGTTTCAGTGGGGGGGTTCTGATTGCCTTTCTCAATTACCAATTAATTTACATACTATAAGCATCAGAGGAGATCTAAAAAGGTTGAACTTGATTGACTAATATATATATTTTTTTATTACTATGTTATATGTTATATGCAGATGCTATTTTCATGCCAAAGTGGGGCATTATGTAAGAATTTGGACAAGTAGTGTGGATGGTACACAGATCTTGACATAAAGAAGACTGCTTTTCTATGTCTGTGTAAAGCAGATACCAGGAGGACACTTACCTTATATGTTTTACTTCTCTTTTCTTCAGTTTCTTGATTCATGAATAAGGGAGTTATAAATTTGGATCATGGATTTATTTGTGTAGATGGGATAAGATATAACTGTTTCCAGTTTTGGAGTGAGACCACCTGCTTGTCTTAAGTTTAGTCACTTTGATTTATTTAATTCCATAATAATGGCTATTGGGTGTTTAATGACTCCTTGAACAAATGTCTCCATTCCACTAAAAGGAGATGAGTTTCCTATCAGCAGGTGGAGCCTGTAAATATGTTCTTTGATAGGATATGCCCTACTGCTGTTTTGGAAGCATCCGCCTCAAATGCAAAAGGTTGTGTTGAGTTTGGATAGTACAAGATGGATGCAATGTTTGCTTTATTGCTTGAAAAGCACAATCTGCTTCTGTGGCCCAATGGAACGGGCACTGGACGCATACCAGTTTATAATTTTGATGGTGCTGAATGGCTGAAAAGAGACTGATACTGTATCTTTAATCAGACAAGTAGGGTGTTATGGCATAGACAGGGTTAATTTTTTTACATATTTGGAAAAACTAAAAAAACAATTTGAATATAAAAGGACAATGTTGGAACGTGGATACAGCAGACATAATAGCAAGCTCAGGTACCCATAATTAACTCTTCATATAAGCAGAGCAGGGAGATTATACAATGTTATTGAGACATTTGGTCTGAGTTCAAGTGACTGATCAATCACATGCAAAGCATTTTGCAATAATATACAGATACACCAATGATCACTACCATATGGATAAGCAATAAAAAGCTCTGTGGTACACAAGAACAATGTAACAATTAGGACAAAAACCCTTAATATAACATCTGTTACCACATGCTAAACATACCAAAATCATTTGTTTGGTCTGAACTGTGAGTTTTGTAAGTTTAGTAGCCTACAAATGAAGAATTTGTGCATTTAAGATTGTTTATTCTGAATGAAGACCACAATTTAAATCAAATCCAATCTCCATCATAAACGGACTTATTTACAGTATGCACTATTACCACTATAATTGTGTTTGACCAATTAAAATATAATTTTAGAGAGAAAAATAAATCAGGCTTTTCTTGTTTTGTGCATCTACATTGGTTCAATAGTCCTACACAAAATGTTTGTGTCAATTAATGTAATAAATATATGCAATGGAACAAAATGTGCGTTTTCCCAAATAAAGACTCCAACACAATGATATTCCCTTTGTTATTAAAGGCATATCTAAGTTTCCTAGATTATGAATGCATCTGACAGAGGAGAATCAGTAGTATATGGAAACATTTGTTTCCATCAATTTCTGACAGTAGAAACCCTCTTTAAACCCTGGCTTAATTAGCATAACATAATTAATAATCATAATTTGTTTTGGCCAATCAGCAGCATGCAGAGGCAGTTGAAACATTTGCCTGGTGGTTCCTGGCTGTGCTGCAAAGCATCCTGGGATATGTAGTGTGGCACCAAGTAAGAAGGTGCTATTTATTTTCATATAAGAGTCTCTCTATGAAGCACATTCAAACTTGATTACCACCCCTGCATGTTGTCCATTCCCTGCATTAATTACTGCTGTTGGAGTGCTTTTTTTTATCTCACACACTCGCCCACTTACTCACCTCTCACTCTCTCTCTATCTCTCTCTCTGGTGACAGCTGCAGCTCTCTCACACACAGAACAGCTCACACACACAGACACATCAGAGAGCAGGAAGATGCAGGGAGGCTCATATCCCAGTAGTGACTTGGTGGCTAACATCAGTGCTCTCCTATTGCCTGAGGAAGACACAGCAGGTTAAAAATGGATTAAAATTGGTCACAAATATGCTCCATGATGATTGGGAGGGGGGAGGGCATCACGGCCTGTGTATAAAACCCTGTGCATATATAAAGGATGTTTTTGAATTGAAGAAATGTATTAACCCATGAAACTTAGATATGCCTTAAAATAGTATGTTAAAGCAATACTGTAATGATAACTCTTTTTAATAGGAATCTAAACTAGACTAATGGTAACAAAGATTTAAAGCCACATTTGCCACTCCAAAAAGCTTTACGTATTGTTCCTTATTTTTGTATTGTTCATTTTCTCAACTATAGGGTTTATATATTTCCAATCTCTCTGTTTCATTCTCCTCATTTCTAGAGTGTCATAATCTACTGCATTGTAAACATACTGGAGGAGCACTAGTTTGCTCAAGCACCGTAAAATAGTACATAAATGCTCACTGTCAAAGCCCTTCACACATTACTACTGCCTATAGTACATTTCATAAGTGTAAACAACAGGAATAAGAAGAAAAATGAAACAGGCAGAATCAATTAAAATGTATCACACTTAGCGATGAACAAATTAAATATAAAAAAGTAGATAAGATGTGTCTGAGGTAAATGTGGCTTATTTATTTTTATTATTTCTCTAATATACGTTAAACTTTAAATTGTCTTAGTGTCTCTTTTTAAGTATTAGAAAAAAGGTGAATTGGCAGGACATTTTGAATTTAGCAAGAGGTCACCTCTGTGTTATATATACGAAAAGATGACAGTGATAAAAATACACTACTTCCCACCAGACTGCTGTCTTCAAATTACCAAGTTTTAAATCATTTGTCAAGTTGTTAATAAACATGCATTTCCTTGCATGTTACAAACACATATGAACACTCACACTAAATGGAATTGCATAAATCTGCTAGATTTCAGATTTTTTAAAACAAAATTAAGTCCCTATTTGGGGTTATGTGCTTCTCTTGCCAAGTAATACAGCAATGAGTCATTTCACTTCATTTGTTGAAAGTCACTGGAGAATTCACTGGAGTCTGTGCTTCAAACACCATAGGCCACACAAATTGAAAGGTATGTTCCAAAATACTTTATTATTGCTTTCACTAAATCACCCATATTTCTGACAGCTGCACAAAAGATATGTGCTCTGGTGTATTTTTATCGCTACAATTCCAGGTACTATGGGCCATATTCAATTGAGGTTTCCGGTGATCTGGTAGCCCGTAAGTGAGGTCGCAAGTTAATTTGGTATTCAATTGGTGTCTTTTTGCGGGCTCCAAACGGCCTCCGAGTCACGGCCTTTAAAAAATGGCGATGGTTAAACCCGTAATTTACAACCTCCCGAAGCCTTTGATCTTTCAATTCCGCAAGAGTTACAATGGCTAAAATCGCAAATCGCTATTCAATTGCTTAATTTCCCCAAGCCCGCAAAAGAAGGAGAAAATCGTACCAGTACTAGAGAGGACCTGCAAGGGGGTTGAACACTTATTCGTAGCACTGTAAAAGCAAATTAAAAAATCAATACTGCACTGTAAATAACGGAAAAAGCTATGATAGACATTAGTATTAATTGCACAACAGTCTCAAGCTCGCAAAAGGTCAGGAAGTTAAATTTATTTTTGTGTGGCATTTTGGGGTTAAATCAGGCCACCCATATGCTGTAGACTAGAACAGTATTGGCATTCATTTTCATAATTCTTTATTTTGCATGTTTGATCGCATATCGGACCCCCGAATCTAATTTATTGACATTTAAGCTCCATGTTTTACTGCCGTAATAATGACAGTCTCATTTTCTATTGGCTGATTCAAAATGGGAGGTTATAGGCTTCCTTAATTGATCATGGTCCTGCCTTGAACTGCTACGAACCAGTGCATGGTTTACGGTTTCGGCTTTGGGACAGTTACTTGCGGGCTTGAGCAATTGAATAGCATCGCAATCGGAGATGAACGGGAGCCTGCAACACACTTGCAGACATACGGCCTACAGCGATTGAGTGGCGGGCTTGGAATTGAATGTGGCTCTATGAGGTTTGACTAAAAGTAAATGTAAAATCCTAAAAATCAATACCTCCTTTAAATATTTACGTACAACAGGAGCCTCATTCAATTGAGGCTTTTGGGAGATCCGGGCTCGGAAATGGAGCCAGCAAGTTATTTAGCTATTCAATTGACATCAGCTTGCAGGTCTGATTTATAGCTGCGATTTATAGTGATTTTAAAAATCGCAAGTTAATGCGCTCCAAGCCTTTGATCTTTTACTGTCACAGGGGTCCCGAAAGCTAAAATCGCAAATCTCTATTCAATTGCTCCGATTCCCCCTCGCTAACCACTTTGTCAAGCCTGCAAATGGCAAATATCTAACCACAAGTTAATGGTACCAAGGAGGTCTCGCAAAGTGCTTAATGATAAAATCGGAGCACTTTAGAAGCAAAGAAATAAGCAATACTATACTTTTATTAAGAGTGAAAGTGATGTAAGGTCTTAGAATTAATAGCTCAACAATCTCCAATACTTTATTTCATGTTCAATTTTCGTGTTATATTGATCACGGCAATAAATGTGAAGTCCTTCGGGCTTTAACCTCCAAGCCCCTAGGACTTTGAAAAATGGAGGTTGGATTTCAAAGTCCTATGGCATTCACTTACCAGTTACGGGCTTGGAGGTTGGTCATGATGATGATCTCTGTTTCCATTGGCTGTTTCTGCATCGGGAGTTACAGGCTTGCTCCCCTAACATGTTCAAGCCCAGAAACGCTACGTCCACGGCATGGTGTTCCGATTTTCGGGATAGGCCCCTAATTTGCTGTCTCTGCCAATTGAATAGCATTGCAAAAGTAGAGCAACGGCAGTACGCAACTCAATCACAGGCATATGGTTGTCTGCGATAGAATTGCGAGCCCCGAATTGAATGAGGCCCCATCAGTGGCGGAGCTAGTGCATGGGGGGCCGCAGTGCAAAAATACCCCCCCCCCAATTACATATACAGAATATTTAACATATTTATTAATGACGTAGAAGTAGGACTCGAAAGTAGTGTCTCCATTTTTGCTGATGACACTAAGTTGTGCAAGGTAATTAAATCAGATAATGATGTATTTTCCCTACAAAGGGGTTTGCATAAATTAGAGAAATGGGCGGCTAAATGGCAGATGAGATTTAATACAAATAAATGTAAGGTTATGCATTTGGGTAGGAAAAATAGCCAAGCAATCTATAATCTTAATGGAGCAAATCTAGGGGTATCAGATATTGAAAGTGATGTGGGAGTACTAGTGGAGAACCACCTAGGTAACAGTGCTTAACGCCAAGCAGCAGCTGCAAAGGCAAGTAAAATATTAGCACATTTGGGCACCACTTCATAAAAAGGACATTTTAGAGCTTGAAAAGTACAGAGAAGGGCAACAAACACCCAGGGTCAATATAAGGCTTTGTCAAGTGAACTTTTTATAGCAAGAGATTTTCAACTGACAAGAGGACATCCTTTGAGGTTAGAGGAAAAAAGATTTCACCTTAAATAAAGAAAAGGGTTCTTCACAGTTGGGGTGCTTAAACTGTTGAATTCTCTACCAAAGGAGGTAGTGACTTGCGAATTTGATAGATAACTTAAAAAATGGGTTAGATATATTTTTGAATAAAGAGGGCATTCAAGGCTATCCTAGATAACTAGCAAGGAATATTGATCCAGGGAGAAATTTGATCGCCAGTTTATGGGGTCAGGAAGGAATTTTATTTTTTTTCCTTATGAGACAATTGGCAAAGTTTCAATGTTTTTTTTTTCTGTTTGCCTTCCTCTGGATCAATTAACAATTAATAACAAATAGTCCACATATTAAAAAGATCAAGAGAGATCTAAAAAGGTTGAACTTGATGGACTAACAGTCTTTATTCAACCTCAAATACTATACTATTATTAATTAATTAACAACTAATTAATTATTAACTAATCCGCATATTGCAGATCAGAGGAGATCTTAAAAGGTTGAACTTGATGGACTGAATGTCTTTTTTCAACCTTAATTACTATGGGCCTCATTCTATTATCGGCCGTAAAGCGGCCGTAAGGCTGCTATTCCTTGCGGGGGTTCTGTTACCTCGCAATTCTATTATACGGCCCCGCAAGGATCTCCTCTTACGGCTGGCCGCATATCTTGCAACCGGCCGTAAGCTCAGAAATCTTTAAAGTCAAAAATAAATTCAAGACGGCACTGTACAGCTCTGTAAATGCTAGGGATCATATTGGGGGACATGAGGATTAATAGTAACCCACTCTCAAGCTTGCACATCAGCCCAAATCCGAGTTTACATTAACTGTTTATTTTCCGGCCGCAGCGTGGGCGGGTCTGAGGTGCTCGAAGCACTCTGGACTTTTTACATGGATATTTGAGATATATAATAACATTTTTTTACGGATTTGAGTATAGGGGAATGTTGTGCTATTTTTGCTAACACCTACAATCACTTTATAGTCTCCTCAAAGTGCAGGATGGCTTTATTTGGGCTTTATTATGTGCTTAATTGGTGCTAGCGGGACCTTTTTCCTGCAAGTAAGCTGCGGCTCGCTTTTAGCCTTGCAGAGAGGGTTCCCGGAGCAAAAGAATAGCAACCGGGCTTTTCTTGCGGCCGAAACTCTTGCGGCCGTTTTAGATCAAAGGCTTTCCTCCGGCGCGTGCGGCCGCAAGAGATAGCAAGGCGCCGTCCGCAAGCCTGCCGGAATCCCCGGCCGGAGGGGAATAGAATAGCAGAATAGCTTGCGGCCGGTCCTTGCGGCCCGCAGCGCCTACGGCCGATAATAGAATGAGGCCCTATGTAACTATATATAAAATATATAAAAAATAAATATATAAAAATATATATATGTGGGTCCGTGTCTAATATATATATATATATATGTATGTACATATACATATAACCTATTTATATGTCACATATATAGTTGTCAGTTGTCACGTTTGCGATTTTGGTCGCGCAATGTTAAATAATTGCGTTCCTCAGGAAGCAGTTGAGGCATGCGACTGAGAGAAGCGTGGGATTTAAGCTGCAATGAGTGCCAAAGGCGCTCATTGCAGGGCTCGCGATGAGTGCCACAGGCGCTCATAGGGAGGCACACAAGACTTTAAAACACCATAGACATGAGCACAGAAAGCGCTCATGTCGATGGACGTGATAGTCGCCGAAAAACTTAGCACTTTGCCGCTGATTGTGAGGCTTGCAGTTGTGTAATTTAACGGCCAAAATTGTTTCAAGCGTGTAACTCTAAAAACCTGAAAACCCCCCAAAATAACAAAATACTTTAGAAAAAAAAACACTCACAAACAGCACAGGGGGAGAGACAGTAAGCCTGGGAGTGAGGTTGAAAGTGAATTTGAGCCATATTTGGGCCCTCATTCAATTGCGATTTGGCCATTTGAATAGGGCTCTAAATAAGCACATAACATATTTTTTTTAAAGAAGTTTTTAGTTATTCAGCATCTATCCAAAAGCAAGGTTTTCACTAACTAAAAACTTCTTTAAAATAATTATGCTATGTGCTTATTTAGAGCCCTATTCAATTGGCCAAATCTCAATTGAATGAGGGCCTTAGTGTTTATTCATCAATCGAAAATCGGCTATGCGAGGAAAAAATGGTGGCCGAAAAACATATAAACTCTGAAACAGGATGAAAACGAGGCTGACCAACACCAGGCACGTGGGACTTAGAAAATACACAATGGCGCAAACAGTAAAACACACAAACAACACCAGGCACGCAGGACTTAGAAAATACACATTAACAATTACACGAACAACGCCAGTCACGAGGGACTTTAAAAATAAAACCAACGGCAGTTAGCGTGCGCCACGCAAACATTCAGCAGACACACAGAGGAGAAACACACAGGGAAGGGACAGAGGGGAGATCGTGGAAAGTAGGCGGGAGGAAAGGCTCAATGAGCACCAAACGTGCTCATCACAGGGCTCGCGATCAGCACCTCGAATGGGAGAGGCTTGCAATGATCGCCAAAGGCTTTCATTGCGAGCCACGTGGCGCTCATCGCGGGGCTCGCGATGCGCGCCGAAGGTGATCATTGCAAAGCAGGAAAGTTGAAGGGGACACTGGGGGCCGGCTCGCAATGAGCGCTGAAGGTGCTCAGAGGAGCAAAAGCCTCACATTGTGTGGCAAACAGCACTGCCAGCTTTACAATTTTATTCCCGTCATTCTTGATGGCCAATTTCCTAATATATATTATATACATATATATATATATATATATATATATATATATATACATATACATACACATACCTACACCTATATAAATACTATCTTACCTGCCCGATGCTGCACTCCACTTCTGGGATGAGGAGGGGCCACTGTGGGCAAGAGGGGGCCGCAGAGGTCTGCGGGCGGCCACAGAGACCTGCAAGGACCGAGGGGGCCACAAAAGGCAGAGGGAGGCCACAAAGGTCTGTGGGTGGCCACAGGGGCCAGCAATTACTGAGGGGGCCTCAAGGGGGCGAGGAAGAACACAGGCTGCCACAGGGGGCTGAGGGAGGCCACAGAGGTCCGCGAGGGGCCACAGGAGGCTGAGGGGGAACACAGGGGCTGAGGGAGGCCACAGACGTCCGAGAGGGGGCCCACGGGAGGTACGCAGGGGCCGTAGGGGCCCCAGGAACAGCAAAGAAACCACAGGGGGGCACAGAGGATCCGCGAAGAACCCATCAAGTTCCAGGGAAGGCAAAGAACTATTTTCCCCTCTGACGTGGAGCAACTCGACGGCGCTGAATCGACAGCGAGGCCATAGCTATGTTCGGCGAGGGCACTCGGCCCCCCAGGGCCTCAGGCATGCCTCTCATAGCTCAAGGCCTCTTCTGTTGGCGCGCCTTATATGTTAAAATCGGCAGCGCCATCTGTCGGCCGGAAGCAGAACTGCAGCTGTCAGATTTTGCGATGGTGAAGAGAGAAAGCACCAAGCTCTCTCCTCTTCAACTGACATGAGGAAGACAGGCTCTGTCCCCGTAAAGAACTGCTGCAGTTCAAGAAATAACACTTGTTGTCAAGAATGTTCCAGACTAATAATATTAGCAACTGTGAAAGCCATAGACATAACACCTACTATAGGGGTTCTTATAGATTTCCATAGTCCCAAACACTATCCTTCCCAAACATTGTCCAGGGAGGAGTCTGATCACCAGTATCTGGGGTCAGAAAATAATTTTATGTATTTTTTTCCCTTATGAGACAATTGGCAATGTTTTACTTGTTTTTCTTTTCTGTTTGCCTTACTCAATTAACAACTAATCTACATCTTACAGATAAGAGGATATCTAAAAAAGGTTTGACGTGATGGACTAAAGTTTTTTTTTTCAACTTTACTTACTATGTAATTATGTATTCAGGGTTCACTGGTGGTCCAGTGGTTAAGACTCAGTGTTTACACTGTTGTCAACCTGGGTTTGATTCCAAGTCAAGTAACCAAGAGGTCACTTTACTCTGAAGCCAAGCAGGGTTGGGCCTGGGTAGTACTGGGATGGGAGACTGCCTAGGAATACCAGGAGCTGTATGCTGTGGCCCACAGGAGAAGGAACTGGCAACCTGCCATGAATAACAAGTGGTTCAGCAAGACCATGGACACAAAGATGTTCTGGTGTGTTCCAGTCCACAAGGTCACAGGGACTAAGAAACAACTGAATGACAAAAAAAACAAACACTATGTAACTATAAACTACCACCACTAAACTAGGTACAATAAAAAAACAAGAAGAATTGCAAAACAATTACAATTAATATAAAAACATTCTGATTATAAAAATAACTTCCATAAAATGAAAAAACTGAACAGGTTAATTAATACATTACCCTCCAGCTATGATCCCTCAATTTTCAGTCCTTGATGAGCAGCCACATCCATGGTGGTAGAAAAAGTGGGTAACCTTTTCTTTTTTATTTTTTTTTATGTAAATGATTTAGAAAACTTTAATAACCAAAAACATTTTTTAATTGACTTTTTTTATTATTATTATTTTTTATTTATTATTATTATTAACTTTTATTTGTATCACGCTAACATATTCCATATCACTGTACAGGGGAAGAGAACAGGGAAAAATACAATATTAACAACTGCTGAAAATGAAGGGCCCTGTTTTGAGGTTAAAAACTTTGCAGAAAGTGTTTTTCAAAGCACCCAACAAGATTGAAACTCGCCACTTACAATCTAAAGGGAATGGAAGAGACAGAAACCTGGGGAAGAAAAGGTAACGAATAGCAGGGGTCAGGAAGGAAGTGGAAGTTTGCTTGGGTAGGTGGGTGTACAAAGGTAGAAAGGTTTTTGATTTAGTGAGAGAGGGAGCTGTCAGTTGAAACGTCATTAAATGTGAGTGGCTGTAGTATTTTACATGTTATCTGACCCTAGTGGTCAGATAATATAGCCTGCAAATGGGAAAGTCAGGTGATAGTGGTTGAAGGATCCAGGAGCTGTTTGAAGGTCTCATTCCTTAAAGGGTGGATGGTAGCAGGATACAGAGTGGGGTCCTTTCCCTCTTCACCTTCGCAAAATCTACTCGCTGTAATCCCACCACCAACTGACAGATGGCGCTGCCGATTTTCATATATGGCGCGACTATAGAAGAGGCTTGAGCTATGAGAGGTGCCCCCGAGGCTCTGGGGGGCTGAGTGCTCGCGCCGAACATAGCGCTGTCGAGTTGCTCCACGTCGGAGGGGAAAATAGTTATTTGCCTTCCATCAAACATGACAGCGACCGCTACCGGATGGCTCCTGTAACTGCAGCTGTCAGTGTTGCCGAAGAAATGTGAAGGTGAAGAGGGATAGATCCCAGAGTAGCCAGGAGATGAATAAGGACCTCTGAGGTTTGAAATGGAGAGACAAAGGATTAGCTGGGTAGAAAGTGAGGGAGGGGATTACCCTTACAGATTTGGGGAGGGTTCATATATACATTGCAAATGGTCATATTTCAAACACATTGTTTATGGACAGTTTAAACAAAGTAAAAAGGAAGTATGACAAAATATGCATGTTGATAGAAGCAATGTACCTATTCTTAAAGGGTGAAAGGTAGCAGGATACATAGTGGGTGAGAAGCAGCCAGGATATGAATGAGGACCTCTCTTCTTAAAGGGTGGATGGTTGCAGGATACAGAGGGGGTGAGAAGCAGCCAGGAGATTAATGAGGACCTCTCTTCTTAAAGGTTTGGATGGTAGCAGGATACAGAGTGGGTGAGAAGCAGCCAGGAGATGAATGAGGACCTCTCTTCATAAAGGGTGGATGGTAGCAGGATACAGAGTGGGTGAGAAGAAGCCAGGAGAAGTTTGAAGGCCTCACTTCTTAAAGGGTGGATGGTAACAGGAAACAGAGTGGGTGAGAAGCAGCCAAGAAATGAATGAGGACGTCTCTTCTTAAAGAGTGAATGGTAGCAGGATACAGAGTGGGTGAGAAGCAGCCAGGAGATGTTTGAGGACCTCTGAGGCTTGAAATGGAGAGACAAAGGATTAGTTGGGTAGGAAGTGAGGGAGGGGTTTAGCCTAACAGATTTGGGGAGGGTACATATATACATAGCAAAGGGTCAAATTTCAAACGCATTGTTTATGAACAGTTTAAACAAATTAAAAAGGAAGTATGACAAAATATGCATGTTGATAGAAGCAATGTACCTCTTCTTAAAGGGTGGATGGTAGCAGGATACATAGTGGGTGAGAAGCAGCCAGGAGATGAATGAGGACCTCTCTTCTTAAAGAGTGGAGGGTAGCAGGATACAGAGTGGGTGAGAATCAGCCAGGAGATGAATGCGGCCCTCTCTTCTTAAGGGTGGACGGTAGCAGGATACAAAGTGGGTGACAAGAAGCCAGGAGAAGTTTGAAGGTCTCACTTCTTAAAGGGTGGATAGTAACAGGATACAGAGTGGGTGAGAAGAAGCCAGGAGAAGTTTGAAGGTCTCACTTCTTAAAGGGTGGATGGCAACATGATACAAAGTAGGTGAGAAGCATCCAGGATATGAATGAGGACCTCTCTTCTTAAAGGGTGGATGGTAACAGGACACTGAGTGGGTGAGAAGCAGCCAGGAGATGAATGAGGACCTCTCTTCTTACAGGGTGGATGATAGCAGGTTACAGAGTGGGTGAGAAGTAGCAGGGAGAAGTTTGAAGGCCTCACTTCTTAAAGGGTGGATGGTAACAGGATACAGAGTGGGTGAGAAGAAGCCAGGAGATGAATGAGGACCTCTCTTCTTAAAGGGTGGATGGTAGCAGGATACAGAGTGGGTGAGAAGCCAGGAGGAGTTTGAAGGTCACACATCTTAAAGGGTAAATGGTAACATGATACAAAGTGGGTAAGAAGCTGCCAGGATATGAATGAGGACCTCTCTTCTTAAAAGGTGGATGATTGCAGGATACAGAGGGGGTGAGAAGCAGCCAGGAGATTAATGAGGACCTCTCTTCTTAAAGGGTGGATGGTAGCAGGATACAGAGTGGGTGAGAAGAAGCCAGGAGAAGTTTGAAGGTCACACTTCTTAAATGGTGGATGGTAACATGATACAAAGTGGGTGAGAAGCAGCCATGATATGAATGAGGACCTCTCTTCTTAAAGGGTGGATGGTAGCAGGATACAGAGAGGGTGAGTAGCAGCCAGGAGATGTATGAGGACCTATCTTCTTAAAGGGTGGATGATAGCAGGATACAGAGTGGGTGAGAAGTAGCCAGGAGCTGTTTGAAGGTCTCACTTTTTAAAGGGTGGATGGTAGCAGGATACAGAGTAGATGAGAAGCAGCCAGGAGCTGTTTGAAGGCCTCAGCTCTTAAAAGGTGGATCGTAGCAGGATAGAGATTGGATGAGAAGCAGCCAGGAGATGAATGAGGACCTCTCTTCTTAAAGGGTGGATGGTAGCAGGATACAGAGGGGGTGAGAAGCAGCCAGGAGATGAATGAGGACCTCTCTTCTTAAAGGGTGGATGGTAGCAGGATACAGAGTGGGTGAGAAGAAGCCAAGAGAAGTTTGAAGGTCTCACTTCTTAAAGGGTGGATAGTAACATTTACAAAGTGGGTGAGAAGCAGCCACCATATGAATCAGGTCCTCTCTTCTTAAAGGGTGGATGATAGCAGGATACAGAGTGGGTGAGAAGAAGCCAGGAGAAGTTTGAAGGTCACACTTCTTAAAGGATGGATGGTAACATGATACAAAGTGGGTGAGAAGCAGCCAGGATATGAATGAGGGCCTCTCTTCTTAAAGAGTGGATGGTAGCAGGATACAGAGGGGGTGAGAAGCCAGGAGGAGTTTGAAGGTCACACATCTTAAAGGGTAAATGGTAACATGATACAAAGTGGGTAAGAAGCTGCCAGGACATGAATGAGGACCTCTCTTCTTAAAGGGTGGATGGTTGCAGGATACAGAGGGGGTGAGAAGCAGCCAGGAGATTAATGAGGACCTCTCTTCTTAAAGGGTGGATGGTAGCAGGATACAGAGTGGGTGAGAAGCAGCCAGGAGATGAATAAGGACATCTCTTCTTAAAGGGTGGATGATAGCAGGATACAGAGTGGGTGAGAAGAAGCCAGGAGAAGTTTGAAGGTCACACTTCTTAAATGGTGGATGGTAACATGATACAAAGTGGGTGAGAAGCAGCCATGATATGAATGAGGACCTCTCTTCTTAAAGGGTGGATGGTAGCAGGATACAGAGAGGGTGAGTAGCAGCCAGGAGATGTATGAGGACCTATCTTCTTAAAGGGTGGATGATAGCAGGATACAGAGTGGGTGAGAAGTAGCCAGGAGCTGTTTGAAGGTCTCACTTTTTAAAGGGTGGATGGTAACATGATACAAAGTGGGTGAGAAGCAGCCACCATATGAATCAGGTCCTCTCTTCTTAAAGGGTGGATGATAGCAGGATACAGAGTGGGTGAGAAGAAGCCAGGAGATCAATGAGGACCTCTCTTCTTAAAGGGTGGATGGTTGCAAGATACAGAGTGGGTGAGAAGTAGCCAGGAGCTGTTTGAAGGTCTCACTTTTTAAAGGGTGGATGGTAACATGATACAAAGTGGGTGAGAAGCAGCCAGGATATAAATGAGGACCTCTCTTCTTAAAGGGTGGATGGTAGCAGGATACAGAGTGGGTGAGAACAAGCCAAGAGAAGTTTGAAGGTCTCACTTCTTAAAGGGTGGATGGTAACATGATACAAAGTGGGTGAGAAGTAGCCACCATATGAATCAGGTCCTCTCTTCTTAAAGGGTGGATGATAGCAGGATACAGAGTGGGTGAGAAGAAGCCAGGAGAAGTTTGAAGGTCACACTTCTTAAAGGATGGATGGTTAACATGATACAAAGTGGGTGCGAAGCAGCCAGGATATGAATGAGGACCTCTCTTCTTAAAGAGTGGATGGTAGCAGGATACAGAGGGGGTGAGAAGCCAGGAGGAGTTTGAAGGTCACACATCTTAAAGGGTAAATGGTAACATGATAAAAAGTGGGTAAGAAGCTGCCAGGATATGAATGAGGACCTCTCTTTTTAAACGGTGGATGGTTGCAGGATACAGAGGGGGTGAGAAGCAGCCAGGAGATTAATGAGGACCTCTCTTCTTAAAGGGTGGATGGAAGTAGGATACAGAGTGGGTGAGAAGCAGCCAGGAGATGAATGAGGACCTCTCTTCTTAAAGGGTGGATGATAGCAGTTCACAGAGTGGGTGAGAAGAAGCCAGGAGAAGTTTGAAGGTCACACTTCTTAAATGGTGGATGGTAACATGATACAAAGTGGGTGAGAAGCAGCCATGATATGAATGAGGACCTCTCTTCTTAAAGGGTGGATGGTAGCAGGATACAGAGAGGGTGAGTAGCAGCCAGGAGATGTATGAGGACCTATCTTCTTAAAGGGTGGATGATAGCAGGATACAGAGTGGGTGAGAAGTAGCCAGGAGAGGTTTGAAGGTCTCACTTTTTAAAGGGTGGATGGTAGCAGGATACAGAGTAGATGAGAAGCAGCCAGGAGCTGTTTGAAGGCCTCAGCTCTTAAAAGGTGGATCGTAGCAGGATAGAGATTGGATGAGAAGCAGCCAGGAGATGAATGAGGACCTCTCTTCTTAAAGGGTGGATGGTAGCAGGATACAGAGGGGGTGAGAAGCAGCCAGGAGATGAATGAGGACCTCTCTTCTTAAAGGGTGGATGGTAGCAGGATACAGAGTGGGTGAGAAGAAGCCAAGAGAAGTTTGAAGGTTTCACTTCTTAAAGGGTGGATGGTAACATGATACATAGTGGGTGAGAAGCAGCCACCATATGAATCAGGTCCTCTCTTCTTAAAGGGTGGATGATAGCAGGATACAGAGTGGGTGAGAAGAAGCCAGGAGAAGTTTGAAGGTCACACTTCTTAAAGGATGGATGGTAACATGATACAAAGTGGGTGAGAAACAGCCAGGAGATGAATGAGGACCTCTCTTCTTAAAGAGTGGATGGTAGCAGGATACAGAGGGGGTGAGAAGCAGCCAGAAGATGAATGAGGACCTCTCTTCTTAAAGGGTGGATGGTTGCAGGATACAGAGTGGGTGAGAAGTAGCCAGGAGCTGTTTGAAGGTCTCACTTTTTAATGGGTGGATGGTAACATGATACAAAGTGGGTGAGAAGCAGCCAGGATATAAATGAGGACCTCTCTTCTTAAAGGGTGGATGGTAGCAGGATAAAGGGTGGGTGAGAAGCAGCCAGGAGATGAATGAGGACCTATCTTCTTAAAGCGTGGATGATAGCAGGATACAGAGTGGGTGAGAAGAAGCCAGGAGAGGTTTGAAGGTCTCACTTCTTAAAGGGTGGATGGTAACATGATACACAGTGGCTGAGAAGCAGCCAGGAGCTGTTTGAAGGTCTTGCTTTTTAAATGGTGGAAGATAGCAGAACACAGAGTAGATGAGAAGTAGCCAGGAGCTTTTTGAAGGCTCGGCTCTTAAAAGGTGGATGGTAGCAGGATAGAGAGTGGGTGAGAAGCAGCCAGGAGATGAATGAGGACCTTTCTTCTTAAAGGGTGGATGGTAGCAGGATACAGAGTGGGTGAGAAGCAGCCAGGAGATGTTTGAGGACCTCTGAGGCTTGAAATGGAGAGACAAAGGATTAGTTGGGTAGGAAGTGAGGGAGGGGCTTAGCCTTACAGATTTGGGGAGGGTACATATATACATAAAAAAGGGTCAAATTTCAAACGCATTGTTTATGAACAGTTTTAACAAATTAAAAAGGAAGTATGACAAAATATGCATGTTGATAGAAGCAATGTACCTCTTCTTAAAGGGTGGATGGTAGCAGGATACATAGTGGGTGAGAAGCAGCCAGGAGATGAATGAGGACCTCTCTTCTTAAAGAGTGGATGGTAGCAGGATACAGAGTGGGTGAGAAGCAGCCAGGAGATGAATGAGGACCTCTCTTCTTAAAGAGTGGATGGTAGCAGGATACAGAGTGGGTGAGAATCAGCCTGGACATGAATGCGGCCCTCTCTTCTTAAGGGTGGATGGTAACAGGATACAGAGTGGGTGAGAAGAAGCCAGGAGGAGTTTGAAGGTCTCACTTCTTAAAGGGTGGATGGTAACATGATACAAAGTGGGTGAGAAGCATCCAGGATAGGAATGAGGACCTCTCTTCTTAAAGGGTGGATGGTAGCAGGATACAGAGTGGGTGAGAAGAAGCCAGGAGAAGTTTGAAGGCCTCACTTCTTAAAGGGTGGATGGTAACAGGATACAGAGTGGGTGAGAAGTAGCCAGGAGATGAATGAGGACCTCTCTTCTTAAAGAGTGGATGGTAGCAGGATACAGAGTGGGTGAGAAGAAGCCAGGAGAAGTTTGAAGGTCTCACTTCTTAAAGGGTGGATGGTAACATGATACAAAGTGGGTGAGAAGCATCCAGGATATGAATGAGGACCTCTCTTCTTAAAGGGTGGATGGTAACAGGATACAGCGTGGGTGAGAAGCAGCCAGGAGATGAATGAGGACCTCTCTTCTTAAAGGGTGGATGGTAGCAGGTTACAGAGTGGGTGAGAAGAAGCCAGGAGAAGTTTGAAGGCCTCACTTCTTAAAGGGTGGATGGTAACAGTATACAGAGTGGGTTAGAAGTAGCCAGGAGATTAATGAGGACCTCTCTTCTTAAAGGGTGGATGATAGCAGGATACAGAGTGGGTGAGAAGTAGCAAGGAGCTGTTTGAAGGTCTCACTTTTTAAAGGGTGGATGGTAGCAGGATAGAGAGTGGGTGAGAAGCAGCCAGGAGATGAATGATGACCTCTCTTCTTAAAGGGTGGATGATAGCAGGATACAGAGTGGGTGAGAAGAAGCCAGGAGAAGTTTGAAGGTCACACTTCTTAAATGGTGGATGGTAACATGATACAAAGTGGGTGAGAAGCATCCAGGATAGGAATGAGGACCTCTCTTCTTAAAGAGTGGATGGTAGCAGGATACAGAGTGGGTGAGAAGCAGCCAGGAGATGAATGAAGGTCTCACTTTTTAAAGGGTGGATGGTATCATGATACAAAGTGGGTGAGAAGCAGCAAGGATATAAATGAGGACCTCTCTTCTTAAAGGGTGGATGGTAGCAGGATACAGAGTGGGTGAGAACCAACCAGGAGATGAATGAGGACCTCTCTTCTTAAAGAGTGGATGGTAGCAGGTTACAGAGTGGGTGAGAAGAAGCCAGGAGAAGTTTGAAGGCCTCACTTCTTAAAGGGTGGATGGTAACAGGATACAGAGTGGGTGAGAAGTAGCCAGGAGATGAATGAGGACCTCTCTTCTTAAAGAGTGGATGGTAGCAGGATACAGAGTGGGTGAGAAGCAGCCAGGAGATGAATAAGGACATCTCTTCTTAAAGGGTGGATGATAGCAGGATACAGAGTGGGTGAGAAGAAGCCAGGAGAAGTTTGAAGGTCACACTTCTTAAATGGTGGATGGTAACATGATACAAAGTGGGTGAGAAGCAGCCATGATATGAATGAGGACCTCTCTTCTTAAAGGGTGGATGGTAGCAGGATACAGAGAGGGTGAGTAGCAGCCAGGAGATGTATGAGGACCTATCTTCTTAAAGGGTGGATGATAGCAGGATACAGAGTGGGTGAGAAGCAGCCAGGAGATGAATAAGGACATCTCTTCTTAAAGGGTGGATGATAGCAGGATACAGAGTGGGTGAGAAGAAGCCAGGAGAAGTTTGAAGGTCACACTTCTTAAATGGTGGATGGTAACATGATACAAAGTGGGTGAGAAGCATCCAGGATAGGAATGAGGACCTCTCTTCTTAAAGGGTGGATGGTAGCAGGATACAGAGTGGGTGAGAAGCAGCCAGGAGATGAATGAGGACCTCTCTTCTTAAAGGGTGGATGGTAGCAGGTTACAGAGTGGGTGAGAAGAAGCCAGGAGAAGTTTGAAGGCCTCACTTCTTAAAGGGTGGATGGTAACAGGATACAGAGTGGGTTAGAAGTAGCCAGGAGATGAATGAGGACCTCTCTTCTTAAAGAGTGGATGGTAGCAGGATACAGAGTGGGTGAGAAGAAGCCAGGAGAAGTTTGAAGGTCACACATCTTAAAGGGTGGATGGCAACATGATACAAAGTGGGTGAGAAGCAGCCAGGATATGAATGCGGACCTCTCTTCTTAAAGGGTGGATGGTTGCAGGATACAGAGGGGGTGAGAAGCAGCCAGGAGATTAATAAGGACCTCTCTTCTTAAAGGGTGGATGGTAGCAGGATACAGAGTGGGTGAGAAGCAGCCAGGAGATGAATGAGGACCTCTCTTCTTAAAGGGTGGATGGTAGCAGGATACAAAGTGGGTGAGAAGCAGCCAGGAGATCAATGATGACCTCTCTTCTTAATGGGTGGATGATAGCAGGATACAGAGTGGGTGAGAAGAAGCCAGGAGAAGTTTGAAGGTCACCCTTTTTAAAGGGTGGATGGTAACATGATACAAAGTGGGTGAGAAGCAGCCATGATATGAATGAGGACCTCTCTTCTTAAAGGGTGGATGGTAGCAGGATACAGAGAGGGTGCGTAGCATCCAGGAGATGTATGAGGACCTATCTTCTTAAAGGGTGGATGATAGCAGGATACAGAGTGGGTGAGAAGTAGCCAGAAGCTGTTTGAAGGTCTCACTTTGTAAAGGGTGGATGGTAGCAGGATACAGAGTAGATGTGAAGCAGCCAGGAGCTGTTTGAAGGCCTCAGCTCTTAAAAGGTGGATGGTAGCAGGATAGAGAGTGGGTGAGAAGCAGCCAGGAGATGAATGAGGACCTCTCTTCTTAAAGGGTGGATGGTAGCAGGTTACAGAGTGGGTGAGAAGCAGCCAGGAGATGAATGATGACCTCTCTTCTTAAAGGGTGTATGATAGCAGGATACAGAGTGGGTGAGAAGAAGCCAGGAGAAGTTTGAAGGTCACACTTCTTAAAGGGTGGATGGTAACATGATACAAAGTAGGTGAGAAGCAGCCATGATATTAATGAGGACCTCTCTTTTTAAATGGTGGATGGTAGCAGGATACAGAGAGGGTAAGTAGGAGCCAGGAGATGTATGAGGACCTCTCTTCTAAAAGGGTGGATGATAGCTGGATACAGAGTGGGTGAGAAGAAGCCAGGAGAAGTTTGAAGGTCACATATCTTAAAGGGTAAATGGCAATATGATACAAAGTGGGTGAGAAGCAGCCAGGATATGAATGCGGACCTCTCTTCTTAAAGGGTGGATGGTTGCAGGATACAGAGGGGGTGAGAAGCAGCCAGGAGATTAATAATGACCTCTCTTCTTAAAGGGTGGATGGTAGCAGGATACATAGTGGGTGAGAAGCAGCCAGGAGATGAATGAGGACCTCTCTTCTTAAAGGGTGGATGGTAGCAGGATACAGAGTGGGTGAAAAGCAGCGAGGAGATGAATGAGGACCTCTCTTCTTAAAGGGTGGATGATAGCAGGATACAGAGTGGGTGAGAAGTATCCAGGAGCTGTTTGAAGGTCTCACTTTTTAAAGGGTGGATGGTAGCAGGATAGAGAGTGGGTGAGAAGCAGCCAGGAGATGAATGAGGACCTCTCTTCTTAAAGGGTGGATGGTAGCAGGTTACAGAGTGGGTGAGAAGTATCCAGGAGCTGTTTGAAGGTCTCACTTTTTAAAGGGTGGATGGTAGCAGGATAGAGAGTGGGTGAGAAGCAGCCAGGAGATGAATGAGGACCTCTCTTCTTAAAGGGTGGATGGTAGCAGGTTACAGAGTGGGTGAGAAGCAGCCAGGAGATCAATGATGACCTCTCTTCTTAAAGGGTGGATGATAGCAGGATACAGAGTGGGTGAGAAGAAGCCAGGAGAAGTTTGAAGGTCACACTTCTTAAAGGGTGGATGGTAACATGATACAAAGTGGGTGAGAAGCAGCCATGATATGAATGAGGACCTCTCTTCTTAAAGGGTGGATGATAGCAGGATACAGAGTGGGTGAGAAGAAGCCAGGAGAAGTTTGAAGGTCACACTTCTTAAAGGGTGGATGGTAACATGATACAAAGTAGGTGAGAAGCAGCCATGATATTAATGAGGACCTCTCTTTTTAAATGGTGGATGGTAGCAGGATACAGAGAGGGTAAGTAGGAGCCAGGAGATGTATGAGGACCTCTCTTCTAAAAGGGTGGATGATAGCTGGATACAGATTGGGTGAGAAGAAGCCAGGAGAAGTTTGAAGGTCACATATCTTAAAGGGTAAATGGCAATATGATACAAAGTGGGTGAGAAGCAGCCAGGATATGAATGCGGACCTCTCTTCTAAAAGGGTGGATGGTTGCAGGATACAGAGGGGGTGAGAAGCAGCCAGGAGATTAATAATGACCTCTCTTCTTAAAGGGTGGATGGTAGCAGGATACATAGTGGGTGAGAAGCAGCCAGGAGATGAATAAGGACCTCTCTTCTTAAAGGGTGGATGGTAGCAGGATACAGAGTGGGTGAAAAGCAGCGAGGAGATGAATGAGGACCTCTCTTCTTAAAGGGTGGATGATAGCAGGATACAGAGTGGGTGAGAAGTATCCAGGAGCTGTTTGAAGGTCTCACTTTTTAAAGGGTGGATGGTAGCAGGATAGAGAGTGGGTGAGAAGCAGCCAGGAGATGAATGAGGACCTCTCTTCTTAAAGGGTGGATGGTAGCAGGTTACAGAGTGGGTGAGAAGTATCCAGGAGCTGTTTGAAGGTCTCACTTTTTAAAGGGTGGATGGTAGCAGGATAGAGAGTGGGTGAGAAGCAGCCAGGAGATGAATGAGGACCTCTCTTCTTAAAGGGTGGATGGTAGCAGGTTACAGAGTGGGTGAGAAGCAGCCAGGAGATCAATGATGACCTCTCTTCTTAAAGGGTGGATGATAGCAGGATACAGAGTGGGTGAGAAGAAGCCAGGAGAAGTTTGAAGGTCACACTTCTTAAAGGGTGGATGGTAACATGATACAAAGTGGGTGAGAAGCAGCCATGATATGAATGAGGACCTCTCTTCTTAAAGGGTGGATGGTAGCAGGATACAGAGAGGGTGCGTAGCATCCAGGAGATGTATGAGGACCTATCTTCTTAAAGGGTGGATGATAGCAGGATACAGAGTGGGTGAGAAGCAGCCAGGAGATGAATGAGGACCTCTCTTCTTAAAGGGTGGATGGTAGCAGGATACAAAGTGGGTGAAAAGCAGCGAGGAGATGAATGAGGACCTCTATTCTTAAAGGGTGGATGATAGCAGGATACAGAGTGGGTGAGAAGTAGCCAGGAGCTGTTTGAAGGTCTCACTTTTTTAAAGGGTGGATGGTAGCAGGATAGAGAGTGGGTGAGAAGCAGCCAGGAGATGAATAAGGACCTCTCTTCTTAAAGGGTGGATGGTAGCAGGTTACAGAGTGGGTGAGAAGCAGCCAGGAGATCAATGATGGCCTCTCTTCTTAATGGGTGGATGATAGCAGGATACAGAGTGGGTGAGAAGAAGCCAGGAGAAGTTTGAAGGTCACACTTCTTAAAGGGTGGATGGTAACATGATACAAAGTGGGTGAGAAGCAGCCATGATATGAATGAGGACCTCTCTTCTTAAAGGGTGGATGGTAGCAGGATACAGAGAGGGTGCGTAGCATCCAGGAGATGTATGAGGACCTATCTTCTTAAAGGGTGGATGATAGCAGGATACAGAGTGGGTGAGAAGTAGCCAGAAGCTGTTTGAAGGTCTCACTTTGTAAAGGGTGGATGGTAGCAGGATACAGAGTAGATGTGAAGCAGCCAGGAGCTGTTTGAAGGCCTCAGCTCTTAAAAGGTGGATGGTAGCAGGATAGAGAGTGGGTGAGAAGCAGCCAGGAGATGAATGAGGACCTCTCTTCTTAAAGGGTGGATGTTAGCAGGTTACAGAGTGGGTGAGAAGCAGCCAGGAGATGAATGATGACCTCTCTTCTTAAAGGGTGTATGATAGCAGGATACAGAGTGGGTGAGAAGAAGCCAGGAGAAGTTTGAAGGTCACACTTCTTAAAGGGTGGATGGTAACATGATACAAAGTAGGTGAGAAGCAGCCATGATATTAATGAGGACCTCTCTTTTTAAAGGGTGGATGGTAGCAGGATACAGAGAGGGTAAGTAGGAGCCAGGAGATGTATGAGGACCTCTCTTCTAAAAGGGTGGATGATAGCTGGATACAGAGTGGGTGAGAAGAAGCCAGGAGAAGTTTGAAGGTCACATATCTTAAAGGGTAAATGGCAACATGATACAAAGTGGGTGAGAAGCAGCCAGGATATGAATGCGGACCTCTCTTCTTAAAGGGTGGATGGTTGCAGGATACAGAGGGGGTGAGAAGCAGCCAGGAGATTAATAAGGGCCTCTCTTCTTAAAGGGTGGATGGTAGCAGGATACATAGTGGGTGAGAAGCAGCCAGGAGATGAATGAGGACCTCTCTTCTTAAAGGGTGGATGGTAGCAGGATACAGAGTGGGTGAAAAGCAGCGAGGAGATGAATGAGGACCTCTCTTCTTAAAGGGTGGATGATAGCAGGATACAGAGTGGGTGAGAAGTATCCAGGAGCTGTTTGAAGGTCTCACTTTTTAAAGGGTGGATGGTAGCAGGATAGAGAGTGGGTGAGAAGCAGCCAGGAGATGAATGAGGACCTCTCTTCTTAAAGGGTGGATGGTAGCAGGTTACAGAGTGGGTGAGAAGCAGCCAGGAGATCAATGATGACCTCTCTTCTTAAAGGGTGGATGATAGCAGGATACAGAGTGGGTGAGAAGAAGCCAGGAGAAGTTTGAAGGTCACACTTCTTAAAGGGTGGATGGTAACATGATACAAAGTGGGTGAGAAGCAGCCATGATATGAATGAGGACCTCTCTTCTTAAAGGGTGGATGGTAGCAGGATACAGAGAGGGTGCGTAGCATCCAGGAGATGTATGAGGACCTATCTTCTTAAAGGGTGGATGATAGCAGGATACAGAGTGGGTGAGAAGTAGCCAGGAGCAGTTTGAAGGTCTCACTTTGTAAAGGGTGGATGGTAGCAGGATACAGAGTAGATGTGAAGCAGCCAGGAGCTGTTTGAAGGCCTCAGCTCTTAAAAGGTGGATGGTAGCAGGATAGAGAGTGGGTGAGAAGAACCCAGGAGATGAATGAGGACCTCTCTTCTTAAAGGGTGGATGGTAGCAGGTTACAGAGTGGGTGAGAAGCAGCCAGGAGATGAATGATGACCTCTCTTCTTAAAGGGTGTATGATAGCAGGATACAGAGTGGGTGAGAAGAAGCCAGGAGAAGTTTGAAGGTCACACTTCTTAAAGGGTGGATGGTAACATGATACAAAGTAGGTGAGAAGCAGCCATGATATTAATGAGGACCTCTCTTTTTAAAGGGTGGATGGTAGCAGGATACAGAGAGGGTAAATAGCAGCCAGGAGATGTATGAGGACCTCTCTTCTTAAAGGGTGGATGATAGCAGGATACAGAGTGGGTGAGAAGTAGCCAGGGGCTGTTTGAAGGTCTCATTTTTTAAAGGGTGGATGGTAGCAGGATACAGAGTAGATGAGAAGCAGCCAGTAGCTGTTTGAAAGCCTCAGTTCTTAAAAAGTGGATGTTAGCAGGATAGAGAGTGGATGAGAAGCAGCCAGGAGATGAATGAGGACCTCTCTTCTTAAAGAGCGGATGGTAGCAGGATACAAAGGGGGTGAGAAGCAGCCAGGAGATGAATGAGGACCTCTCTTCTAAAAGAGTGGATGGTAGCAGGATACAGAGTGGGTGAGAAGAAGCCAGGAGAAGTTTGAAGGTCTCACTTCTTAAAGGGTGGATGGTGACATAATACAAAGTGGGTGAGAAGCAGCCACCATATGAATCAGGACCTCTCTTCTTAAAGGGTGGATGATAGCAGGATACAGAGTGGGTGAGAAGAAGCCAGGAGAAGTTTGAAGGTCACACTTCTTAAAGAGTGGATGGTAGCAGGATACAGAGGGGGTGAGAAGCAGCCAGGAGATGAATGAAGGTCTCACTTTTTAAAGGGTGGATGGTAACATGATACAAAGTGGGTGAGAAGCAGCAAGGATATAAATGAGGACCTCTCTTCTTAAAGGGTGGATGATAGCAGGATACAAAGTGGGTGAGAAGAAGACAGGAGAAGTTTGAAGGACTCACTTCTTAAAGGGTGGGTGGTAACATGATACAAAGTGGGTGAGAAGCAGCCAGGATATAAATGAGGACCTCTCTTCTTAAAGAGTGGATGGTAGCAGGATACAGATTGTGTGAGAAGCAGCCAGGAGATGAATGAGGACCTCTCTTCTTAAAGGGTGGATGATAGCAGGATACAAAGTGGGTGAGAAGAAGACAGGAGAAGTTTGAAGGACTCACTTCTTAAAGGGTGGGTGGTAACATGATACAAAGTGGGTGAGAAGCAGCCAGGATATAAATGAGGACCTCTCTTCTTAAAGAGTGGATGGTAGCAGGATACAGATTGGGTGAGAAGCAGCCATGAGCTGTTTGAAGGTCTCGCTTTTTAAATGGTGGAAGGTAGCAGAACACAGAGTAGATGAGAAGCAGGCAGGAGCTTTTTGAAGGCCTCGGCTCTTAAAAGGTGGATGGTAGCAGGATAGAGAGTGGGTGAGAAGCAGCCAGGAGATGAATGAGGACCTCTCTTCTTAAAGGGTGGATGGTAGCAGGATACAGAGTGGGTGAGAAGCAGCCAGGAGATGAATGAGGATCTCTCTTCTTAAAGGGTGGATGATAGCAGGATACAGAGTGGTTGAGAAGAAGCCAGGAGAAGTTTGAAGGTCACACTTCTTAAAGGGTGGATGGTAACATGGTACAAAGTGGGTAAGAAGCAGCCAGTATATGAATGAGGACCTCTCTTCTTAAAGGGTGGATGGTAACATGATACAAAGTGGGTGAGAAGCAGCCAGGATATGAATGAGGACCTCTCTTCTTAAAGGGTGGATGGTAGCAGGATACAGAGGGGGTGAGAAGAAGCCAGGAGATGAATGAGGACCTCTCTTCTTAAAGGGCGGATGGTAGCAGGATACAGAGTGGGTGAGAAGAAGCCAGAAGATGAATGAGGACCTCTCTTCTTAAAGGGTGGATGGTAGCAGGATACAGAGTGGGTGAGAAGTAGCCAGGAGCTGTTTGAAGGTCTCACTTTTTAAAGGGTGGATGGTAGCAGGATACAGAGTAGATGAGAAGCAGCCAGGAGCTGTTTGAAGGCATCAGCTCTTAAAAGGTGCATGGTAGCAGGATAGAGAGTGGGCGAGAAGCAGCCAGGAGATGATTGAGGACCTCTCTTCTTAAAGGGTGGATGGTAGCAGGATACAGAGTGGGTGAGAAGAAGCCAGGATATGAATGAGGACCTCTCTTCTTAAAGGGTGGATGGTAGCAGGATACAGAGTAGGTGAGAAGCAGCCAGGAGATGAATGAGAACCTCTCTTCTTAAAGGGTTGATGGTAGTAAGATACCAAGTGGGTGAGAAGCAGTCAGAATTATTTGCTTAGTTTATTGTGTCTAAATAATAAATAAGGCAGTATAGAGGTGTGTATTAGGGTCTAGGGAGGTACTTATGGACCCCCATGAGTGAGATAATTCCATGGGGTCTATAAGAACCATGTGCTAGGTTTTGCTGCTCTAAATCTTACAGGTTTAGAAAGATGTTTTATCACATTTTTTATAAAGATTTTTCAATGTTATCAATCTTAACCTGTTTTCTTTGTCAGGCTCATGGACTTAAATTCAAATTCTAATGTGGTGGATGGATTTCCATATTTGATTGGATGCCAATCTGATTAAAACTATTAATGATCTCTATTCAGGAATGACAATGCCAGATAGAACTGTTCCCTCTCACAGCTGGGCAGGTAACTCTGAATGTTGGTGGTAAGGGACTCTATTATTAGGAAGGCAGACAGGTTGATTAGTCACCCAGATCTCAGCAATGGAATAGTTTGCAGTATCCTGAATGCCCTGGTTCTGAATGTTGTGTGTCCTAGCACAGGGATATGTGGCAAAGAATGTAGTGCAGGGAGGAGGGTTTGTTTTTTTGGAGCACTGCTCTGACTTCTTTATTGGGTACATTCTCTATAGCAGTAATGGAATGCTCCTTAATATAGGGGAATGGGGGCAAGGATGGTAGAAAGGCTGGGGGAGTTTTTAAACTAGTAGGTTGGGGAGGACTAGAAAGAAGTAATGGGGTAGCAAATGTAGATAGGCCAAGGGATGATCTAAATACTAATTTTAGAGGAAGTTCATGGTAAGTGATTCAAATCAAGTAGCAAGCACTTCAGAACTGAAGAGACACTGCAAAGTGCATGCTTGCTTATGCAAAAGTCATTACTGAAACATGGTGGGATGATTCTTATGACTGGACATTGACTTTGGAGAGTTATAACCTATTTAGGAGAGCTAGAGACAATGATACAGGAGGAGGAGATGTATGTCTGTATATTAAACATGATTTTTGGCCTATAGTTAGAGAATATATTTATGATGGGGCTAGTAAAAATGTTGAATCCTTGTAAGCAGAAAGAGTAACCAATCATAAAAACAAATTGGTAGGAACATGCTATAAAACCCCAAATATAAGTGAAAGTGAGGAATTGCAATTACTACTGCAGATTGGAAATGCAGCTAAACATGGTCAATTTCTAATAATGGGAGTTTTTAACTACCCCAAAACAAAATGATGAATGAGACGAGCAAGGCAGCTAAGGGGAGTAGTTTATTGAGTACATTAGCTGTCTCAAGTTATAAAACAACCTACTGGAAAAAGGCTATTTTAGATATTGTCATAATAAATAATGTTGATATAATTTCAAATGTTAAGTTTGGGAACCCTTTGGGAACAGTGATCATAACACAGTATTGTGTGAAATTAAGTGTGTACAAAGAATATAGTACGTTTTGCAAAAAAAGATAAATACCTGGCAGGCCAAAATGTTATTTTGCACCGGCCTTGCATTCTATAGTTCCGCCACTGGCCTTTACATATACTTGGATCAGCAGAACCTTGCAAAGCATGCATTTATATCTCAGACCTATACATGATTTTCATTGTAAGAATAGTATTACATAGTAAGAGCAACAGAACCACTAATGGGGGTAGTCGTTTTCATAACGTCTTAAAAGGTGAAACAAGCTATATGTCGTGATAAAATCTAATGCCCACTGCAGCTCAGATATAATGCTTACTAATATTAAATTGTACTTTATGTTGAATCACTTTAATAGTTGTGGACCAAGAATGCTGTCTGTAATGTTTGCAAAGCAAGGTCGCAACCGCAAGCCACGTACGGAGCACGATTTAGGTTGGATAAGCGCCAAAGGCTCTCATCTGCGAAGCCTCGTGAAGCAAGGCGAGAGGTGTATGGCGCAGGACTTAGGCTCATGGCTAAAAGAGGGTTGGAACTGCAAGCCAAGCTCGTAACTCTAAAAACCCTAACAACAAACAAAACAAAATTAACAAAAATAATAACACACTCACACACAGCACATGGGGAGAGCCAGGAAGCCTGTGAGTGAGGTTGCAAACGATTTTGAGCCATATTTGGGGGTTTTCATCAATCCAAAATCAGCCAAGCAAGGAAAAAAATGGCGGATGAAAAACATAAAAAAATCCTGAAAATGAATGAAAACGAGGATGAGCATGGCATTCCCAAGCACAAAAATGGAACACATGGCATTGCCAAGCACAAAAATGGAAGGTTAACAAAACCTGCAATGAGAGGCCTGTACAGTAGGCGGGAGGAAAGGCTTGCAAAGGCGTTCAGCGTCGGGCTTGCAATGAGCGCCGAAGGTGATCAGTGCAAAGCAGGAAAGTTGAAGTACACAGGGGAGAGGCTCGCGATGAGCCCTCATTATGTGGCAAGCAGCATTGCCAGCCTTACAATTTTAATTCCCGTCATTTTTGATGGGCAAGTTCTTAGTACTATTATAATTTGTTAATAATTTGTTAAGTGTATATTTTGAAAACAGACCATTTTAGCACAATATGTTGGCTCTTGACCCTTGACAAATGTCTCATATTGGAAACTTCATGTTAGTGTATGTGTATTTTGTCGAAAAATATATGCATAATAAATGTGTTCCTGAATTGCAGTGGACAGTTTCTTGCTAAATTTCTGTGTGAATGTTTCCTGGAAATAGCTCTTGTGTGCACCAGAAGAGAATACATGCCTGGAGTGCAAAGTATTCTCTACATTTTTCTGGATTCTAACACAGTGATGCGTAGCCTCCTCATTTTGGCAAGCTGTGAATAATGAATTCTTTAATAATCCTGTAGTGTTTATGGAAATAACTATTCCTTCTGTAGTCTTAGCTGCCAATGGCAAATTCATGATTGAGGATACTAAGGAAAGATGGAACTACAATCAGAATAACTGAAAGCTCAATGACATAAGAAGCATGATGATAAGTGATGTGAACTTGCTTCTCTATTTCTATTGGTAGACTCTGTGTTGCTCTCAATTAAGAAGCGGGATACTGTATCTGGTTGTCAAATAAGAAGCTGTTAAAAAGTAATCCTGTTTCACTGGTACATGCAATGTAATGATCAATAAGCAGATCAATCCAGCTGTGTTTGAAGTTCACCTTTCTGCTACCTTTCCTATCTCTACAATAGTTTTGATAGCTCTATTAGAAATGGGAACCAGCATTATTATTATTATTATAGTACATTTATAACGCGCCAACATATTCCGTAGCGCTGTACATAAATTAAGTTCAGACAAAGATAGATACAAATTAACATATAGCAAAACAAGGAGGGTCCTGTCTTTGAGCTAGGAATCCAATGTCCATGGTGCATTCCCAAAGTACTTAGGATTGAAACTTGCAGACTTACAATCTAAGGCATATTGAGTGGTAAAAGAGGGAGAGAGAGGTGATAAGCGTTTTAGGGTGGAAGGTGATACACTTCTTTAAAGAGATGCGTTTGAAGTAAAGTTTTAAATGTTTTGAGGCAAGTGGATAATCTGGTGGAGCAAGGCAAGGAGTTCCAGAGACTAGGGGCAACACGAGAAAAGTCCTGGAGGCGGGAGTGAGAGGAGGTGACAAGAGTTGTAGAAAGAAGAAGGTTATTAGAAGAACTAAGAGGGCGGTGGGGGAGTATTTGGAGATGAGAGCAGAGATGTATGGGGGAGTGTTATTGTTGAGGGCTTTGTAAGTTAGGGTCATGATTTAAAATGTTATTCTTGAGGCTAAGGGAAGTCAGTGGAGTGACTGACAGAGAGGTGATGCCGACACTGAACGTTGTGTACAGAAGATAAGTCTAACAGAGGCATTCATAATGGATTGAAGTGGAGATAGTCTGGTGGTGGGTAGGCCAATAAGAAGTGAGTTGCAGTAGTCTAGTCAAGAGAGATGTCTAGCCTAGTCAGCATTCATCCAAACTCCCCTCTACACACCCTTTTGCATTGTTGGTGAAAGTAAGTTGGAGTTTTTGAGAATTTTGCTTCCCTTTTCTGTACACTTTCAAGCTCTGAAATTTCTTTTTTTGAGGTGGTTTCCAAAATTGTAATCCCTATTCAAAATGATGGCATACTTGGGATCAATAAGTGGATGAATTTTATTTACTTCCCTTGCTACTACACCCCTCTTAATCTATGCTAATATGTTACTTGCCTTTGCTGATATACTGCTTGCCATTGAGCACTATTACGTACATGGTTGCTCCCTGAATCATTTTCTGTCACTCCCACCCCTAGATGTATTCCATCAAGATGATACATTTTAGATTAGAAATTGCAATATCCCTTTCTTTCCCATTTTTTAGTCAATTTTTAATTTATACATATATATATATATATACCATATTTATCGGCATATAACACGCACCGCGTATAACACGCACCTCATTTTATGAAGGAAATTTCAGGGGAAAAAATAAAAAATTCAAATAAAGAACTTTGAAGCAAAATCCTCAACCTCCCTCCTCATCCTCCCTCCTCAACCCCCTCCTCAAACCCCCCATCTTCAACCCCCTCCTCCACCCCCCATCCTCATCCTCCTTCCTTAACCCCCCTCCTCTTCCTCAACCCCCATCCTCATCCTCAACCTCCCTCCTCATCCTCAACCCCCTCCTCAACCCCCTCCTCAACCTCCCTCCTCAACCCCCCCATCCTCAACCCCCTCCTCAACCCCTCCATCCTCATCCGCCTTCCTCAACCCCCCTATCCTCAACCCCCTCCTCAACCTCCCTCCTCAAACCCCCTCCTCAACCCCCCATCCTCATCCTCCTTCCTCAATCCCCCTATCCTCAACCCCTTCCTCAACCTCCCTCCTCAAACCCCCTCCTCAACCCCCCCATCCTCAAACCCCCTCAACCCTCCCACCCACATCCTCCCGGTATATGCTAATGACTTGGCGCACATGTGACGTCACATGTGCGCCAGGTCAAGGAGCGGAGGCCGGAACAGAAGCAGGTAAGTGAGAGGGAGTTATTTAGGGGGGTTTAGGTTGAGGAGGGAGTTTAGGTTGAGGAGGCGGGGGGGTTTAGGTTGAGAAGGGGGGGGTTAGAATGAATATCGGCGTATAACACGCACCTATAATTTGCTCCCTATTTTCAGTGAGAAAAAGTGCGTGTTATACGCAGATAAATACGGTATATATATATATATATATATATATATATATATATTTTTTTTACTGGCATTCATGTATCCCTTACTTTATACATTAGCCTCCATTGTGATATTGTATCAAAAGCCTTTGCAAAATTTAAAAAGACTACATCCACTTTGTTGCCCTGGTCCGAGTTCCTACTTACCTCCTCACAGAAACAAATTTGTTTTGTTTGACATGACCTATCCCTCATTATTCCACATTGATTCCTACTAATTATGTTATTTACATGGATATATTCCTGTATACCATGCCTTAGTAACCATTCTAATAGCTTCTCCACTACAGAGGTGAGGATTACAGGTTTGTAGTTCCTTGATTTAGCTCTTGCTCCTTTCTTAAATGAAGTAATCACATCTGCTATTTCAGTCATTTGTTACTGAGTCTGTGGAGAGTGGGTCTTAAAAAAGTATAAATATAATTGTTTGGCTGTTACAGAACCCAGTTCCCTTAGTACCCCTGGATGTTTTCCATCAGGACTTGGTGCTTTATTAACCTTTTGAATTTCTTTCTGTGTTAACCAATTAATTGGTGAAGGCAGCTTAACCCTATTTTGGTGCAGTCCCAAACACTTGTACCTCCCTTGTGTAAACAGAAGACAATAATTGATTTAGCTTGTCTACTTTTTTCCTAGTTTCTATTTATCAGTCAGTCTGTTTCACATTTTAAGGATCTAATATTTTCTTACTTTGCCTGCAGCACTGCACTACACTACAGAAATCACATATATAGTTGTGAGGATGCGAGGTGTTGCTAACGCTTGCGGGCTCGCGTAGCGAGCACCTCGGGCTTGCGCAGCGAGCCGCGGCCCTCGCAAAGCGAGGGCAGTGGCTGAGGGCCTCAGTTGCTGGCATGGAGCGCCGAAGGCGCTCCATGCCAGCAACTGCGACCCTTGCAAACTTTACGTCACAGTGGAAACAGCACGACACACCAACTACGACCCTCGCAAACTTTTACTCGCAACGCAAACAACATACGACACACGTTAACACACATTACGGCCTCGCAACACTCGGACGCAACTCGCGAACATTACAAAATTCAAAACACAATACATACACACAGCACATACATAAAAAACTTACCTACAGCAACAGGGAGCATCCAGGACCTCAAAAAAACAACTTACACCTTGATTTCACTCAAAATAAAGAGTTTACACACTAAAAAATGTCATAAGCGACAGAAAAAATGGCCGCCAAGCAAAACGAAAACGGGGCTACACACGCAAACACCATACGAGACACGTTAGCACACATTACGACCTCGCAAAAATCGGACGCAACACACCAACATACAAACATTTAAAACACAATAAATACACACAACACACACATAAAAAGCTTACCTACAGCTAGACGAACCATCCCGCACCTCAAAAAAGCAAGTTATACCTTCATTTCAATAAAAATAAAACACTTAAGACACTAATAAAATCGCTAAGCGAGAGAAAAAATGGCCGATGAACAAAACGAAAACGAGGCTACATCACTCTCAACACGGAAAACACCACAACACACTCGCAAAACACCACAAGAAACCCGCAAAACACCACGAAGCACCTACGGATAATCGGCAAAGACGCATACCACACATAACCCGCCATTTTACGCCAATGCGGAAGTACACCACTACGCTAACGGTTTCGTCTCGCGCACGCACAGTATTACACTGCACACATTCAGCACGCTTACACAGCAGCTCCACACCACTAATGCTGCAGCAACATGAAAACAGATTGTCAGCTCTTCAACACAATGCTTCAAAATAGGTAAACTATATTCATTTATTAATGTATTATTTATTTCCTTATTATGCACCAAACAGCATTAGCTCACTTACAATTTCATTGCCGTCATTTTTTGACGGGCAATTCGCTAGTAAATATATGTTTAAGATCAAAATATCTGTCTGTGGGTAGGTCTCCTAACTTGTGCATAAAACTTGCCCGTCAAAAATGAGGGCAATAAAGTTTGAAGCCTGGCAATGCTCTTTGCCACACAATGCAAGGCTCTCCCCCCTCTAACTTGTGCCCATACCCCCCCCCCCCCCCCCCGCTTTGCTGCTCATTGCAGGCCTCGGCCAACTTGCAACTTTTGTGCCACCCAATGAAGGTTCTGAAAGTGGTCTACAAATTTGAATCTGCACTTTTCACCCCAACACTGTACACACTGTGAAGATATCGCCCATAAATGTTATTTCCCATAAAATGTACAATGAACACTACTGCCATGTGCCACTTATGTCACAGACCAAGTAGCACTTCGATGGGATGCTATATTACACTGGGGCAGGCTGAGGGGACCTTGGCTTGGGCTGTACAGCACATGCCAGAATAAAAGGAAAATATGTTGCTTGACTGGCTGGGTACCACCAAGAACCTAATGGATATTATAAAAAATCGTGATAACACCTAGGGTAGGTTGTAAGTGATTATGAATAGTTGCCTGTACTGTAAAGGTGTCATCTTCTTCCTCTAATACAGACATCCTGGCATCTGCTCACCAAAAGGGGAGTACCACAGCATCCATAACTATATACCATGGGTGATCTTGATTGAAGTGGCTACTGGACAACCTCAGGAAATGAACAGGGTCTGGGGTAGCCACTGAGGTTAGGAGAACATAGACCTGGTCCTAGGACCAGTTGGAGAACATTTCTTTACTCTAACCTCAATGGTGTCTGGAGACTTAGCATATGACCCAAGGGATGCATCCAGAAAGGAAATATTGTGTGGTGTTTACCCATAAACGTGATTGTGTTCTCACATCAGAGTACAGGCTCTGGCTATGCGTCTTGGATAAAGAACACGTGCGCTAATAAAAATAGCACAGAACAGAAATACATAAAGGTATGAATATGTAAATTGAAGGTGTGACTACATAAATGTGCTGTGGGTGTACTGCAATTCTAATTTAAGGCATATAACACTGGGGATGCTTATTTTACCTTTGAGATCATGTTTTGTCTGTGGCAAACATCATCTTTGTCTTAATGATAGAGGGTTTTTTATCATGTCCATAATTATACATAATCAGAGCTGGTGACCAGGTGGCACAAATCCTCAATTGCTTAGTATCATATTTAAATAAACACTAGTTATTATATTTGCAACACAACTGTATCATACTCCACATTTCAGCATTCTCCATTGCTGCTTCATTGGGTTGACACTTCAAAGAATGTTTACAGGATTTGTTTCTGGTCAGTTACAGAAATGCCACAGTTATAATATACAAACTAAAGTCACCAGAAAGCAGCTGGAGGAGATTGAGTCAAAAGAAAATTATTCACTGTATTTACTCAAAATTAAGAATTTTGCGGGAATCCCTTGTGTTTATCTAATTGCTGACTAATCATGCATCACATACTAACACACTTCACATAGTCAGTGATACCAGGAATGGAGCATTTGTACATGAATGTTTGCAACAAGTGCACAGTACAAAAGTATATTTATTGTTATAAATATGTTTTTCTTTATTATTATTTAAATTCACAAATCACAGTGTGAACTACATTTTTTCTATGGACATAATCCCCCTTTAGACTACTTATGAGTAAAGGGCAGAGGCTGTGAGTCAGTATGATGAGGAAGTTATGTTGAGGGAACAAGGTTTATCTTTGTAGGGTACTTTGCGGAGAGATGGAAATTGATGGAGGTAGATTATTATCGTTTATTTGTAACGCACCAACATATTCCGTAGCGCTATACATAAATTAAGTTACAGGCAAAGACAAGTTCAAGATTAACATATTGCAAAGAATGGAGGGCCCTGTCTTTGAGCTTGGAATGCAGTGTCCATAGCGCTTTCCCTAAAGCGCCGCGCAGGATTGAAACGCGCAGACTTACAATCTAAAGGTAGATAGATAATATACTGGACAGCAGGGCTGGATAGGGCCTAATTAGGATAATTTGTATATCAATACACCTCACAGCCCACCATTCTTTATGGCTGTGGTGGGTTTGTTTGGTAGGGGTTATTTAAACATTTTATTTTATGGTATGTTCATCAACAACTCTTATTTAGTTTTATATTTGAAAATTATGGCAACAGCCTACAAAAGCAAACAGACGTGTGAGGAGTTCCTAAAGGTAATGTATATTGATTAACAACTGCAGTAGACAGATAACATACTGTACCTATATAAATGATATAATAAAATTACCACCTGCTAATGCTTTTAAAAGCCATGGCAGTCATCGTAATGCCCTTGCTGTTTTTGTTTTTGTTATTATTATTATTATTATGTTTTACTTTTAGTGTGCCAGCAGTTTCCGTAGTGCTAGGAGTACAATAAACAATGTATAGATATTTATATACATTAGAAGGAAAATAAAACAAGACAGTACATACACACCATTACATACTATAAAATAACAATGTATGCGTGACGGTTATGGCCATTTCTGCCAAGCTTCCTATGTGAGTAATAAATTAAAATTCTGAGGTTCTATGTGCTATGTGACCCCCTAAATAACTGGTGTGCCTATAGGCAAGTGGATCAGCCACGAAGAGCCTCCAGTCAGTTCTATCAACCACTCTTCTATGTCACCTGGGGGTAGCTGGAACCTGCTAATGGCTCACTCAAGACTTCTATAACTACTCACCAAATGACCACTGCACCAAATCGGAAAAGCAAAATGTACTAATGGGTTAAACAACTTGATGTCCTATGGAGAGATAACTCCAGAAGCAATAGAGTTCTCCAGTTTGAGTTGCTGTATTGCTGTAGTATGAGGTGCCTGCTCCTCACATTGAAGGGTACACCAATTCAGGACTGCATGGAGATTCTACCATAACTTGGCAGTACAAGCAAAAAAAGAAAATGCATGGTATGACCAAGAGAAAACAAAATAAATAAATAAAAAGAACAACAACAAAAATTAAGACAGAAAAGTATGTCTGGGGTTTGCTGCTTCTCCTGTTCAGGATAGAATTGCTTGGTATTTTGGGCTGGGTCACTCTAGTGGGACCAGACTCATATACTACAGGATATTTCTACCCTGTGAAGGGCACAAGTGAGCTAAAAGAGGTTGCTCTCAGAATGGGTTATCATGTCCATAGAACTCACCTATTAAAGTTAGTTTGTTCTCTGACTGGACACCTCTGACTTTGTTGAGAAGAGCAATCATCAATTCCAACCTGTCAGTGGGTATTACATAAGTTATAAGCTAAGTGAGGACAATTCCCACAAGGTCATCCATAAACTCATTGCTTTCACACATAATAGATCAGGCCCAGCAGGAAGAAAAATTATACAACATTGCATGTTATTGCAATAGATCAGGTCCAGCAGTAACAAAAAGTATTCAACATCCATGTAACATGGCCTCTACTGAGAAGATACATTATGCCTACTATACTGCCATGTAGTAGTTGTGACCCAGAACCTATGGATTTTGTAATGGGTCCTTACTTGTCTCAAGACCAATAAGGATCTTCTAGAAAATAAGGGTACAATTTTACAGCCTGCCTGGCGAGGACGAGACTAGCCACTCATCAAAACCATAACCAAACTACAGAACAACATCAAGTCCCAACACCACCTTATCAGATGGACCCTGGAGTATCAAGCATAGGGCACCATATCCAAGACTAACTTCAATTCCAACCCCATCTTCTCTGCCTTGGATTGTGCTCACTGTTTCATGAAGGAGGTTTTACCTTGTAAAAATGTAATCACATTTTTACATTCATACTGGTATGTATGGGATCATAAAGGAGGTTTTACCTTCCTTTTTAACTGTTGGAGAATGCTAGCTTGGATAAACTGTTTGTGTTTTGCTGTCACTGAGGTGATTGACACCTCGGAAAGGCTATTTGTGGTTAAATCTTTAATCCTCACACTCATGTTACATCGACACCTGCAGGGTCTCATAACAGTTCCCTCTTCTTACTTTTTTCATTGCTGATTTATTAGATTGAGGACAAATCTCACTGTGAGTTTCCGAGTTGGTAGAGAAACAGTCAAGTTGTTTAGTGCTATAGTAACAACCACATATTACTTGAATATCAGTAATATTATCACATGAATGTGTCTGTAGTTATCTATACCCCTTCAATAATAATGAAAACCAAGAAAAATAGGCACTGATCAGAACATAAACAGTGAATTGATAACATATCTCAAGGCTCTCACTACAACATGTGCAATCAATAAAAAGTGTTACCATTCCAATAATGGTAACTGTTTTTTTTTTTTTTTTATTCCAATAAATGTCTTCAAATCACTCAAAGTTTAATATCTTTATCTTGATGAATTTCCTCCAAATATTTTCTGGGTTTCTCAGGTGCATAGAATGTAAAACAATTGTCAACAGGCCATCTATAAATATATATATATATATATATCAGTTTGTATTCACAACAGCAGAGTGAAACAAAACAACAATGGCAGGTCTTGCATGTTATTGTGCATTACAATGCCCCATTAACAAACATGGTGACTCTTATGACAGTCAGCAACTCCCAAGGTTGAAGAATATCTTGTAGCAGTTTCCTTCCAGGGCGTGGACTCACTGGACACAACCACTAATTACACGGTCCTACTTTCAGTCGCTCCCACCAGATGAAATTGTATTGTTATTATTCAGTATCAGGTGAAGTATGTTCTAATGGTGGCACAAAATAGAGAACCCCACCAATCTACCAACTATTTTCTTCCTGTTTGGGAATTAAAAATACAACCGCTCTATATGACATCCCTCTCACAAGCCCATACCCAATTGGTTAACTTAGTTTAATTGTGTCAGAAAATCAATCACCTCGTTCATTGGTTATTCAGCTTGCATTAATTCCTCCTCGCATGATTCAATACAAGCTGATAAAAATCCAGGACCAAATAATCCCCATTATTTCATATCACCATCTTCCTCTGAGAGACACAGCCAAAGTCTCATGCAAGACCTTCATACATATCCAACCATTCATTATATAAGGTAATGGTATGTATAAAAATGTGTAAGAAATATATAAAAAATTGTATGTCAATATAAATAAATATGAAAACAACAATACTTTTTTAAGAAATTATATTACATGGGTAAAAATATGTATAAAAACACATAAAAAATTACTAAAAATAAAAAGAATTATACATAAGTGCCAATGCCATTACACATTCATTACACCAAGCAGTAACAATTCCCTCTTAATACCTTAGTACAAAACAACCTTTACATATTCAGATCCTACCTAAAGCTCATAAAAAACACCTACAATGCATCTAGGAAAAAAACAATTTCTTAAAATATCAGTTTGACAATTTACTTGGAGCCTGCTGGTCACCACTGAAGACCTCTCCCTGAAAGAGCTATGCCCTTTCTATTCCCCCAATGACTTTTGTGATGTAATACCAGCCCACCCTGTGATGGGTTTAACTCCCACATCCCTCAGGTTGAACAATGAGGTACTCCGGAGGGCTGATTGGACAGGTAATTTTATTATATTTGTGGGTTGAACTAACATTGTATTGTTATGTTTGCCTGTAAATGTTCTGTTAAAAATAAAGTAATCAGTACCCTCTTGCATATGAGCTGTATCTTTGGGTATCCAAGTGGAGAAAAGGGACTGTTGGGAAGACTATGGCCCTCATTCAATTGCGATTTGGCCAATTGAATAGTGCTCTAAATAAGCACATAAGATATTTTTTTTAAATAATTTTTTAGTTAGTGAAAACCTTGCTTTTGGATAGATGTTTACCAACTAAAAACTTCTTTAAAAAAATATGTTATGTGCTTTTTTAGACCCCTATTCAATTGGCCAAATTGCAATTTAATGAGGGCCTATATACCAGAGAGCTGTAGCTCTTCACTGGGAAAACAATGGGATTCATCCCTTCTCACTGTTTCAGAGATTCAGTGTTCCATCTCCTGACAATCAGGGGGGCAAGCTCCATGATTCAGCTGCCATCTATATCTGCTCCTGCGGCTGACTGGCTTCTCTGAAAGCTCAGTGTACCAACATCCCTTACTTGATCCCAGTGAAAGGATCCTCGCTGGTGGTTGATGGTGCCTCCTGGAGGCCTGGAGGGTTGTGCTATAAAAATAGTTATAATAACATTTCTATTTTAAATTCAGTATTAAAGTACTTTATTTTATTATAATTCTACTAATTTTAAGTAATTTGGATTGCATTTAGTTTAAAAAAATGGTTAGTCATTGGAGGGCTTCTGGATCACAATTGAATTATAAATTAGTATAACAGTAATATCATTCATGCTAAGCTCTTAAAGTATCTAGACCACAATAAAGACAGAAGCCTATATTCCATGCCTCCGTTTTGCAGACAAGTAAACTTTACTCGTAAATCTGCTATAAGCTATCACTTTATACATCAAAACAAACCCTACCATAACTGCTGATTGCTGGTAAATGCTAAAATTGTAACCCACATGGTTGTAACCCAAGTACCTGGTCCCATTCTCTTTTGAAATGATAATTTAGTAGATCCGAATTGCATAGGCTCCTCCCTGTAATTCAAAATAGGGAAGAGTGTGAAAAATTAGCAGGATTTCAGAAGCATTTTCTTCCAAGATAATTCACATTCCTTATCTATTTTAGTTCATTCTCAATTTTTAAGATTAATTCAAATACAGATAAATATTAATTTATGCAAAGGAGAAGGTAACTTATAGTAGATCAGCTCATCCAGTGCCTGCAGCCCCATTAAATTGCTCCAATTTGAGTGAATGAATTGTAGCTTGAATACAAACTACCACAGTCATAAACATAGCTCTGTGCATTAACATGTGTGTAATGGCAGGGTTGGGCAAGTTCAGTATGTACATTAGTATGAAATGTTATGTGCAATGCCTCTTAAATAGTTAACATGTCGGCATCTTTATTGTAGACAGTCACTAGCCTTATTATTCTTTCATCACAATCTCTGTATTTTTTTTTCTTTGGAGTTGATCATTTCCACTCAAGTACTGTTCTTTGTATAGTTCATTCAGGCTCTGCTCTTTTTTGATGCACGTAATGAACTTCCATTTATTTGGATGACACGCAGCAACTTGTTCTGCAAAGCCTCTGTGCCAACCTTCCACAGAGTTATTTGTTCTTGGCAGTCCTTGAAGAACAAGTTGATGTCCATTCCAGATTGTATGTGCAAACCTAGGTGCTCTTCGAACCTCACGTCTTGTTGGTCGTCCTATCCACCTGTCTTTGAAGTAATCCACCACTTCTTGCGCTTCTGCTGGAAAAACATGTTTCTCACCTTGAGTTTAAAAAACATTTGTGACATTAGCAGTGGTCACAAATGTTATTGCTGCCAAAAATCTCATAGTTAGAGCAAAATTGGCATCCGTTTTGTACCGTTGCTTTAAGCCATTGTTCTGAATTGAACAGTATATGGACTGTGCGAAATGAAAAAAGCAACCATGTTGAGAAGCCTCAGGGAATACTCGCCTGCACGCATTCATCATGGCCAATTCAAAATCACTTGTTAGGGATTGTGGAGACAATGCTGGTTCCAAAATGTTTATCTGCTCTAGAAGTGAGACATACGTGTCCTCTGTCTTGTTTGGCAAAATGGTGTATACCAATGGCTGGGATATGTAATTCTTAAATCCATGGATTGTGTACAGCTAGAAAAACAGTAATGGAACTTTTTTTTAAAGTAGCATCAGCGTACCAATGCTCACTTTGTGCCAGCAGCCGCAGATTCTTAGTTGTAGAGAAAATTAGCATCCTATTGTCCTGAGGTCCAGAGTCATACTTAAGAAACACTTCTCCATTGCAAGTACTTTTGTACTCATCAGTAAAGACAATGTCTCTCCTGTGTTCCTGATGGTACGCTTCATTGAGGCAACACTTGGCAGCTTGGGTACTGCTGTTTGGCTGCAGGTTCTGGACACATTGACAGTTATATTGTGCTCAGTATTGTTTGTTGTTTCTGCACAACCTCGCATGGTGTCCAGAACATGTGCTGCCTCAACTTGTGCTGCATCTGCACAGTGATTGTGCTCCCTGAGTGTTTTCACTATGTTGTTGTCCTCTGTAGTAACTCTGGCCGCACATCTTGTTTTTGTATAATTTTGGCACTTCCAACATATTTAGTTTTCAATTTGCTTTTCCTTTTTCGGATGTAAGAAACTCCACTACCATGATGCCATCACTAACTGAAAATAATGTGTGGGGAGGAGAATTGCTGTTGGTAAATTTTTTTGGAGTGGCTGGAGCCAAGCTGTCTGTCCTTTAATGGGCTAAGATCCAGGAACTGGAAAAGGGTTCCTTGACAGATTGTTTGTGTATCCCTGGTGTGCATTAGGGAATATCAGCTAGCCAGCTAGAAATTATGCATGGCACCTTTATTTTGTCACATAGTAGCACTTGCATATGCTAACAAGAAAACTCTCATAAGGTAAGCAGCATGGAGAGAAATAAGGGCTATGCTGAGGGGTCTCAAGAGAGGTCACTGACAACTGCAATGCAGTATCCATCCTATAAGTGCAGAATGCAGAATTTGCAAGCAAATATTACAATATGGAAAATAGACCACCTTCTTCCTAACATTTTTGATATCTGGCAAACTACAAAGTTTAGATTTAAGAGCGCCCACCAACTAGCAGAGAACAAATCCCCATGCCTGGACAAAAATTTGAAACGTGATCACGCTTAACCACATTTAATTTCTTAAGGAACTCATTCTAAAAACCTCTGTGAAGCTCCCAGAAGTTAGATATGAGGGGAATAAAATTATCCAAACCAGGGATTATTAAGCAGTAGTTATTAAAGAGAGGAGGGAATTATCTTCAATGTGCTTGGCTCTCTTTGAGAAGATATTACATTTAGCAATGATTTACCCAGTTGGATAAGTCTAAATGGCCCCCAATTCTTTGAACTAACCTTAAAGTGCAAAATCAGAGACCCTTAATACCTCTGAATACAAATTAAAATATTACACAGTATTAATAAATCACTGATATAGCTCAATATTTATGTGAACATCTGTTTTAATATCTCCCATGTTCATACTGAAGAGAGAGCAGGCAGGCCAGATGCTTGCTAGTGCCACATCCTTCTCTCTGCAAAGTCCTTATGTTACATTTACATGTGAGCCCATAAAAAATATTGAAATAAAAAAAAATATATATATACTTTTATTAAAGTGGCATGGAACACCATTTTTCTAGTTTATATTTAAAATAGCATGCCTTAAATATTTAGAGTAATAGAATATGGTAAAATATGTTCAAAAACTTACTTTTAATCCTTGAGCAAATGTAACTTTTGAATTGTTGAACCTTTCATAGTAGCCCGACAAAAGGGTGCTGGTGCAACCAGTCTCATGTTTCATTAGGTTTTACTTCATTAAATGTTTTGCTTTCTGTGGAAACTATATGTACTAATCCTAGATGAAGACTGAGTTAGATAAAATAGTGCCTCAATTATCCATGAAGATTGACCGATACTACTATTTTGTCCCTGGGTTTGTTTGAAAATGATGAAGCAATGTTGTGTGTGGGTTAATTATTTGGCTCATGCATATTCAACTGGCGCTATACTTAAAATCATTGTTATAACATCAGGAGCATGTATTAAAGAGACAATATATATATATATATATATATATATATATATATATATATATATATATGTATATATATATATATATATATATATATATAGTTTGGTATGAATGAGTGAAACACCAAGATTTGCCATTTGCTTGTTGCTACCTAGAATTCCCAGAGTGTAAAGGAAATATTATATCAGTCTAAATTCTATGACAGAAGTAGGTTTTCACATTAGTTTTAAACAAATAGATGTACATGAGTGTATTACATATTAATTTGACATGCAGATGGCCTGGTTTCTTTGCCCTTCATAAGCTAAAAAGACCACTTTAATAGTCTGAAAAAGAGCTCTCTAAACAATTATTACCGGTATCTTTATTTGTAACGTGCCAACATATTCCATAGTGCTGTTAGGTAGGGCTTGATAAAAAAAAATCTTCATTCAATTTTTACTTTGGATTTCAAGAATAATTTTTTAATGATTTCCCCACACTAAGACCCTGTTCTATCCAGCTACTGAATGATGCTTTGAGGGACAAGTGAACCCGCAAAGGGGAAATACCACAAAAGCAACATATATTCTCTGAAACAGACAATAGCTTCAGGAAGCCGCGTAACATGGGCAGGTAGCCACATACAAGCATACACTTGCTAATTACTCGCCAGTATCATACTGCAGCTATCACACATATAGTTGTGGTAATTGCGATTTGTCAGTCACGCTATGTTAATGAGCGGCGAAGGCAAAGGCGCTCATCGCGAGGCCCGAAAATTACGGGTTTGCAGAGGTCTGCAATGAGGTCCAAAGGGGCTCATCGCGAGGCCCATAAAGTAGAGGAGGGGTAAGAGGCTCGCAATGAGCGCCACAGGTGCTCATCGTGAGCCCCACAACTGAGATGGGCTCGCAATGAGCACCGAAGGCTTTCATTTTTCAAGCCCGTAACTCTGAATGCGCTCATCACAAGGCTCGCAAAAGAGGCTCCGACCGGATTCCGAGCTACAGGCTTGAAAGAAAGAAAGCCACCATTTTTTTCATGCCTGTAACTCAGAAGCCTTTGGGAGGCCACCAAAAGACGGCAATAGAATAGGGAGCAGGGAGTCCACAAGTGAGGTTGAAAGCTAATTTGTAATTTAATGTCTTTTGGTGACCTCCCAAAGGATGCCTAGTTATGGCCTTGAATAAAAATGGCGGCGTTAAACCCATAATTTTTTTTCAAGCCCGCAAGGCTTGGAGCAAAACCGATTTAAACTTCAAGTCTTGCGGGCTTGAAAAAAAATCAGGTTCAATCACCAACAAGGCCGCAAATGACAGAGGGGAGGGAGAAGGGGGGAAAGAGACACAGAGGTGGGAGAGAGGAGGAAGAGGCAAAGGGGATGGAGATGGGGGAAAGAGACACAGAGGAGGGAGTGGGGGCAAAGAGACACTGGGGAGGGAGTGGGGGAAAAGAGACACAGGGGAGGGAGAGGGGGTAAAAAAAACACAGGGGAGGGGGAGAGGGGGAAAGAGACACAGGGGAGGGAGAAGGGGAAAGAGACACAGGGGAGGGAGAGGGGGAAAGAGACACAGTGGATGCCATGGCCTGCAATGAACGGCATTGTGGGGCGTGCGATGACCGCTCTCATCGCGAGTAGAGTAAAGTACATGGGGGGGAGAGGCCCCCGATGAGTGCCAGTTCCAGCCTTGTGCATAGGAGAAGGTCCGTAAAGTGGGAGGGGGGGGGGGGGAGACTTGCAATGAGCGGGCAAGTCGCTAGTGGTATTATAATTTAGATAACTCTTCTGGAGAACCAAAGCTTGGGAGTCACTGAAAATAGTAGCTAATTGTTTAACTATTCTTTAGAGAATCTTTTATAAGACCACTGAAGTGGTTCTTTAATTAATTTCTGCCATAGTACTGACAAGAATATGTTCAAATTTACAATTCATTTTAATAATTTAGTTTCTGTTTACAATGCTCGCTATCAGGATAGGTAAACAAACAGCTAAAAAATAAATTATTAGATACAGAAGGAAGCTGTCTAAAACGTCTTTAAAAATATAAATTAATGGCATCATTATTTACTCTGGTTACATAAATGTAATCCATTTAAATCAAACAATACAGTGCCTTGCAAAAGTATTCACCCCCTTGGCATTTTTCGTGTTTTGTTGCCTCACAACCTGGAATTAACATGGATTGTTTGAGGATTTGCATCATTTAATTTACAGAACATGCAGCAACTTTGAAGATTTTTTTTTTTATTATTGTAAAGCAAACAACAAATAGGATAAAATAACAGAAAAAGTCAATGTGCATAACTATTCACCCCCCTAAAGGTAATACTTTGTAGAGCCACCTTTTGCAGCAATCACAGCTCCAAGTCATTTTGGATAAGTCTCTATGAGCTTGCCACATCATACCACTGGAATTTCTGCCCATTCCTCCTTGCAAAACTGCTCCAGCTCCTTCAAGTTGGATGGTTTGCGCTTGTGAACAGCAATCTTTAAGTCTGACCACAGCTTTTCTATTGGATTGAGGTCTGGGCTTTGACTAGACCATTCCAACACATTTATATGTTTCCCCTTAAACCACTCAAGTGTTGCTTCAGCAGTGTGTTTGGGGTCATTGTCCTGCTAGAAGGTGAACCTCCGTCCTAGCCTCAAATCACGCAGAGTGGTACATGTTTTGTTCAAGTACCATCCATTTTTCCCTCAACTCCGACCAGTTTCCCAGTCCCGGCTGCTGAAAAACATCCCCACAGATTGATGCTGCCACCATCATGTTTTACTGTGGTTGGATGGTGTTCTTTGGGTGATGTGATTTGTTGGGTTTGCACCAGACATAGCGTTTTCTTTGATTGCCGAAAAGTTCAATTTTAGTCTCATCAGACCAGAACACCTTCCTGAATACATTTTGGGAGTCTCTCACATGCCTTTTTGCAAACTCAAAACATGCCATTTTGTGTTTTGCTGAAAGTAATGGCTTTCTTCTATCCACTCTGCCATAAAGCCCAACTCAATGGAGCGTACAGCTTATTGTCGTCCTATGTACAAATACTCCAGTCTCTGCTGGGAAACTCTGCAGCTACTCAAGGGTTACCTTAGGTATCTGTGCGGCCTCTCTAATTAATGCCCTCCTTGCCCAGTCCATGAGTTTTGGTGGGAGGCCGTCTCTTGGCAGGTTTGCTGTTGTGCCATGGTATTTCCATTTGGTTATGATAGATTTGATGGTGCTCCTGGGGATCATCAAAGATTTGGATATTTTTTTATAACCTAACCCTGACTTGTACTTCTCAACAACATTGCCCCTTCTCAACAACAAGGCACTGTAATGTAAAATACAGGACATTTGGTTTTCTAGTTTTATAAATAGTCTTAGCACCACATATTGTGTTAATTCAAGGGACAACAAAAGAATATGTGCTAGAAAAATTTTAAACATAATAATTTAGCTGATTTTATAATGTACTAATTTGAAATGTTTGAATCATAGCAGTTAAGAAGGTAATGAATTAAAATGGCAGTTAATTCATATCATTTTTGTAGTAAATGTTATCAGGTTAATTTATAAAACTAACTAACTGGGTTTTTTAAGTTGAAAAAATAGAAAGCTCTTGCCATAGTAGGAAAGGTACAACACATTGGCTTTGATGTATCCGTTGAAATTCTTTTCCTGCTGTCCTGGAAATAGTCAGGTTAACTTGTTGCCCCCTGTCCTGTTTTAATTACAAACATCTTAAAGTTGTTATTTAAGGCCTTGCCCTGGGGCCTAACAACGAAATAAAATGGTGCTTAAAATGAGTATAGTTAAAAGGGGGTCTGCTACTTAGATCAAATGAGACTGCAGAGTAAGTTACTGTTTGTTCTTTCTAACTTATTGCTTTATGTATCACATATCTACAATTAAGGGCATAAGAACCAAAGAGCCCCTCTAACCTGCTCATTCTACCTAAAGCAATTGGTATTACTTTTCAGATAGCCTTATGCTTATCCCAGACATGCTTGTTTACTTTGTCCCTACCAAGTCAATTAGAATGATGTTCCACTTAAACCATATACTTCCTGCAAAGTATTTTTTTTTTTGCATATTACCCTTAAAAGAGAAATCTCTGTTTAATTCAGTCTTTGATCTGGATGAACTGGCAATGGGATTTCAGAATTTGAAAATGAAATCAGATTTCTATATTTTTAGTATATCTAGTGAGTTTCTTTATTTTGCATCACTATATAGTTCCCTCGTGGTACAGTGGTTAGGATGCAGTGATTTCACCATGCTGGCCTGTGTTCAATTCCAGCCAGGGAACGAAGAGGTCATACCACCCTGATGCCATGATGCCATGGGTCTAGTCAGTACTTGGATGGGAAACCACCTAGAAATATCAGGTGCTGTATGCTGTGGCCCATTGGAGAAGAAACTGGCAACCCACTGCAGCATGACATGAGTACCAAGTGGATCAGCATGGTGTGTTGCTGTCGATGAGGTCACGGAGAGTTGGACACAACTTGACGAAGCAAACACACATAAGTACTTTATAGGGGAACAGATATATTTCTTATGTGAACTACATATATGAGGTCTACAGCATTATATGGTATATACATATGGTTATACAAATAAAAATCAGTCAAAAGATAGAGGCAGAAGAATGGACTACAATCTATTTAACATTTTCCTATACACAGAAACTCCAGGAGTTAAAGATCTCTGGAATGCATGATTTGTGGTGTATGGATTCAAGGAAACATCTGGTTTAATGTATGAAATAAAGCAAAGATCATAGATCATAGGGGGTAAAAAGCAGCTAAGAACAAAAAATCTGTAGATAGGAAATCAAGATGTGAACCTTCTAGGCTATCCATTTATATCTACATATCAGAATATCTATATACTAGGTAGCTGGGAAGGAATCCAAAATAAACAAGGGTGCACCACAGATAAATTCATTCTGGAAAGGTTGGACACAAAGCTGTAGTTATAGCTGTGAGCCAAGACAGTATTTGATATAATGTAGATACTTCAAGCAAGTACTGACTGAGCTTGCTGGTAAATTGATATATTGTCTTCGTGATGAAGAGGATGATGCATGGGATTTGTCTCTGGTATTTTGACACCAGTATTATTTGGAGAAAGAAAATCATTAATACTGATTTAATACAACTTTGGAGTCAGACAATAATGATAATATTAACATCAATTTATATAACACCTTTCTCCCAGTAGGTATTTTACGATTTTTCAAGATTAGCTTCAGATTTAGACAACCCCTTAAAAATGGATATAGGTAAACGAACTGTGACAAAGGTATGCATCTGTTTAAGTTATATAAAAGTAAAAAATGGTGCAACCTAAGTGGCAAAAGTGATCTTTAGTGTAATATTATGCCTCATTTGTAGCAAGCAATGATTGTATTATATGAGGATTTTAATGTGTGATAATACATTAATGCAATCAACTGGATTTCTTACCCCTGATTAGCAAGATAAATCACTTCTCGAAGAAAAGATGGCTTCTACCTATCTACTTCATCGTGATAATGACAGGCTAGTTTCATGGTTCAGTAATCCTTGGAGATACTGACCACAATTTGAATCTACAAAGACAGTTAAGTTAAATTAGAGTAATGATTGTAAAGAAATAATTCCACTCTTTTATCTCTCCCAAATTATTTAAAAAAATATTTTTACTTATTTTTTATGGTTCATTTGCTCATTGCTAGGGGTATTTCATATTTAGTGCTTAATAGCATGCCATAATTTGTTGCACTGTTTACTTGTGGTGGTGGGGAGAACTTGATTTAGCGCAGTGGAGCAAAATTCATGCTTTCAGCTTTCTCAAGAAAACAGTACAACATATTATAACACACATGGGAATGAAATGGGCACAAACACTGGCAATGGAATAACCTTAAAGGTAAGTAAATGAACAATGATATGTGGGTAGAAATATTTTAAATATTATTGGAGGACAAATGTGGCTTTGCTATTTACTATTATTACTCAACTTTATATTCAGATTAAAAAGAGTTTTTCAAAACAGTGTGCCTTTAATTGTGCACATGTAAGAGAGTTTCTCCTTGTTACATCATCTATGGATCACGTGTATTAAGATTTGACAAATAAACACATAATTGCTGCCATAAATGGTACTTTTTGGACAGTGGTGAACAACGGTTAATGCAGCAGGTACAAAGCTGTGGAGTGGAGTAAAGGGGGACTCTTAATTTATTAGGGGAAGGTTTTAAAATTACTTTTATAGGAAGGTGATCTGATCATTATATGAATGATCTGACTACACACATATATTTTTGTTTTTTTGTTGGTGGTGACCGCCATTCACTAGTTGCTCCTCTAAATTTGGTCCACAACCATAATCCTTAACAGCAGTGGAAACACTGTTCATTGAGAACATATGTGGGTAATCAGGTCTTATAACTTGGTTGAGTCAGATATATGTACTTAATGTTTTTTACTTTTATAACTGAGAAAGAAATAGCAATTATAACTGTAGCATCAACTAACCCCAGTTGAAGCTAGTATGTGAAACGCCATTTTGGGTTGTTAGTTCGTGCTGATGTCGCTGGTTGGTGATGTCAGAGTGTGTGCAGTATTGGGTAGCTGCAGTTGCCGCGATAGTATCCACCCGCCGTAACTGCTGTGATCCTGGGTTGCCCATGATTGTGTACAATCTCTTGTAGGACATAACTGATTCAGGGACAGATGATTGTAGTCTTTCACTCCTGAAATCTAGATGACAAATTGTGGGTCCTTTAAACCGACATAACAGTCATTTTTAGGGTTAACCTTTATAGTGCTGTCTTTCATGGTAGAGATTGGACTGCCTGGATACTGAATGCATTATTAACCCTAACAAATCTGCTATCACCATCTCATTTAGTAAAGAATTCCACAGTTTAACCACCCTTACTGTGAAGAACCCGTTTCTTTCTTTAAAGTGGAATCTTTTTACTTCTAACCTCAAAGGATGCCCTCTTGTCAATTGAAAATCTCTTGTCACAAAAAGTTCACATGATAAAACCTTATATTGACCCTGGATATAATTATATAAGGTTATCAAATACCCTCTAAGATGCCATTTTTATAGAGAAAATAAGTGTAATTTGGTTAGTCTTTCTTCATAGATTAGTGCATCCATTCCTCTTATTAGTTTTGTTGCCCTTCTCTGTACTTTTTTAAACTCTAAAATGTATTTCTTATGAAATGGTGCCAAAAATTGTACTCCATATTCCAAATGAGGGCGTACTAGGGATTTGTATAGTGGCAGAATTACATTTGCTTGCCTTGCTTCTATACCCTTCTTAATACATGCTAATATTTTACTTATCTTTGCAGCTGCTGCTTGGCATTGAGTACTGTTACGTATGTGGTTGTCCACAAGCACTTGGAAATCCCTTTGTATACCTAACACTCAGGGGCGTAGAAACCAGGGTAGACAGGGGGGACAAATCCTCCCCAGATTATAAAGGTCCCCACTAGCTTCCCCTTTCCTGCTCATTCAACTCTAAAATTATTATTTTTTATGAAGTGGTACCAAAAATTGTACTCCATATTCCAAATGAGGGCATACTAGGGGTTTGTATAGTGGCAGAATTACTTTTGCTTCACTTACTTCTATGCCTTCTTATTAAATGCTAATATTTTACTTGTCTTTGCAGCTGCTGCTTGGCATTGAGTACTGTTACGTAGGTGGTTGTCCACAAGATCTCCCAAATCCCTTTCTATATCTAACACTCAGGGGCGTAGGAACCGGGGGAGGCAGGGGGACAAATCCTCCCCAGATTATAAAGGTCCCCATTAGGTTCCCCTCTCCTGCTCATTCTATCTGCTTGATCTCACAGAATCACGTGAGACCCAGGTATGTGACCAGCTAAATGAAGAGGAGGTGAGTGGGAGCTACTGAGGAGGGTGGAGGGAGAGAAATACTATGGATAGGGATAGGGAGGGAGAGAAAGACCAGGGATGGGGATCTGTCTGTCTATCTATCTATCTATCTATCTATCTATCTATATCTATCTATCTATGTATATATATATATATATATATATATATATATATACTGTACATATATATATATATATATATATATATATATATAAATATATATTTATATTTATCTATCCAGTACATATATATATATATATATATATATATATATATATATTATAGATGAGTATTGCAGTATATAGTGATACCTTTTTTATTGGACAAACATATTCATAGGTTTCATGACGAGCTTTCGAGAGCGTTCCTCTCTTTGTCGAGTCAGAGTCAATACTGATTATAGATATATATATATATATATATATATATATATATATATATATAGAGAGAGAGAGAGAGAGAGAGAGAGAGAGAGAGAGAGAATGAGAGAATGAAAACGAACGAACACCCTATTGAGCATCTGTGGGGCATCCTCAAACAGAAGGTGGGGGAGTGCAAGGCCTCTAACATCCACAAGCTCCGTGATGTCAGTGGCAACCTGTGAAGCTCTGGTGAACTCCATGCCCATGAGCAGTAGCGTAGGAAGGGGGGTGCGCAGGGGGGGTGGGAGCACCACGGGTGTCACCGCTTTGGGGGTGGCAAAAATGCCCCCTCCTGCCTTCCACCACACATTCTTCTCCCCCGGTCCCCTGCTCCCTGCTCTCTGTCTGTGTCTGCTAGCCTAGGGAGGAGCCAGCAGAGGGAAGAGCAAGCAGACTGGCAGCATGGAGCAGGAGATAAGAGACGAGGAAGAGGGAGAGAGGGAGGCATGGGCGGAGACATAGAGGGGGAGAGAAGGAGACATAGAGGGAGGGAGATGCATGGGGGAGAGGAGACATGGAGGGAGGGAGAGGCATGGGGGGAGGGAGAGGCATGGGGGAGAGAAGGAGACATGGAGGGAGGGAGAGGCATGGGGAAGAGAAGGTGACATGGGGAGAGAGAATGAGACATGGAGGGAGAGAGAGGCATGGGGAAGAGAGGCAAAGGGGAAAAAGGGAGACACATGGAGGGAGAAAGGGAAGGGGGATGTCATGGAGGGAGAGGGGGAAACTTGGGGGTGGAGAGGGGGAGACATGAGGGAGAGGGAAGCATAGGGGGAGAGGGGGAGACAAGGGGGGAGAGGGGGAGACATGGGGGAGAGGGAAGCATGGGGTGAGAGGGGGAGACATGGGGGAGATGGGGAGATATGGGGAAGAGGGAGACATGGATGTAAAGGGAGAGTCATGGGGGAGAGAGGCAAGGGGAAAGAGGGAGAACCATGGAGGGAGAGAGGGGTAAGGGGGAGACATGGAGGAAGAGGGGGGACATTGGAGGAGAGGAGGAGACATGAAGGAGAGGGGCAAAGGGGAAAAAGGGAGACACATGGAGGGAGAAAGGGAAGGGGAGACATGGAGGGAGAGTGGGGAGACATGGGGGACAGGAAAGCATGGAGGAGAGAGGGAGACATGGGGTGAGAGGGGGAGACATTGGGGAGAGGGGGAGACATGGGGGAGAGGGAAGCATGGGGTGAGAGGGGGAGACATGGGGGAGAGGGGGAGACATGGGGAAGAGGGAGACATGGATGTAAAGGGAGAGTCATGGGGGAGAGAGGCAAGGGGAAAGAGGGAGAACCATGGAGGGAGAGAGGGGTAAGTGGGAGACATGGAGGCAGAGGGGGGACATTGGAGGAGAGGAGGAGACATGGGGGAGAGAGGCAAATGGGAAAAAGGGAGACACATGGAGGGAGAAAGGGAAGGGGGAGACATGGAGGGAGAGTGGGGAGACATGGGAAGAGGGAGCCATGGATGTAAAGGGAGAAAGGAAAGGGGGATACACATGGGAGAGATATGAAGGGAGGGGGGAAACATGTAGGAGAGGGAGGCATGGGGGAGAAAAGGAGACATGGGGGAGAGGCATGGGGGAAAGAGGGAGACACATGGAGGGAGTGAGAGGCAAGGGGAGACATGGAGGGAGGGTAGGAGACATGGGGGAGAGGTAGGCATGGAGGAGAGAGGGAGACATGGGGGGAGAGGGGGAGACATGGGAAGAGGGAGCCATGGATGTAAAGGGAGAAAGTAAAGGGGGATACACATGGGGAGATATGAAGGGAGAGCGGGAAACATGTAGGAGAGGGAGGCATGGGGGAGAAAGGGAGACATGGGGGAGAGGGAGAGGCATGGGGAAGAGAGGGAGAGGAATGGGGTAGAGAGCCAAGGGGAAAGAGGAAGACACATGGAGAGAGAGGCATGAGGGGAGAGGGGGATGCATAGGGCAGGGGGGAGAGCAAGATGAAGAAAGAGAAAGAGGGGGAGAGAAAAAGAGAGGGATAGAATGGGAGGGGGAATAGAGAGGGGAGAGTAGAGAAAGAAAGGTGGAGAGAGAGAGGGAGGATAGATAAAGAGTGGGGGATAGGGAGAGAAAGAGAAAGAGAAAGCAGAGAGAGAGAGTGAGGGGAGAGAGAGGGGGAGAGAGAGAGAGGGGGAGAGAAAGTGAGAGGGAGAAGAAAGAGAAAGCAAAAGAGAGGGATAGAGTGAGAGGGGGAAGAGAGAGGGGGTTCGGAGAGAGAGGGGAGAGGAGAGAATGAAGGGGGGGCAGAGAAAGAGAGAAGGGAGGGGAATAGGGAGAGAGACATAGAGAGAAAGGGAGAGAAAGATGGGGGAGGAACAGAGGGGAGATATAGAGAAGTCGGAGTGTGAGCGAGATTGCAATATATATGCACAGGGGGGGGGGGCAAACTCAGGGATAGCCCCGGGCGACAAATGCTCTAGCTACGCCACTGCCCATGAGGGTTAAGGCAGTGCTGGAAAATAATGGTCGCCACACAAAATAATTACACTTTGGGCCCAACTTGCACATTTCCACTTAGGGGTGTACTCACTTTTGTTGCCAACGGTTTAGACATTAATGACTGTGTGTTGAGTTATTTTGAGGGGACAGCAAATTTACAGTGTTATACGGGCTGTACACTTACTACTTTACATTGTAGCAGAGTGTCATTTCTTCAGCGTTGTCACATGAAAAGATATAATACAATATTTACAAAAATTTGAGGGGTGTATTCACTTTTGTATATATAATACATACACAGATCTAAATATAAACATATAAACATATATATATATATATATATATATATATATATATATATATATACACACACATACCCAGTTGTACATATATATACAAAGTTTTTCCCCCCCTGCTGATTTTGAACGTCTGTACACTGACAAATAAATGATCAGTCTATCATTTTAATGGTAGGTGTATTTTAACAGTGAGAGACAGAATAAAAAAATAAAAAAATGGGTAAATAAATATTTGATCCCCTATCAATCAGCAAGATTTCTGGCTCCCAGATGTCTTTTGTACAGGCAACGAGCTGAGATTAGGTGCACTCTTAAAGAGAGTACTCCTAATCTCAGCTTGTTACCTGTATAAAAGACACCTGTCCAAAAATGCAATCAATCAATCAGATTCCAAACTCTCCACCATGACCAAGACCAAAGAGCTGTCCAAGGATGTCAGGGAAAAGATTGTAGATCTACACGAGGCTGGAATAGGATACAAGACCATCGCCAAGCAGCTAGGTGAGGAGGTGACAACCGATTATTCGTAAATGGAGGAAACACAAAATAACTGCTAGTCTCCCTGCAAGATGCTCCATGCAAGATCTCACCTTGTGAAGTTTCAATGATCAGGAGAATGGTGAGGAATCAGCCCAGAACTACACAGAAGCCTCTTGTTAATGATCTCGAAGGCAGTTGGGATCATGGTCACCAAGAAAACAATTGGTAACACACTACGCCATGAAGGACTGAAATCCTGCAGTACCCGCAAGGTCCCCCTGCTCAAGAAAGCACATGTACAGGCCCGTCTGAAGCTTGCTAGTGAACATCTGAATGATTCAGATAAGAACTGGGTGAAAGTGTTGCGGTCAGATGAGACCAAAATGTAGCTCTTTGGCATCAACTTAACTCGCCGTGTTTGGAGGAGGAGGAATCCTGCCTATGACCCAAAGAAGACCATCCCCACCGTCAAACATGGAGGTGGAAACTTTATGCTTTGGGTTTTTTTTTCTGCTAAGGGGACAGGACAACTGAACCGCATCAAAGGGACGATGGACGGGGTCATGTACCATCAAATCTTGGGTGCGAACCTCCTTCACTTAGCCACGACATTGAAAATGTGTCGTGGATGGGTATTCCAGCATGACAATGACCCAAAACACACAGCCAAGGCAACAAAGGAGTGGCTCAAGAAGAAGCACATTAAGGTCCTGGAGTGGCCTAGCCAGTCTCCAGACCTTAATCCCATAGAAAATCTGTGGAGGGAGCTGAAGGTTCGAGTTGCCAAACATCAGCCTCGAAACGTTAATGACTTGGAGAGGATCTACAAAGAGGAGTAGGACAAAATCCCTCCTGAAATGTGTGCAAACCGAAGGGGTCAAATACTTATTTTCCTCATCGACCTGCAAATCAATTTATAACTTTTTTGACATGCGATTTTCTATTATTTTTTTTTATCTGTCTCTCACTGTTAAAATACGCCCACCATTAAAATTATAGACTGATAATTTCTTTGTCAGTGGACAAGCGTTCAAAATCAACAGGGGATCAAATACTTCCCCCCCCCCCACACACACTGTATATATATATTTATATATATATATATATATATATATATATACACATATATCTATAAATACATATATATATATATATATATATGTATACATATATATATATATATATATATATATATATATATATATATAATTTGTTTTTCCATTGTTCCCCCCAGATTCTTTTCAGTTCCTACACCCTTGCTAACACTCATAACTTTTTCAATTTAGATTCTAAACTGCATGCTTATTTTTCCTTCTGAAATGCATAACCGTCTATATATTTGTATTAAATCTCATCTGCCATTTAGCTGCCCATTCTAGAGATTTTCAGCTTGTAACCCATAGACCGTTTGCGGCTCACAAAAAGACGCCAATTGAATAGCAAATTAGCTTACGGCCTACATTACAGGCTCCAGTAACTTACAATTTCTCAATTGAATTAGGCGTATATTTACTGCAATTCCTTTATCCCATAGTTTGCGCAATAGTCTTCCATGTGGCACTGTATTAAAAGCCATTGCAGAATTAAAAACGACTATATCCACTGAGTTGACTTGATCCACATTCCTACTAACCTCCTCATAGATACTAATTAAAATGTTTGACATGATCTATCCCTCATATGTCTGTGTTGTCTCCTACTTATTGTCTTGTTCACATAGATGTATTCCAGTATACTATCCCTTATTTATGTCTTGCTTCACTTTACAGGTTATTGTTGATCTACCTAAGGATGTTTTATGCATTGTGATACTTAAATGTGATATGCAACTCAACTGACTTGAAATCAAAATAACCCAGAATATATTGCAAGGAAATGAACTTAAGCATTTGAAAAAATAAACTTTGGCAACCAAATTTAATCAAATCACACATTAAGCTGTAAAAGCACTACTAACAGCAGGACACATTTCGTTCTGTTTTTTTTTATTTTTTATCAATGACACTGAGTTCTGTGAGATATAGATTAATAAAAGCGTTTAGCCTAATTACATTGGTTAACCTATTCACATTACATTGAAATAAATAAATAAAGTTAAGAGCCATTAAATACTATAATTTCCAGTGATCATAGCATGGAGAATGGATTTTGCACAAACCAGTAGACCTACCCACAAGCAGCACTATTTCAATCTGCACCCAGATGTCATCAATGTGGGTCTGGTTCCTGGCTTGTTTGACAGATTTTGTGGGGAAGTAGTTTACCACAACAATCATTTAACTTATGGTAGACAAAAGAGTGATAGAAGCCTCCACCCCACACTTGCATAACCTGCCCAGTTTGCCAGAGTGCAGTGCCATATATAGGCATTCAAATATATATAGCATTGAATGGGGGTAAATACAAAAAAATGTTTTTTGCATTGGGGCCCTCATTTACTAGCCCCGCCACTGCCATTAGTAAAAATGCCACAAAGTTGCATTGCCACTTAATGAACATTTGTTCTTCAGAAACTACATGGACTGGAAAATAAATAATGACCATACAAAGGTTTTCCAAGTCTCTGGAACTATATGTCTTCCAGCTTTAACAACAATTTCTGAAGCCTTAAAGGCATGGGTTTCTAATATTGACCATGACCTAAATCTGAAAAACATGTTTGAAATGATAACCACTTTATGATTTTGTCTCCGAAGCCTCACTGCATCTAATATATCTTGCTCTTTTAACCATGGTTATTTCTGTTTTTGCCAATAAGGCCCTATGGCTTTGATATTGTTCTTCAGACAGTACTTCTAAAGGTGGCTTTTGTAACATTCCATTTAATAGCCTTTCATTTCATTCATCAAACTATTGGAACAAAGAAAGCTTTTCTTACTCAGGGAAGCATAGAAGAAGACATTATAACCATGGCATGTGTTCTTCTCTCTCTCCTCGGTCTTGTCCCCTTCTCTCTCCATCCCTGTCCTTTATTTGCTATTTTTCTCTCCTCTTTTTTTCTTTTCTTTTCTCTCTCTCCTTTATTCTAAATCTTTCCCCTACTCTTACTCCCTCTTGTTTCCCATTCTCACCCACTACCCCTTCCCTCTCCCATTCTCTGTTTTTCTCCCTCACAATTAAATTATTTTCCCTGCTCTCTCCTTTCCTCGTCTCCTCCTCTCTCCCCACCTTTTCAGTGTCCCCTCTCCCTCCTCCTTTATCCTGCTCTTCTCTTCCATTCTTCTCTCCCCTCATCTTCCCATTCCAAACAGGAGATCAAGTGAGATAAAAGGGTGGATATCTTCAAAAAGAGAAGAACAAGCAAGGACTGTATTAATATTGGCTTTTTAGGACAATTTAGAATTTATATGTGCCTTTAAACATGATCTCCAGCCAGAATGTGTTCAGCACCTACTCACCTGCCAAGTAGGATAATCCTCCTACTTGTGCCCATGACAGTTCTCGGGAACCTTCACATTCAAAGATTGCACTCCAATTCAAACAACTTGGCATCCAACATCTTAGAATTAAGATCACTTTAGCTCATTATTGCAAAGATTATGGGTCAAATTCAAAGTCAACAATATATCGGCTGTATCTTATTTAAGAAAATTGGTTGAAAAGGAATCAATGTATTGCTGAGAGAAGTTCAACCTATCTTCTGCTGGCCAGAAAATAAACTTATTGGACCTTTCAGCCATTTGTATTCTAGAAGCTTTCAATTTATAAGTGAATTAAGCAATCCATAGATGAAAATGATTGTAGGCTGAACTCGTCACTATTTCATCTTTTAACCAAATTATGGGCATTCCTGAAGTAGATTCCATGTCTTCCCCTTCCAACAACAAGGTTCCAGCATTCTGTTCACTCTTCCATTCTCATCCTCTAGAAGCCTTCTCCGGAAAACGTGATTTCACCCTTTCCTACATTTTTTTCTCCAGTATCTCTCACCGTAGGAGCTGTAAAGAAGATTCTGGCAGATCAAGCAGAGGTGATTGCCATTATCGCCTTCTGGTCAAGAGGACCACTAATTATCTCTGACTACAATTATATTAGTCTTCTTCCTATCTTGAGGGCCTCTCTTTCATCTATCAGTGAAAATATTGAATTTAACATCCTGGAAATTGAGTGGCAGATTCTAATTACTACTCTTTCGAGTGCAAGAAAATCATCTACCTAATTAATTTCTTGAAATATGTGGAAGAGGATGGTCATTTGGTCCCATCATAAAAAAATGGCATTCGGCAGAGTGCAAGTGCCTAGGGGCATCTGCCTGCTGGGATGCCATGTTTTTACAAATAAAATATAGTAAAACATAGTTAGAATAGACATTGTACTCCTTGCATGGAGTGGTATGCCTTGGGTGGAAATAACAAACTCCAGATTGGCTGAATTATGCTATATATGAAGTAACTTCCTCTCTTCCTTACAAAGCACTCTGGGAGCCCAGAAAACAACAACCACGTCATGATTTTAGGCAGAGTTCTAGGGAGTTCAAAGTGCTGTGATTTGCCAAGTGAGACAGTGATACCCCGCAAGATAACTACATATCTTTGCTAGTGCAAAACAAAGAACAATCTATTTTTGAAAAGTTAAATTGAGCAGAAGCCTGTAAATGGTGAAATATCCCACTATGATACAAAAATATTTACTTATAATGTGTCAGTACTTTTTCCATATTTGTATTCTGTTTGGGTTATTATGGTTAACATTAGTAAGCTTCATACAGGAATAGTGATATTATAGGAATGATTGATGTTTCATGTCTATGTTATTTTTGCAGTAGTCAACATTCTGATTACAAGGTCATGATCTTTAAGATTTCAAAAATATGGTAAATACTGTGGCACTCTGAAAAACTAAATATAATGCATCTCTTTGAAGGGCTTCCTTCAATGTTCATAGAAACAGCTTGTCTGGCTCCTATAAAATGTTCCTGACTCCTAAGTTTTTTATATTTTCACTCACCCTATATAAATTGATAGATAATGAACATAATTAGAATAAAATATACTTAATCAACTCTCTGCTGGGCTAGTAACAGAATCTGTAATATTACTTGGCTGGGTGTACCTGAAAAACATATGCCTAGGGGTGTGGATTTTCTATATCATCCATATCTGATATTCACTTTTTCACAAAGTTTCTACCTCTTTAATAAGCAATGGGTTATCTCCAAATTCTATCAAGTAATGGGCAGACCATCACTGTAGGATATTAGGGCTCATTCCACCAGAGCTATATCCACTTCTTGGGCACACAAAGCTCACATTTCTGAAGTTTCAATTCAGAAACATGGTCTTCATGAAAGGCGATCCTAGATGCTAAGATCATCAAGGATGCTGGAACATATGTTATTCACTCTGCTATTTCTTCTTATCTTCTCAATACATATCCTTAGTGTTACATGGATTTTATTTGCCTCCTGGATATTATTATAAGCTTGTGTATAACCCATTGTTTTAATGCTACCATGATTATCGAGGAAGGGAAATGTTATAAAAGGCAGAGCAATTTCCTGGAAAAAAGTCATGGCAACATTAAGTAAGTTTAATCCTCAATATTACAAATAAGTGTTTCATATATTTTGAGACAATTATTATTTTACCCCCCTAGATGGATTGAAGGTCAGTATATAGATTTATGTTTATATTACTACAAACTCATTACTAAAGGATGCCTGTCTGTGTTTATGGTACATCTATGTGAAGAACCTACTGTAGACAAGAAAATATGAGACATTTTTAACTTTTAGTAAGTGCAATATTCTACAGTGGCAACTAAAGTGCTGTTTGTATATATATATATGTCACTAATTTTGTTCTTTGCACTTTCTGTCTTCTATACAAGATATATATGTATTATTATTATTGTTATCCTTTAATTGTAACGCACCAACATATTCCATAGTGCTATACAGGGGTTAATAACAGGGGGTTAAGTACAAGGTAAAAAACAACATTAGCACATTGCAAAAGAATGGAGGGTCCAGTCTTTCAGCAGTTGTGCTTGTTCCCAAAGCACTTTACAACACTGAAAACGTGCAAATTTACAATTTAAAGAATTTAAAGTTTGGAGATTCTACAAGGACAGATACAGTTATCTAGTTTCTAACATTTTTGCTATCTCTATTTTTCCAGTACTAAAATTGAGAATGGGATAATTCCCTACCTTAATATTCTTCCTATACTATTTATCAAATATAATTAATATGCCCATTTTATTCAAAACATACCCAGTCCCTTTTTGAAAAAAAATTGAATCTGCGTTTACAACATTCACAATCTGACTACTTTTACTTTGGAAAATGATTTTTTTTTTTCTTCTAACCTGACAAATCCTTACATTGATTACGGATGTATTCCTTTTATGTGACGTTTTCTAGACAAAATACAACTAATTTGGTTAGTCTTCCTAGCTTAATCTCTTTATCAGGATACAGGAACAACTGGATGGACTATGCATTGCGAAATCCCATTGGTTAGGACTTCCTATCTGGGGTATGTGATCTCAACATTCTGGGTCATCCCAAACACAGGTGAGAGAATAGTATTCTGCATTTAGGTGAGCCTTCCATATCAGTGGATCGGCTGGGTAACTGGCTTGGAGTAAGCCAATGAGGGAAGTTCCTCGATTGTGATTGGTGCCAACCTAGAGGTCAGGTCCAATGAGCTGCCTGCCTCCTTGAACCCAAGAGGTCTGAACTCTCCACCCTTTGAGTAGAGTACAGACATTACTTGCTACGTGCCACCGGCCTGGTGCCTTTGACCTTAGTTTAGGCGTATGTGTGGCCAGCCTTGGTGCTCATATGACACTTTATTCTCCACAGTACCATCTATTGTCCGTAGTCCACAATATATTGTATAGTAACAAACCTAATAAACAGGGAACAAGTGTACCACTGTCTTATAGGTGGGATCACAGTCTTTTGGGGAACCAGGATGGGAAGGGGAGTTCTTCACACGCTCCATTCTCATTCATTTTGTTGCCATGCTCTGTACAGTTTTTATATCTACAATGTCCTTTTGGAAAAGTGGTGCCAAAAATTGTACTCCATATTCCAAATAATGGCTTACCTATGATTTAAATAGTGGCAGCATCCCACTTGCTTCTAAATGCATGTTAATGTTGTATGTGTCTTTGCAGCTGATGTCTGGCTTTGCAAACTCTTATGTATGTGGTTGTCCACAAGCACTCCCTTTCTCTTTCTGATACCCCACCCAAATCAATATACAGTATATTACTACTCTCTGTGCCCTCTCTCTACGCAGAGCGCATGCGCAACTCGCAATTTCCAAGCGTTACCTACAAACTTGCAGTACGACAAATATATTAGTGACTAGCGACTTGCCCGTCAAAAATGACAAAAATAAAATTGTAAGCCAGGCAATGCTGTTTGCCACACAATGTGAGGCTTTTGCTTCTCTGAGCACCTTCGGCGATCATCACGAGCCCCGCCTACTGTACGGGCCACTCATTGCAGGGTTCATTAACCTGCAAGTTTTGTGCTTGGGAATGCCATGTGTCTCTTTCCAGCATCTCCCCCCTGTCCCTTCCCTGTGTATTTCTCTTCTATGTGTCTGCTGAATGTTTGCGTGGCGCGCGCTGACTGACGTTTGTTTTATTTTCAAAGTGCTGCATGCCTGGCGTTGTTGGTGTAAGTGTTAGTGTCTTTGCCGTTGTGTATTTTCCCGCGTTCATGGCTTGGCTCAACCTCGTTTTCATCCAGTCTCAGAATTATTTACGTTTTTCGTTTGCCAATTTTTTTTCTCGCTTAGCCAATTTTCGAGGGACGAAACACGTCAAATAAGGCTCAAAATTGCTTGCAACCTCACTCCCAGGCTTCCTGGCTCTCCCCCTGTGCTGTGTGTGAATGTGTTTTTAACTTTTTTTAAATTATTCTTCTTGTTTTTTGTGCTTTTTGATTTCCACGGGTCGCCATTAAATTCATATTTTTCCGAGGTCTTGCTTTTTTTTTTTTCGAGCTCGCATGTGTGACGGCGTCGCTGGCTGCAATGAGCGCCTTCAGCGCATATTGCAGCCTAAGTGCTGCGCGCTGCTTACGCGCTCATTTCAGCCTAAGTCCCGCGTGCTTCAATGCCTCAACTGCTCGCCTCGCTTTGCGATGCTAAGTCCTGCGACCTCGGAAGGCTTCATTACCTCAGCGGCTCGCCTCACTCCGCGAGGCTTGCAAATGTGACAACAAATCGCAGTTTGACAAATATAATATGTGATAAGGTTCTATGGAGCATTACGTTGTAAACTCATTTTTCCTGTGTTTAGAACTTTTCATTGGTTTGTCATATGTTTTTGAAATTTTGTATATAAGGAACAAGTTAGGGAACTGAAATGTCATGCAGCTATCAAAAGTAGTTTTATGTTTAGTTTTGGGCTAATGAATTCCCCATAGGAAAAATTAGTCACCTGAAGTAAATTGATTGAATGGATTTGTTTGAAAGATTGAGGTGTAATTGTGATATGAAAAATGTGCCTTTTTGGATTTTTTTGATTGCTTAAGGCAGATTTGAGTTATTATAGTTTAAAAACAGAATCTAATGAGTCAGATTTTAAGTATTTTGATTGGTTGTTTGTGGTTAGCTGTCCATTTGTAGTTCGTAATAAAAATCCATTATTTTATTTCCTCTCCTGTCTCTCATCTTACTCCCCCTCTTCTCCCTCCCCTTTCCTGATTTCATCATCCCTTCTTTCTCCTCTTTCTCTCCCCATCCCTCTTCCCTGCTTGCCCTTCTCTTCTTCTCCCTCTTTACCTTTTTCCTTCTCTTCCCTCTCCCTTTTTCTGTTTTTCTCTCCATTGTCTCACTCCCCTCTTCTCTCTCCCCTCCTCTTTATTCCCTTGCACAACCCTCTTCTTCCTTCTCCCCTTCTCTCCTCCCTATGTCTCCTTCCCCCGTGCTCCCATTAATCCCCCCTTCTCCTCTTTCTCTTCCCCCTCTTGTCTTTCCTCTCCATTCTTTTTTGCCTTAATTGTCACTCTCCTCCCTTTTCTACCCCTCCTGTATACTCTTTTTCTTTTCATTATTCTTTTTTTGCATTCCGTTACCATCCTTTTCTCTCATCTTTCTCATGTCCTTCCTTTCTCTTATCTTTCTGCATGCAATCTAGCTTCCCTTCTTGTCCATTTTTGCTATTTCTGCACTAGAATAAACTTATCCTGCGACAACTCACTCATTTTCTTTATTAAAGAACCCAGAATTTGACATAAAATATCTTCTGTTGGTTATGGGCATTTTTTCTGTGTGGTACTTTTTTAGTGTTGCTGTACAGGGAAATACTCACCTACTTTTCCTTAAAGAGTTTCCACACAAACATTCTGCATTCCCTGAAGAGCCATTTTCTGTCTCTTTCCAACTCGGATACACGTTAAATAATTTTTCCTACTTTTTATGAACTTTTGACTTGACATAATGCGTCAATGACCCTGATCCTTTCTCTGATCCATAAGACCATTTAAGCAACAATACCAAACCTCACTTTATGTTCTCTTGTGGGGGGTTTCAAAAATATAGTGTGTGGTAAAGATGTATTGCCTTAGGAGACCGATGCATGAAAGAATTGAAATAAGTTCACTTGCTAAAAGTAGAAAAAAATATATATAATTTCTCATTAGTATGAAAAAAAGATGAATTGTGCTAACACTTCGCCCTTGTTTCTTGTTTTAAAAGTGAAATATAATTATTTATAAAGTTATTTTAGACTGCACAATTTTATTTTATTTTAGTGTTATATAGTACTATATAGTATTAACATTTTTAAAAGCTGTGTTTGGTAAAACATTAAAAAATAAATACAATTTTTAAATAACATAAGAATATTAGATTAACTTTACGTCACACTATAAAATGTGGGGGTCATAAAGCAAAAGTTTAGTAGCAGCTTAGACAGAGTAAGAGGGTTTGGGATGATAAGTCTTAGCTTTTCAAGCTACAGAGCTAAGCTTTATTTTGTGAGAAATTTGCCAATTAGAACATTTTGACAGGAAATAGTTGGGGAGTTGGTAACAGTATTTTCAGTGAAAATCTAGAAGGGAGGTTAGTAAAAGAGCAACATTTTTTTGTAGTTTAAGAGTTCTCCACCCTTGTCTGTGGTTTCTGGAAGTATTTTTGTCCTTTAGTACCAGAATTTTATGCAGGCTGCTTAAATAACTTTGATACATGAGACTGCTGCTTTCTATAGTAATAGGATTCAATGGTTATTTTCTGCTAAGGAGAAAATATGCCATTCAGTGTACCCTGGTCTAACTTTTCTGTTAAAAAAATTAGCAATAATCTAGTGCTGAGTCAGCCAATAGGAGAGAATATTAGCTGCAAGGACCAGTAATTATATCTCTCTCTGTCCTGCTTATCTCCTTACAGGCATGATTTAACAAGTGCCAGATATGCAGATGAGAAGTGATGCCATGGATGGCATATGATGGAAAGTGGTGTATGTATGTATGTACAGCCTCTGTTACCAACCTGTGTCATTCTACTCCAGGATTCTCACTTCTTACTTTCAGGTTCTGGCTTTTTTCATCAATTTCAGGCCCTCTCAAGTCAGCTCTGTCACATCTAGCAGATTTTCCTAGAAATTGGATAGTATAGTGCCTCATGCACCTATGTATGTCATTGCTGTATGACATCCATCACTTCCTTTTTTCCTCAACACAATGGCCATAGAGTGAGTCATAACAGGATAAGTGAAGAGAGCGTGTGCTCATTTGATGCAGTTGACTTCAATCATGGCATGAACACTGTACACCTATAAAAAAGGACATCAGTTTGAACCCATTTGATGTTGTGTTGGCTCTGTTGTCTCCCTTTCCTTACGTAGAAACCTTGGACATCCTGTTGACGTCCACTTGCTCCAGACTTCTACTTGCACTACCATTTCACCGGTCTGCTGTCTGCCCTGACCTTCTGCCAGTGACCTATGCTCTAATATGTTCTTTCACTCTCAAGCACACATCAGACCATGACTACTCTGCATCTCATATCTCTACCTCTATACATTCAGGCTACTAAGAACTAATACAGTATTATGGTCTCATCAGAGGTAAATAAATTAGTGTTCTATCAAGGGTACTTGGTGTTCATGGGACCCACCAGCTTGTATGAATGTCACTGTAACGGAGTTGGAATACGAATCCAATATCTCCGCTGGTGTACGGTAAAATATCCAAGAAGCACTGCAGTCTCACCAGCCCCAACCTCCCATATTGGACGACACTCAATTGGGAGTCAAAGAATACTGTCTTTATTTTGTTGTGCAGAAATATATATACACATCTCTTTCCACAGGCAATACACATCCCCCATATTTGGCCACACAATACACATAGAGAGACAATAGGTGTGGTCACACCCCCCAGAGGCTACCTGGCTACTTTGATACAATCAGACATTGATCAGATTATCCTTCCCTTTGTTCTATGTCTCATAATGAAAACACTTTATACAATAGACTTCCTTATCTTATGAGGAGTCTCTGTAATAGGATTATCTATTAGCCTAGTAGTTGTAATATTCTGAGCCAATATATTCTGTAGAACATAAAACAACATATCTACAGTGCAGTAATGTGATCATATTTTAACCATAACCATAAAACAGGGTAAAACAGTGATGGGTTCCGTTACAGACACCATTGAAGAGCTGTGTCAATCTTTCTTCTTCTGCTACAGCACAACCTGTCTGTAATCCTAGTTCACCTCACATATTGGAACCTGAAGGCAGATATTCCCAGATATGAACTAGTGTCCTGAGCCCTGCTGAACTAGTCTTGAAAATCCTCAGAATGCTATGGTTTCTTGAAAAGTGTGAGATGTGGTTCATGCTAGGACAAGTGACATAACTGAATCACCATTCCAGAGTGCCATATATGATGACACGTCTGTCTGCACATTTACTATCATGGGTATTGCCGTTGTGTAAACAAAAATCTTGCCTACTGAAAGATTTGGATTTGTTATTCAGGTTTTTAAGAGAGTGACCTGCTGCCACATCACTGAGTTTCAAGGTCAAGGAAATATTGGGTTCCCGTTGGTCCAGGGATCTATCTCTGTATTTGGCCCACTGAGAAAACTATATACCAGAGAAGCAAACTTAGATTAATTCTTCTGACACCAATGCACCTCTACGGCTTTGCACATCTATCTGCATCACCTTGGATTTGCATTTTCCGATGCAGAAGTAATGAAAGAATTAAAAATTATAACATCTCCAGATCCATATGGATTTTCAACTTTATTCTATAAAAAAAATTGTTAAACTTTTACCTCATTTACTTAACTTATTTAGCTTTACTTTAGAAGGCAATCCCATTCCTGAACAGTCATTCCCAAATCAGTTCACAATGCTTTAGTTTGTAAAAAAAACACATTTTATTGTCACTAATAGAATCAATACGTTTTTTACATTATTTAATTCATTAGGATCAAGTAGTTAGTAGGGACAAGCTCCTGATAATATCAGAAGAATATTACATTTAATTATACATGCTGAATATATTAAAATTACCACCTGTAATTTAGCTCGTAAACAAAAGAAAAAGCATTTGACTATTAATTGGTCATATTTATTTTTAACCTTAAAACCTTAATTTTTACTGTAAAATGTATTTGATTAATTTTTAAAAATATTAAAGTTATTTACTATTCCCCATTAGCAAAAATTAAAGTAAAAATTAAGTAAAAATAGTGACAAAGTTATCTATACATTTTGCTGTCCATAAAGTCAATGATAAGATTTTCCTTTATCACCTTTGTATTTGCTCTAGCCATGGAACCCTTAGTAGTTTAAATGAAAAAAAAAATAAGGATATTTTGTCTATAACTATTGGAAAAATAGAATATAAAAACAGCATTATAGTGGGGTTTAGCAGTAAAAGGGGTCTGGCAGGAGACATAGCTCTATAGTGAATCCGCTCTAAATGGGGTATCTTTAAGCGGGGTATACCTGTATATATTATACATTATTAATATTTAGTAAATGTTCTGGTTCATTAATTAATAATAAGTCTGAAGCTTTAAACATTTGCATTCTTTCATCTGAACAAAACATTTTAAAACTCAATTTTATCTTTCAATATAAAGAAGAAAAAAATAAATATTTATCAATAAATATCCCTGCAAACTCTAATAATATATATATGTAAATTTTCCAATGATTAATATAATATCAAATATTAAAAAAGTTCTTGATTTAGTCTAAATACCATATTTCTTGGTTGGGTTGTAGAGAAACCATGCATTTGAGTTAGTAACCAGTCTCCATCCCTGAACCTGACTCCCAAACTTCCTTGTTTTCCATTCCTGCTCTCATACACAACCTTTGGACTCATACTCTCACTCACATAAATGCCACCTTAAGTGTACTGTTGTAAATGGTGTCTCATATTTGCATATCCTTTCAAGCAAGGATACATTTGCACAGTTGCATGGATACACTCATTTGCCAAATGTCATGCATGCTCATGCACTTGTAAATTGCCATGCTTTCTCATATCCACACTTTCCTACTGTCTGGTGTCCACACATGTTGTTCCTTGCATACACCTCCACTCACATGCACTCACCATCTTACCTATGCAATTGCACACACTCACACAACAGGCATGCCCACCTTATTGTAAAGTCTCAGGCCATCCCATGCTCACCCACATTCACATGCACCTACTCTCACTCCATATACTTGGTCACTTTCATTAACGCACTCACTTACTCATGTGCACTGGCACACACCCATCACCATGCACATGCACTCACACACTGATGTGCCCTCTCAGTCATGCATGTAAACTTTCACATACATACTTGAATGTGAATTGTCACACAGATGCACACTGCACATATGCAAAGTTAAATAGAGGGACTTCTGGCATTTGAATATGGTCCGAGAATAACCATGAACTAGTGACTGGCCCGTCAAAAAAGGACGGCAATAAGATTGTAAGGCAGGTAATGGTGTTTGGTTGAGACATTAATTTTGTTGGTGTTGCGAGATGCTTCGGCGCTCATTGCGAGCCTCGCACTGAGGTTGTTTGTGTGCTATGAGCAGCGTTGTTTTTTTTTTTTGTATGCTAATGAAATAATGAATGAAATAATAAATGGATATACTTTACCTATTTTGAAGTAATATATGCAGTAAGCATTGTGCTAAAGAGCTTGCAATCTGTTTTCATGTTGCTGCAGCATACAATGTGTGTTTTCAGTGCTGTGGAGCTGCTGTGTAAGTGTCAGCAATGTGTAGTTTAAATAGTGTACGTGCGTGAGGCAAATCCGTTAGGGTAGCTGTGTACTTCCGCATTGTCTAAGTTAGTGTTGTAAAATGGCGCCTAATGTGTGTTACGCTCCTGTAGCTGATTTTGCGTCCTTGTTCTTGGACCTCGTCCGGCTTTTTCGGACAATCCCTATGTGTTTGGTGGTGTTTTGCGTGTTTAGAGTCCTGTAGCCTCGTTTTCGTTTTTTGGGGCGGCCATTTTTTCTCTCGCTTAGGGGATTTTCGGGTGTCTAAACTCTTGTATTTCAACTTAAATTGAGGTGTAACTTAACCTTCAGAGGACCTGGGTGCCCCCCCCCCCTTGCTGTGGGTAAGCTTTTTATGTGTTTGTTGTGTATATTTATTGTGTTTTGAATGTTTTATGTGCGCATGTTTCGGGCGTTAAGGTCATAGTTTTGCAAGGTTGTAATGTTTATTTTTGTAAGTCCAGCGGATCGTATTTGTGGATGCTAAGTCTGTAAATTTTGCGGTCGACATGGGAGCCTCCACCTCTGCAAATGCGGCCCCTCGCCCGCGAGCCCGCAGCGTTAGCAACAACCTGCTTGCTCACAACTATATATGTGATCACGGTAAGAGAAATAATGCAACCGTGTTTTATAAGTAGTTAACCTGGAACATGTAAGAAATATATTAAGCCTACAAATACAATGGTGACATGTACTGTAGCTTGAAAAGCTTATAGTATAATTTATAAACATAATATAACAATCCTTTTTTTCAGAATTATCCAAACTTCATTACATGGCAAAAAGAGCAAATTTAACCTACCCTCTTTCCCTTGTCAGAAAACTGAGAATATGCATGTTAATCCCTATCTGGATTGCTACCTTGTGGTGGTGAAGGGGCGTGTGTACTTCAATTAAGTTGTGAGCTATACCATGTAGGGTCACCCAAAATGGGCAGGTCATAGCACAGAGGTGAGACAAATCTACTGGAGAAGGAACTGGCAACCCACTCCCATATCTTTGCTAAGATAACCATATGCATAAGCACAACCAAAAACACAGATAAAAGTGCCTGGATGCTGTGGTCCATATGGTCACAGAGAGTTGGACATTACTGAAGGAATGAACAACAATAACAATGCAGGACAATACTGCAGAAGCTTATGTCTTATGCAGAAGTGAGCATTGAACATAATTTTCTTAGAGCAGCATAGAGGTGGTCATAACTTAGTGCTATTCTTTCTCTTTCTGCTTCAGGTGCCAAAAAGATGGTATGTGTACCATCTTCGATTCATACTGCATTGCTATGTTGTTCTTTTATATGTAATGTTATGTAGATGTTTTTACCATATGTAATATACAATGAAATTGTGAAACCAATATACTGTAGGTGCTATTGTAAATGATACTACTACTACTACTATTTTTCAATTAACTTGTGTTTTGTTCTATGTGTTTTGACCTATGAATTGTGTATGCGTGTAGGGGTAAGGATAAGGATAAGCAAAGATTACCGTACTTAAAACAAAAATAGGTATCTTAGCATAAAACAATGGCCCCTGTTCAATTGACCAAATCAAAATTACTGGAGCCTGTAAAAGTTACAGATATTTAATTGGATACATTTTTGAGTTACAGGCTGCAAATCCTTGCGGTTGTCAAAAACGTAACTCCGTCCTATCTCCTCCTTTGATGTTTCAAGCCCGTCAATGTTACAAGTGCTAAAGGAGCAAAATCCATATAATTACAACAATTCAACAAGCCCGCAATTGCCTTCAAAACCATAAATGGCAAATGTGTCAAAAAATCCTAAGAGTACCAGATAGGACTCGCAAGTGGGTTAAACACCTGTTCGTAACACTGTAAAAGTAAAATATAAACACACAATAATGTACTTTAATATACTGGGAAAGCAATGAAAGACATTAGAATTAATTGTGCAACAGTATCAAGCTTGCAAATCTGAAAATATTTTTTCCCCCCAGTTATATTGATCCCAGGAATCAAGGAGTTAATACATATCCGGCCACCCACATGGACTAGAACAGTTTATTAATTATTATGGATTCGCAAATCGGACTTCTAAACACTATTTAATTGTAGTCTAAACTCCATGGTTTACTGACGTCATGATGACGGTCTCATTTACTCTTGGCTCTGTCTAAAATGCAACTTACGGGCTTGTTTACTTGATCATGATCATGCCCTGAAATGTACGTGCGGGTTTATGATTTGCGTGTTGGGGCTGTGAGCCTGTAACTGTAACAAATTTCTAACCCGCAGACATACAAGCTGTATAAAGGTAATTACGGGCTTGGAAATAAATGGGGGCCAATGTTTGTAATGACATTTACTTGTGTGCAGATCTAAAAAGATTAGATCTAAAAACTGATTAGTGTTGTGTTGATCTTTTGTCCACAAATGTCAAATGCAGGTATCTCATGGAATTCATGTCAACGAGGAAAAGCACAGTCCTACAAAGCGCTCATTCAAATCACCAACAAACCAAACTGCTCAGTTTCTAAACAAGAGGACAATACCACTGCCTCACATACCATCGATCGGCAATGGGAATTTTTTAATAACTATAAAATGGTGAAAAGAGCTTCAAATACAAATATTTTACACATTTTCTGTTTGTTGACCCTTTAATATGTCTGGCATAACTGATTTTTTTAAGCTCAAAGGCTTTACAACAAAGGACAATAGTTTGCTGAATATTATATATTGCAATTTATACATAACTAAAAAGAGTTACATATTTGTCAGCCAGGCATGTGAACTTTTAGAGCTCCATTCTTTTTTTGCATTTTTGTATAAATAAAATATTTATACTATTTTATACATTAAATAACAAAAACAGGATCATTTAATAAGAATGATCTGTGATTTATTTTTTCTTATTTATCATTTAATTGTAAATTAAATAATTCATATTACCTTACTGACAATGCATTTTACTACTTAACTGTTTTATTTTGTTGATGGTGAACCCACCATTTGTCTAATCTTATGAAAATCCGATTGATGTCAGGCTTAGGTGTCTTTATTTCCCTGAGTATGAGCAATGTCATTTTAAAATAAATGAATATGCTGAAAAATACATTTTAATAAATAGGTTTTGCCTCAAAACTGCTTTATTACTAATTGTACTGTTTGGTACTTTAGATTACCATGGGGGTCCTAGGGAACAGCTTAATCTTTGGTGCCATGATGGTCCATTGGAACCCCAAATTTTAGAGGGCCAATGGTGGTACATAGGGACCCCATGGGCTTAATAGAGTCCTGCACAGAACAAAATGTGGGGGGAAGGGAGCCCAATGGTCTTGTGTATTGATGGGGAATCCCAAGGGATATTCCAGCTCAGGGGGGGTATCAGTTAGTATCGTTTTGCTGTGAAGACAATCCATGTGCAGTGCTACATAATATGTTGGTGCATTACAAATAAACATTAATAATAATACTAATGATAATAACACAGTACACTATATGAATAATTAAACAAATACAATTCTAATCAAATTTTAGACAGTTTTAATAACATTGAAATCTTATCCGATAACATTACAATTATTTTTACACTGTCTTTAGTGATCCGTCAAAAATACTTCATACAGAATCCAGGATCTTGATTTCTATATTATGGGGAAAAATTCCAGTTGTTCGTTTTAAGCAGCAGAAATTACATCCATATGCAATTTTTGTAAAACAATCATATGGTTTTATCTTGCTTTACCCATTTCTGTTTAAATCAGCCATCAAGCCATCTAAACAATCACAGTGTTTGATATCTGGGTGGAGAATGTAATAGGTTAGTTATGTTAGTCAAACAAATTAATTAAGTTTTGTAAAAGTTTGGGAGGCAGAAGGAGTTAAGTTTCTGCCAATGACCTGTATTTTTTTTAATGCTAACACATAGCAGTGCTTTGTCTCTGTTTAAACTTGCATACATGCTTTAGGAGAAAAAAAAATGAACAGGAAACGCCTGAAAGTTACAGTATATGAGAACCATATGACTTAGGAAAAAATCCGTAAAGCAAGGAGAGATGTGTGTGGGGGCAGAGCAGGACAGTGGAGAGAGGGAATAATAGAGGAAGGAAGAAAAAACTATTTTTGAGCATTGCCCACAATATGTCTGCCAAGGATTTCTAGAGCTCCCCTGTGCATATTACAGGCTGAAGTTATTTATATTTTAAAATATCATAGTTTAGAGTATTTAACTGTAGAAGGCATGTTTATGCAATATGGTCATGATCTGGGGAAGATGCCATGAGAATATATTAAAGGACTACTGAAAGTCCCATATTTACAGAATTCTCTTTTTAAGTATTGGATTTAAGAATGGGTAAAATGGTTTCCCCTTCTGGATCGCTACCTTGTCGTGGTGAAGGGGCTTGTTTACCTCAATGAAGCTGTGAGTTATACCATGTAGGGTCACCCAAGATGGGCAGGTCATAGCAGAAAGGTCAGGCAAATGGTGGTCTACTGGACCACACCAGTATCTTTGCCTAAAAAAACACATATGGATTGGCACAACCAGAAACACAGAAAGATGTGCTGTGTGCATATGGTCACAGAGAGTCGGACACAACTAAAGGACTGAACAACAACAACAAAATGGTTTCTGAAAGAGTAAAATATTTATAGCTTTGTGTCAGTGCAATTGCTGCTGAAGTACAGCATACTTGTTTGTATGTTTTGGTAATAAGGAGATAAATTGGATTCAGATAAAATTCAGTTTCTTCTTATAATAAAAACCTTTACTCTTTTTCAAATATTTATAGATCATACATTTAAAGCTTTTTACCTTATTCTTTTTAAATCTAGGCCCTTTAAAAGAGCATACTGTAATTATTTTAGCATTCCTTTAATCGGCTAAGGTATCAGATAAAGCTACATACCATTTAGATATTAGATAGTGTTACAGGCCATTCTAAAAGTCCTATATGCCCATCTGTGGTTGCAGTAATTTAGCCCAGTAGCTGGACAATGTTTATAAATGGAAATGAAAAAAAAAATAACAATTTATTTTACAACAATGTTTCAATAATGCTCTATTTTGAGATTTTTGATGCACAGACTCCATTTATTTTATGCTCCAATTTCTCTTTAAATGAGTACAAAAAAATGTATGTCTGGTTTCCCAGAAAAGCAAGAACTTGATAATCTTGTGCTTATTTGTGACTATGTGTTGCACATGGCCCCTTCTGGATTGCTACCTTGTCGTGGTGAAGGGGCCTGTATACCTCAGTGAAGCTGTGAGCTATACCATGTAGGGTCAGCCAAGATGGGCAGGTTATAGCAGAGAGGTCAGACACACTGCTGTCCACGTGGAGAAGGAACTGGCAACCCTATCCAGTATCTTTGCCAAAAATCACTTATGGATAAACACAATCAAAAACCAAGACAGATGTGCTTGGCGTGCTGCGCCCATATGGTCCGTAAGAGTGACCCCTCATTTGGAATATGGAGTACAATTTTGGGCACCACTTCATAAAAAGGACATTTTAGAGTTTGAAAAAGTACAGAGAAGGGCAACAAACCTAATAAGGGGAATGGAGGGGCTAAGTTATGAAGAAAGACTAAAAGTATTTTCTCTAGAAAAAGGGCGTCTAAGAGGGGATATAATTACCTTCTATATATATCCAGGGTCAGTATGTGCCAAGAGGTTTCCAACTGACAAGAGGATATCCTTTGAGGTTAGAAGTAAAAAGATTTTTTTGGGTTAATCTGTGGAATTATCTACCAAAAGAGGTTGTGACAGCGGATTTAATAGATAACTTTAAAAAGAGGTTAGATATATTTTTTATAAGGGCACTCAGGGTTATCCTGAATAATTAGAGAGGGAGTATTGATCCAGGGAGGAGTCTGATTGCCAGTATCTGGGGTAAGAAAGTAATTTTATTTTTTGTACCTTTTGAGACAATTGGTAAAGTTTAAATGTTTTTTTTCTGTTTACCTTTCTCAGGATCAATTAACAACTAATCCGCATACTGCAGATCAGAGAGATCTAAAAAGATTGAACTTGATGGACTAAAGTACAGTATTTATTAAGCCTTAATTACTATGTAACTATGTAAGAGTCGGACACGACTGATGGACTAAACAACAACATATCCCAAACCAGGAGTGGAAGATGCAAGATCCAGGCTGAAGTTATATTATTTTAAAATAAAGAGAGCAGCAGTGAAGTGCCCTGTTACCTCTAAAGCACATCAAGAAAAAATCACAATACACAGTTAAAATGCAATTACTATCCTATATGGTAAGATATTCTAAAAGCTAACAGGGTTCGTGCAGAAAATCCCCCAAGAACTGATATTTTAAAGAAAGCATTAACTTGGATTTGTTAGTTGGGCTTACATTTTTTTTTGTATATTATGAATCATGCCTGTGCAAACCTTTTTGTGTATTACTTAATTTTACAACACAAAAATGTACTTCAGAAACTTAGCTTTTGTACTGAACAATAAGCCCTGGCAGACAGCTCTTTCCAGCATTTTCCTCACTGATATTTCCTTTTCTTGCTGCTGGACTTCTGCCCTAATGTGCAAATAATCTGTAATGATCCAACATGAACAAAAATATACTGACATTGCATCTTATTTGGTAATTATCAGCCTTATTACATTGCGATTCAGCAAATTTAAAAGGGCTCTATTTAAGCACACAGCATATTTTTTTACAGACGTTTTTAGTTAGTGAAAACCTTGCTTTTGCATGGAAGTTCACTAACTAAAAACTTCTGAAAAAAAATACGCTTAAATAGAGCCCTTTCAAATTTGCTGAATCACTATTTAATAAGGCTGTATATCTTGAATTATTCTGGTTTATTCCTAGGGGGAATGCCCACCAAGAAAAATCACCCATTAATAGTTATATTTCACACTGAAAGATTCAGATTGGGATCTTTAAAATATGTACCCATTGAGACTTTTGCAAGTTCCTTCTGAATAAATAGCTGATTAAGTTTGTCAACAAATAACTTTACATTTGAACTAATAATAATTAATATTATTTACATAGAACTCGTACTACCTGTTATAACATGAATATCTATGGACATTGCATTCTGGATAGAGTCACTTTGAGAACTCTAGTTATACGCTAGCCACTGCTATGGACGTAAGAGAAGTAATCTGCTTTTTCTTAGAAAGCGGCCACTTCTTAAATGTATTAAGTTACCCATTCTTTAGTGAGGGAGGGAGGGATTAAGAGGTAATAACAATTACATCAAGGATGCTGGCACACTGCTATAAAATAAAGGGGCCATAGAGACTCCTACTTTCTGGTCTGATGGTGTGTGGTTCTAAACATTGCTTTCTGAGTCTCTGCAGTATCTAACTGGATTAAGTAAACAGCATCTTATCTTTTTCCCATTCAAGTCAATGGAGCTGCAGTTTACACTCAAATATCACAATGCAAAAACTACAGACAGTTACTTTATCACATCTGAACATAAATACAACAATAAGTTAATATATATAAATGATTGCCCGACCAAACCAGCCCATCATAGCTCCCACTTGCACATTTGGTCAAGGATAGGCTCTGTTGCAGTTGCTAAACTAATTCCTACCTACTTGCTAGAGGGGGGCCCCATCATTAAATCTCCATGAGCCTATTAAGTTTCCCATTTTGTAAAGTTACAAAAGCAACAAGTGCTCAGTAACCTCCCCTAGCTATTCTATTACCCTTTTCAGCATGATTGTGAGTGTGCTATTTGCAATGCCTGCGAGTGACCCCTACTATTAATGGTACACAATATTACACCTGCTTCCTCATTGGTATAATAATAAGTTGCTTTTGCTCATAAAAGCTATTCAATTACTCAAAAGTACTTATTTCTCGCAATTCGTAATAATACTGATTTTGGCTAAAAAAAATTGAGTACTATAAAGCACCCGCAAAGGCATTTTTATGCTGCTTTCAACCTCGCTGCTCACTTACCCCGCTCGAACCTGATCCCCCAATGGAACCACACGGTCCATAAATTAACCCCCTAACTACCATGGGGCTCTATATTACCATGGTAAATTAAAATTAACCCATGAAGTGCCATGAGGGTCCTCAAAGACCCCCATGGAACTCTAAGTAAAAAACACTACACTGCATACAAAAAGAAAACACTATACAACACCCCAATAAATTACCAAAAAAAACATACAATTACATACAATAATAATACTAACATTGCAAAAAATAAAAAAACTACAATTACCAAAAATAAAAAAATACACATAAAATAAAAAAGTACATTAAAAGTAACAAAGACTTACAGTAAAATAAAATGTACCTGACCTACCCCCAAATGATCATCCAACAATGATTATCGATACCCTGGTTCTCAATCTTCTGCCCTGGATTAGAAAGTCATCTTTGTTGCTTGAAGAAGCTCTGGTCCTCTTCTTGCATAATTGAAACCCATGTTCCTCATCTTCTGAGCCTGGAAAGAGCCTTGGAATAAAAAAAAAGCTCCTCTGAAAAAAAAAATGAATGTAGCTCCCCCACCATAAATGTCCATTGCCACGCTTTCTGGGGCTTAAAAAGAGAATGTGTGCATTATGATTGTCCAAATAAATGTCAATCAGAATTCAGCCGATGAGAATGGGTTTTTAAGTTGTCACCCTACTCAATATTAATTTTAAATCTAAGTTGACCAATCAGATTTATCAGATTTATCATCAATCTGAGCAATCTGATTGGTCAAAATAGACTGAAAATCAATATCAGTTACAGAATATGAAAAAAGACATTTAGTCCATTATCGTTTATTTATAATGTGCAACATATTCCGTAGCGCTGTACAAAAGTTAGATAAATACAAATGGCCACATAACAAAGCAAGGAGGGCCCTGTCTTTGAGCTTGCAATCCAGTGTCCATGGTGCTTTCCCCAAAGCACATTGCAGGATTGAAACTCACAGGCTTACAACCTAAGATATTGTGAGTGGTAAAGGAGGGAGAGAAAGGTAATGAGTGTGTTAGGGTGGAAGGTGACACGCTTCTTTAAAGAGATGGGTTTTTAGTGAGGTTTTGAATGTTTTGAGGCAGGAGGATAATCTGGTGGAGTGAGGCAAGGAGTTCCAAAAATAGGGGCAGCACGAGCAAAGTCCTGAAGGCAAGAGTGAGAGGAGGTGACACAAGAGATAGCAGAGATGTACGGGAGAGCGCTATTGTTGAGGGCTTTGTAAGTTAGAGTCATCATTTTAAATTTATTCTAGAAGCTAAGGGAAGATAATGACAAATTCTGGAGATGTTTTTTAGATGGAGAAGACACGTTTTAGTTAGTGACTCTATGTGATGGATGAAAGACAGTGTGGGGTCCAGTAGAACCCCAAGACAACGAGCTTGGGAGGTGGGGGTGATGATGTCATTGTTGACAGTGAAAGAGATATGAGGAATTGATGGTGTGGGAGAGGGAGGGAAGATTAGGAGTTCAGTCTTAGACATGTTGAGTTTTAGATGGTGGGTAGACATCCAAGAGGATATACTCGAGAGGCAGTTTGAGATGTGTGTTAGAAGAGAGGGGATAGATCTGGTGCTGAGAGGTAGATTTGGGTGTCATTTGCATAGAGATGATACTGAAGCCCAAAAGAGCTTATTAGGGTGCCAAGTGAGGATGTGTAGATGGAGAAGAGGAGGGGGCCAATGACTGATCCTTGGGGTATGCCGACAGACAGGGGGTGAGTAGTAGAAGAGGTGTCAGAGAAGGAGACACTGAATGATCATATTTGTAGGTATGATGATGAGTTCAAGTTCAACTGTTTTAGATCTCCTCAGATCATTGTAATATGTGGATTTACTGTTAATTGATCCAGAGCAAATAGAAAAAAACATACTGAAACATTTCCATTTGTCTCAAAAGGGGTAAAAAATAAAATTCCTTCCTAACCTCCGATACTGGCAATCAGATTCCTCCCTGGATCAATACTCCTTCTCTAGTTATCCTGGATAACCCTGAATGCCCTTTTTATTCAAAAATATATCCAACCCCTTTTTTGTAATCCACTGTCACCACCTCTTTTGGTTGAGAATTCCACAGATTTACTTCTAACCTCAAAGGATGTCCTCTTGTCATTTGAAAACCTCTTGGCATATATTGACAGGGTGACAACTCAAAACCAATTCTGAAATATAATTGACATCGCTAGATGATCATTTGGGGTAGGTAAGTATTATTACATTTGATTTTATTTGAATGGCTATTTTTTTTCTTTATCTTTTATGTACTGTAAATGGCAAATGTAGCAAAAACTTTTACGACTACTAGAGAGGACTCAGAAGTGGGTTAAACATCTGTTCGTTACACTGCAAAAGAAAATAAGAACACACTAATGTACTTAAAAATACTGTGAAAGCAATAAAAGGCATTAGTAATTGCGGGCTTGTTCAATTAAATACCTCTGTAACTGTTACAAATTTCTAACCCGCAGACATACGGGCTGTATGAATGTAATTATGGACTTGGAATTAAATGGGAGCCATAGTATTCAAAGACATTTAGCCAATAGAAAAATTTAGATCAAATTCTGCCTATGTTTCGAGGTTGGACAAAGTGAACAGATTTATTTTACTGTGCTTCATTTTGTTTAATCATGTTTATCCAACCCTTATCATCGTTTTAATTATTCAAAAATCTGACAAATATCCTGTTTTAATCAAGCTATTTGTGTAGCATGCCATCATTTAGATAGGTAGTTAAGTACCTCAAGCAAACATTTTATTTTTCAGTTATTAAGTCAGCTTTTTGACATATAAAATATAATACATTTCAATAACTCATTCTTGCTGCTAACAGGGAGTTATATACAGTTATATACACCATCTAGGGAATTGTATGCCTAAGGACACGAGTGGTGGGCAAACCAATTATTTGGTACATGTTTAACCTTTTAACCTGTATGCATACTCGGTGTATACCAATACAGAGTAAATTATTTTCCAAAACTTGCTTTAAAACGGCATAAAGCAAAGTTAGCTGATACTAAACAGGAGACCTTCACTTTTAATATAATCTGTATATGTATGTGGGTAAGCTTGTATATGTGTATGTATGTGTATGCGGAAGAATAGATAATTTACTTTGCCATTCATTCATTCTATATGTTTATACTTGTTGGACCTTTGCTCCACATAGACATTTTCCACATCATGGACATTCAGGTTGTCCAAAGGTAGCATGTATTTCTTCTCATTTTCCTGTATGAAAATGAAGGAAAAACAAACCAATAAGCCTGGATACAGTAGAGTTCTTACACTGTGCCAATATTACACAGCATTACTTCCTTCACCTCAATTAAACTTAAATGAGCTTGGCAGCTGCAATTGACTCTTAGCTAGTAGAGGACTACAGTGCCACCAGCTTCTGTATACTAAGCAATACGTGTATCAATCAGTTACTGTGTACGACTCTTGTGACTGTAAACATGAACTTGTTCTGGACTTCAGAAATTATATATCACTGTACTTAAAAAAACAGACCTGTTGGACTATGTTTTTCTTTGCCTATTCTGTTGACTGTCATAAAAAAAAAAAAAGCCATGTATAACACTTAACAGATATTTACAAGTTAACAGCCTTATTAAATTGCGATTCGGCCAATTGAAAAGGGCTCTATATAAGCACAGAGCATATTTTGTTACAGAAGTTTTTAGTTAGTGAAGACCCTGCTTTTGGATAGAAGTTCATTAACTAAAAACTTCTGTAAAGTAAATATGCTGTGTGTTTAAATAGAGCCCTGTTCCATTGGCCGAATCACAATTTAATAAGGCTGTAAATATCATGCTCAACTTAAAGGAATACAATAAAGGTTAGTATGATTGACATTTTTAGATAACAAGTACATTATCTGGTGAATGCTATTTAAAAAGATAAAATACCGCATATACTCGAGTATAAGCCGACCCGAGCATAAGCCGAGGCACCTATTTTACCATAAAATACTGGGTAAAATGAGTGACTCGGGTATAAGCCGAGGGTGGGAAATGTGCTGCCCCCTGTGTCCCTTTTGGGCCTTCTGTGTCCCCCTCTCTCTCCCGTGTCTCTTCTCCCCTCTCCCTTCCCTGTGTCTCTTCCCCCCTCTCCCTTCCCTGTGTCTCTTTCCCCCTCCTCATTCTCAACCTCCCTCCTCAACCCCACTCCTCATCCTCAACCTCCCTCCTCATCATCCCTCCTCATCCTCAATCTCCCTCCTCAACCATCTCATCCTCAACCCCCTCCTCCTCAACCCCCCATCCTCATCCTCAAACCCCCCATCCTCAACCCCCTCCTCCTCAACCCCCATCCTCAACCCCCCCATTCTCAACCCCCTCCTCAACCTCAACCCCCCTCCTCATCCTCAACCTCCTCCTCAACCTCCCTCCTCAACCTCAACCCCCCTCCTCATTCTCAACCCCCTCCTCAACCTCCCTCCTCATCCTCAACCTCCCTCCTCATCCTCAACCTCCCTCCTCATCCTCAACCCCCTCCTCAACCTCCCTCCTCAACCTCAACACCCCCATCCTCAACCCCCCATCCTCAACCTCCCTCCTCAACCTCAACCCCCCCATCCTCAACCCCTTCCTCAACCTCAACCCCCCAACCTCAACCCTCTCCTCATCCTCAACCCCCCCTCATTCTAACCCCCCCTCCTCATTCTAAACCCTTCCCCCATACTACCCCTCAAAATACCCCCCCATCCCCTCACTTACCTGCTCCGGCCTCCGCTCCTTCCGGGTCTTGACGTGGCGCGCATGTGACGTCATGGCATTAACATATACCGGGTGCCGGCAGCCGGTATATGCTAATGACTTGGCACGCATGTGACGTCACATGCGCGCCACATCAAGACCCGGAAGGAGCGGAGGCCAGAGCAGGTAAGTGAGGGGAGAGGGGGGGGGGGGAGTATTTAGTAAGGGGGGGGTTGAGGATGAGGAGGGGGGAGGGAAAGAGACACGTAGGGGTAGAGAGACACAAGGGGGGTTAGAGAGACACGGGGGTAGAGAGACACAGGGGGGCAGAGAGACACAAGGGGGGGTTAGCGAGACACGGGGGGGGAGGGAGAGTGACTCGAGTATAAGCCGAGGGGGCCCTTTTTAGCCTTAAAAAAGGGGCTGAAAAACTTGGCTTAGGCTCGAGTATATACAGTAATAATTTTTGTGATGTAAATTTGCATTGAAGTTCGAAATTGTTATGTTATGTGTTGATCCACACACAGAATAAAGGGGTATTATTTTTTTTTTCTAGGTCAATGATTGATGGTGGTTCCTACTTACTGACAGTCGTCTGCATGCATTGTTTTCAGAGAAAAATCCAAAGTAATTAGACAAAAAAAAAACTTCTCCACTGAATTTAAGTAACAATTCTCAACAATGTTGAGACTGGTACTCTGGCCAGAGGTAGCTCAAAACAGGATATAAAAACTTCTGAGCATCCTACAAAATTACCCATACTCATAGAACAACAACACTCTTTTTATTATTTATTACATTTTATTAAAGACAAAGGGCCCTATTCTATTGCCCAATTCATACATTTATACACACTTAAAATCACTCCTAATATTTCCACATATTCGGTTAGCTACTCACAATCCGATTACGAGTTCCCTGCCCACAATCACTACAGGCCAGCCAAAGTAGCAAATTCAAGCTTAGAACTCCATTGGTTCTATAGGACTCGCAAGGGCTTTTTTAAACACTTATTAGAGCAATTAAACACAAAATACAATGTTTTAAAAGCATGAGAATTCATGAAAATACATCAGAATTAATTGCACAACAATCTCCAAGCAACAAATATGCAAAAATTTTTTTATTTATTATAATATTTTGGACTGGTCATGCATACAGTAATATTAAAAGTGTTGCTGGAAGATGCATAAAGAAATTAAAGTCACAGTAAAGACTAAATTGCAGGAAAAAACATAAAATTGCATAAGAAAATTATTCATAACACTAACAGAGGCTCAAATGTGGACTTTAAATATATATATATATATATATATATATATATAAATAAATATATATATATATATATATATATATATATATTCATTAACATATTTCAGTCATCATATCTATATTGGAACAAAAACTATTGGCAACGTTACACGCCACATAACAATTATCAATAATCAGGGGAACATACACCACAGTAAGCAAGAGGTTAATACCAATCTACAAACACACAAAGACCATAAGAGCTACTCTAATATAATGACTATTAAAGGGATAGACATTACTCAAATAATACTCAGCAAAACTATTGATTATCACCACGCCACAACGCTGACACAGATCACCTGTCCACATCCATGGGAAAGTATGGCATCTATATCAGAACCTTAGCTATTAGAAAATGGAGTAAGAGAATTGTTAGCGTGGGCAGGCTCGGGCCTTAAAGACAGGAGGGGGTGACATTGATGCTGGGTACATTGGTATATCAGTACACAGCACAAGCCAAGCACTGCATTGTAACAGGGAACATTTAAGGAACAAGCTGTTAGAGGCACAGGGACATGAAGATTCAGGGAGAAATCATGACAAGGGGAATTGCACTAATGTGGTCAAGCTGTTCAGGAAAGCCAACAAACCTCAATCAAGGCCAATCTTGGGTACACTCATCCTGTAAGTTTTCACGCCATTGGTACTGGGCATGTGGCAAGATGTCTACCAATAATAATTATGTGAAATTTTAGAAAGTGTTCTTAGATTAATTGATTATTAATACTATCTGTCATTTGGTTAACAATCCTTCAGGGAAATGGTGATACTGGTGATACTAGTGATAATGAACAGACCTACAATGTGTTCTTTTCCTGAGTATTAACTCACAAACATCACCTATAATGTTGTTGAAGCATATCAAAAATTGTGATAATAACACATAAAATTGTGTTTGAATGTATTTTGTTAATATTAATACATGTGATTAATTGTATACCATGCATGTGTCACTGTAATAGGCTGGTCTTTTCATATAACAATTTATTGAACATTAAATATGGTTAATTACTTCTGAAGGATGGCACACTTCATGCATGTTTTAGGTGTTATGTGCATCAGTATGTGAAATTATGTTAAATATGATGAAATAAACATCACTTTTAAAATTGAAAGTGGCCATGACAACATCACATCCCAATTAATGTAGGCACACATCCCAATTAATGTGATGTAGGGGGATCCCAGGAGGACAAGGGTCTGTTTGGGAAAAAGGGAAAACGTAAGGGGATAAAGGTAATACTGTATAATAACAAGGATGCATAGCATCTACTAGGGTCACACTACACTTCATTAACCAGAATCTGATGAATACAAATATCATGATACATCACTCCAATTAATAGAAGTAACCAGTAAGGCACATAGCACTTACATCTGGTCTTCAGGTGCTCAATTAAACAGATGCATAAACTTCTGGACTATGTAATCCAATTCAGTTACACACATAGAGTGTGTTTAAAAAAAAAAATCTGAAAAAAATGTAGTCAAAACGTAAAAAAGGCAGAGGAGGATAAAAGTCTAAAAAATACCCTGCATGTACAGTACATTGCTAAATGCCGTAACTGTAACAATAAACCAACCTACCTGATTGTCATCTTAAAGCATTACTACCCATTAGGTTGTTGTCATGACAAATCCCTAGCCATGACCATTGATAATGATGTGTCATCTCACAACGAATGCTTATCTTTGACCACAGTTAGTGGTCCAAAAGTGCTAACACCATCTCTATATGATATTGTTGAGCCAAATTGATATTACATTCATTTGGAATACAGGTGACATTACATTTTGAATGAATCTTATGATATTGTGATGTCTGAACAACTACCCATTAATACGGAGAGGACACAAAGTTCAGCAGCCATAATATCTGGTAATTACATCAGACAAACGTATCTGTCTCATACTGAAATTGAGGAAAGGATGACATGCTTCACTAATGCATGTATTAATGCTGGGTTTGATTAACATGCCATTGTGGGACTTTGCAAGTTAACTGCCATATCTGCATTGGTCTGAATTCATGATAACAACAACCATGTATTCTAAAACTGGATATTTGATTTAATTAATAGCGTGTGATCTACATTCGTAGGAGGGGTTGTCATTGATGGAATGTCTATCTGATAGCCACTGTGAATATATTTCCACTATTTGATTTTGTAGCAATGCTTGCAGATGAAGAAGTTGCCTTCATGAACGTGAATTGTGCCAAAAGTCAAAACATTAAAAAACAATACTAAGGCCTGAAAAATATATGTGTACTGCACCATCTCTTCTCAACAGATTTCCTCAGTGACCCTTGATTGGTGAAATGTTAAACATAACCCTACATGTCCACAAAGAAGAGGATCATGGACCATGGGGAAAGCCATCTGCTTACAAAATGTCATCATCACATAAGCTATGATCCTCGTTTCTGTAACCAGGCTAGATTATGTTAACATCTGGACCCATAGATTGTCACTGAGGAGTGCTGTTGAGAAGTTCCAAGACTATGTGCAGCCCGACATCCTCCTCCACCTTGCTGCAAGGTCCCAATCCCACGTGCCCGCACGCCTTTTCCCTAGGTGAGGGTGGTTACGGGGGTAGGTATCCCCGAAGGAGGCAGCAGCACCAGAGGTGGCGGAGGCATTGATTTTGGGAAGGAGTGGCCAGGATGCTGGTGTGCGGGGTAGACCTCTGGGGTGGAGAATGCAGTACTTGGAACCAGAGAGCATCAATGTTCAATTGGATGAGCACTCTCTGGTTACCTGGCGAATGCAGCACCCTAGCCATGTAGGGCTCTATCATCAGGTTGTGCCTCCTCAGCTTCCTATAGATCCTTCACGAACTGCTGTCCATAGAGGCATGGTTATAGGTGCTACTAGTCTGGAGCCCATGTGTAGCATCTGTTTGCTCCTACATCCTGACCAGCATCTCCCCAATGGTGGCCTCCAATGGTAGAGCTAGGGATGTAGGTCTGCTGAGGCTGGACGAGGAGGCAGTGGTGGTGGCCCAGTGGGGAGGGACTGAAGCCTGGCTGGAATCTGTTGTGGTGTTGGTGGCAGCCAGGTTGTGCCGCTGGTGGGAGGAGGAGGAGGAGGTGGTGGGAGAAAAGACCTTTGGTCAGTCCAGTAAGATGGGCCTTGGGGGTGAGGGGGCTAGTGGATTCAAAAGCCATGAGTGTGACAGAAGGTCAAGCAGGTACCCCCACTGACCGCATGAAGTGTGAGTTGTCCTCCTCCTCATATCATAGGTCCTCTGATGCTTTCCTTGCCTCCTTGCATGATCCTGGACTCCTCCTCTCTCTCCTCCCTCACCTCCCCTCCCCAGTGTATTATTACTCTATGTGTATATATATATAATGTGTTATCAGTTAATAGAAATCAATAAAACCGCAATAACCTGCTCTCCAAAATCGTCTGCTCTCACTCTCCAAGACCCAAAACATCCACCTCCGGGACCTGCTTGCTAATCTACAACACAGTTAACACATGGGCATGTAGCTTTCAGCTTTATTTCCTCTTCCTGTCAATCACTAATCAGTTTTCGATTGGCTCCTATAGCTGTGGCGCACCCTTATATTGCGGGATTGGTTTCACAATGCAAGTGTCATATATTCATGTCCCCTAAAAGTTTGAGAGCGTGGGCAGGGTTTAGGAGTTTAGGCTTAAGGTCGACATTTGCAGGCTTGAGTCAATAGAATGCATCTAAATATTTTGAGAAAAAAACACATGCAGCAGAAATGATGGGTTAGAGTCATTTGACGGCTCCTAATAGAATAGGGGCCAACATCAGATGTACAAACAGGATAATAATGTGATTGAAATAGCAAATGGAGCCCTATTCTATTTGAGACAAATAAAATACTTTCAAACATAATTTTGTCTGCAAGTGCTTCTTTCAGTAAAGTTACACGTGTATTCAATGCTCTACACAAGTATTATTACTGAGCGCAATCCCACTGACACTAATGAGAATCCCCCATGGTATCCCAATTAACCCCTAACTACCAAGGGGGTTCTTAAAGGACCATCATGGTATCGAAATTAACCCATAAGCAACATGGGGGTCTATGTAGATCCCCATGGTAAGCTAACATTAACCAATGAAATACCATGGGGGTCCACACAGACTCCCATGGCACTCCAAGTAAAAACACAACACTACACTACAATAGTTACATAGTAATCGAGGTTGAAAAAAATGTTTTAGTCCATCAAGTTCAACCTTTTTAAATCTCCTTTTTAAATCTTTTAAATCTGTATGCAGATTAAGTGTTTATTAATTGTTAATTGATCCAGAGGAGGGCAAACAGATAAAAACCCAATAAAACATTGCCAATTGTTTCAAAATGAGAATAAATAAATAAAATGCCTTCCTGACCCCAGGTACTGGCAATCGGATTCCTCCCTGGATCAATACTCCCTCTCTAATTATCCAGGATAACCCAGAGTGATAGGGGTCTCCAGATGTGGACTCCTTGCTCACTGTGCTTTAGGGAGTGCAGCTACACCTCACCAATGAAGCCCAAAAGAGGCCTAAACGTATGTCTGGGACTTGCTGTTTCTCCTGTTGTTGTTCATTCTCAGATTGAGCACCTTTTGGCTCACGTAAATAACCCTTAGGGCTTAGTCATACTCTTTGCACTCTTTGCTCACTGTGCCTTAGGGAGTGCAGCTACACCTCCCTAACGATGCACAAGAGAGACTGAAATGTATGTATGGAGTTTGATGTTTCTCCTGGTCAGGGTAGAGTTGCCTAGTATTTCAGAACTGGATCACTCTTTTCAGTGAGACCAGACTGAAGTACTACAGGATATTTCTCCTTGAGAAGGGTACAAGTGAGCTAAAAAGGTGCTGCTATTAGCCCAGGCTGCATCCACTTAACTAGTTGACAATCTTTTATAGAACAGATATAAATTAAAGCCCTCTGCTTGAAAAATAAATGCAGAGATTGTTCGTGGTTTCAAATAAAACCATATCTAAGTGTTTGATAAAGATTCTTAGGAGTTAAACTAGAGTTATATTAGAAGAAATCTGCATGTGGTAATAGCAAAAAAAGGAACATTCATTCAAACTTTAACTTGGCATTGCTCTAGTTAATCTGCTTACTCCTCATATATTCTCTTACTTCTATGCTAAAAGAAATCACAGCCATTACTCTTCATTATAATAATCCAACAAGTGTTATCTCACCATCTGTTCTTTCAAACCCACATCTCTGCTCACATTTACTTATTTTATTCCTCAAAACACTATCTCTTTCAGAAGTGCTCCCACAAACCTCATGTCCTTTCACTCTCCCTCATTCCTCTGTAGGTTGCAGGGGACATCTCCCCCAACCCAGGCCACTCAGCTATTTCTAACGAATCCCGCCCACTTCTATGTAAGTAATAATTTGACATCTGTCTGGGATCTCTTCAGCTCCAATTAATTAAATTTACTTGCTATCAGAGAAATGGCATCACCTAACACTACCTTCCTTGATGGACTGTGACATGGTGTCTTACACTTCAGCCATATTCCTAGGCCTTGAGATAGACATTGAGCAGAAAAAGTCTCTGCTCCTTCCGATGAATATCTTCTTCTCCCTCTCTTTCATTTTCTTCATTCAAAGTGTTTTTTTCTCCCCAATCTACTTACATGTGGCAATATTCTAACAAGCCCGGTGCCACTTTCCCTATTTATGGACCACTTTTCTTACTGGCTCTCTTTTCTTCGTTAATCTGTACACTGTCTCCAAGTTCTCCAGTTTGTCCTTTCCTTTTTCTGACAACCACCTCCTAACATGTAGCCTCATGACTACACCCATAGATTCTCAATCACCTCAGCCTCCACCGGTACACATCTCATGTTTACTTACCCTCAATACATTTTCAACTCACTACAACCACTCCACTGAAACTTCACTGCAGAAACCTGGCTAAACTTCCAGTTTCACAATCCTCTGCACTTGACATAACAGCCCTTGCCACACTACGCAACCCCAAACATGTCCAGCTACAATAGAGGCACTCAACGTAAACAAGATACTTTTAAAAGTGCTCCTGCATTGATGATCTGTACTGGAGGAAAACATGCACCAATACATACTTCTTCCACTACACAATTATTAACTGAATACTGTAATTTACCTTTCCAAACAAACATATTTCTCATCTCTTATATCAGTCTATCATCCAACTGGGAATGACTGTTTGCAACATTCAACTCCCTCATCCTCCCACCATTACCTTTTCAGCTCAGGACATTGCTGAACATTTAAAAAATAAAATTGATTCACTTAGACAAGAACTCTTCTTACACTACCCTGAATGTTCTCCTTTTCTTCTCCTCTTCTGCTTGTCTCCAATTAGTCTCTTAACTTATAAGCACACTTGATGCTTTCTCCACACTACTCAATGCCTAATTCTCTACTACCGTTACCAAGCTCTACCCAACTTCTTCAATGTTTCTCTTTAAACTGTCACATTTCCCTCTCCCTTCAGTCACTTTTTACATCCTTACTAAAGAATCCACAAATTCATCCATTCATCCATCCTGCCTAACTGCTGCCCTATTTATTTGCTTCCATTTGCCTCCAAATAAAATAATTTGATGATAACCATCTAACCTATTTTCTACCATCGAACTCTTTACTTGACACTCTCTAACCTGGTTCCCATGTGCAGCACTCTACTAAAATCACATTTATTAAAGTTGCTAATTACCTCCTGAAAGCCAAAACAAAAAGGACACTGCACTCTACTTATTCTGTCGAACACTTCTGCTGCCATTGTTTCATTTGGCCTCTAACCCTTTCTGCAGACTCTAAGTTGTCTTGTCCATATGACACTTAACTCTCCTGGATCCATCTCATCCACACAACCTCACCTTTAGTGTGTCAAACTTGGGCACAACTTCTTCACAGATACCATTTACTGTTGGGGTACCTCATGGCCTTGTTTTGGGTACCTTGCTTTTCTCAATCTACACTTGGGATTTGCATGAATTTGTTTTTGATTTCCCCCTTTTTTCCTAAAAATTATACAATGGAGATTTTGTACATTCTGAATAGCCTCGTAATTAAGAGCAAAAATGGAGAAGTAGTTGAGCTGCTATTAATTACATGATGTTGATAATGACTGGCTTGAAGTGTGTGTCTATGGTCAGTTATTGCCTATATATAGATCCCAAAGGGAATCCTAATTGCCAGTTTTCTTTCTTAGTGGTGAGGTGATGAGAATGTTGTGGTTCCAGGTGTTCAGATGTCCCTCGAATTGGTCTAGAAAGAAAACGTGAAGAATCCTTAGGTGTCAATTGGCCCATCTCACCCCCATCTGATATTAAATGGACATGGAAATACTTTTGTTCTTTGTTACATCAGAAAGAGTGTATTTGATAATCTGTCACAGTATGTTTTGTTTTTTCAAATTAAAGTCTGAGATCAAAACAATTCAGAATCAAATGGACCAAAACGTTGTAGTATATATAAATAATGATTGCCCCAAAATAACAAAATGTGCTTACAATAAGAAAATCTGACACTTTTCAGGAAGTTTGGTTTTATAAACGAAAAACGACAGATAATGTTATTGTAAGTACTTTTTGTTATTTTGAGGCAATAAATATTGCTCTCCCTGTGTTATCTTTTTAAGTTTTTCTTGTTTGCTGATGTATGGGATAAAGCATTATTTCGACATAATACTGCCTATTTGGAATATATTGATGTCCAATTGTACTGTCTGTTTTGGAATATTACAGTGTAAAATAAGAATCAGTTTAGGGCTATTTATTTTCAACAAATGTTGTTTTATTACTAATGTTCTCTTGTGCGTTTGATCCAGACACTATGTTATTTAGAAATTTAACTGTTTGGGGCTTGCTCTCTGCCAGGTAACGAGATCTACAGATTAAAGTATACTCTCTGCATTTCCTGTTAGTTTCAATTAAGTTTAAACAGATATTTTTCATGCAAATAAAACTACTTTGTACTGTTTTTTTAAATACTTGAAAAAACAGTTCCATGTCCCTTTACAAGACCTAACCAACTCATGTATTTTATGTCAGTTAATAAAACGGTCTTCTGACAAGGTTTGGTGGTCTTGAATATGCAGAGACTTAGCTACTGTTGGCATATGCTCCCAGAAAAATCATTGTCTGAGATGGAGAAAGTTGACCACCTTATGATCCATCTCTGAAAGGAAGGAAGGTACAATGTCCCAAATAAATAAGAATGTGCCTTGATTGCTTGTTAGCATCAAGATGTCATCTGCACTATCATCTTGTGGATTTCTTCTAAAATAGCTACCACAATCTTTAAAAATATTTATGAGTAACATGTAATGCCAAACTAATCTAATTAGTTTCTGTTAGGAGGTAAGGGGATCAGGGCAACAAAGTTGATGAAGTGTATTTGGAATTTGCAAAGGCTTTTGATACAGTGCCACATGGGATGCGATTGTACAACATCAAAAGCACACATATTTCAGTAAATGTCTGCACAGACATAGAAACTGTGTCAAAAGCCAGGAAACAAGTGGGGCATCTCAGTGTTCAGTACTAGGGCTTCATTTTTTTAAATATAATTATGAATGATTTATGAGCCGGGCTGGAGAATAATGTCTCCATATTTGAGAATGACAATAAATTGTGTAAGTTTATTAAATCAGATTAGGATGTGCTTTCCTTCCAAAGGAATCTACATAAACTAGAAGAATGGACAGCTAAATTGCAAATGAGATTTAACACAGGGAATGTAAAATTATGAATTTTGAAAGGAAAAACCTGCATGCAATATATCATTTAATTGGAACAAATTTAGTGGTATCAGAGATAGAAAAGGATTTTGGAGCACATGTGGATAATAACATACAGTATCCCAAAAAAGTGAGTACACCCCTCGCATTTTTGCAAATATTTTATTATATATTTTAATGCGACACAACAGCCATTAATGTCTAAACCGTTGGAAACAAAAGTGAGTACACCCCTAAGTGGAAATGTCCAAATTGGGCCCAAAGTGTCAATATTTTGTGTGGCCACCATTACTTTCCAGCACTGCTTTAACCCTCATGGGCATGGAGTTCACCAGAGCTTCACAGGCTGCCACTGGAGTCCTCTTCCACTCCTCCATGATGACATCACGGAGCTGGTGGATGTCGCAGACCTTGCACTCCCCCACCTTCCTTTTGAGGATGCCCCACAGATGTTCAATAGGGTTTAGGTCTGGAGACATGCTTGGTCAGTCCATCACCTTTACCTTAAGCTTCTTTAGAAAGGCAGTGGTCGTCTTGGAGATGTGTTTGAGTTCGTTATCATGTTGGAATACTGCCCTGCGGCTCAGCCATCAAATAATGATGGCCACGCAAAATATTGACACTTTGGGCCCAATTTGGACATTTCCACTTAGGGGTGCACTCACTTTTGTTGCCAACATTAATGGCTGTGTGTTGAGTTATTTTGAGGGGACTGCAAATTTACACTGTTATACAGGCTGTACACTTACTACTTTACATTGTAGCAGAGAGTCATGTCTTCAGTGTTGTCACATAAAAAGATATAATAACATATACTGTACATAGCAACAGCAAAGCATATTAAATATTTGAGCATGGGAAGGAATACAAGCAAGGGAGGCAAGTAAAATTCTGCCATTATTTAATCTGTGGTAAGATCTCGTTTGGAATATGGAGTACAATTTTGGGCACCTCGTCAACAAAAAAATGGGGTTTGTAGAGCTAAAAAAGTTTTAGAGAAGGAAAGTAGAAAAATTGAAGGATTGAGTTTTCATGGGCAGCTGACTAAAAAACTTATTTTCTATAGGAAAATGTGTTTTTGACAAGTGAACTTTACTGGAATTGGAGTGGGTCTTTGAAAGACTGGAATCTTATACAGGAGCCATCTTTCATGATAGAGATTACTGAAAGTTCTGTAACTGATCATACCCTGGTGTTGTGAAAATGATGACGTCCCAAATATTCCTTGGCTGAGTAAACTTCTAGCTTTTAAGAGCTCTTGAACTTGGAGAAACCTTTTCCTTTCTTAATACTTTTGATATGTACATTCCTATCCAAGAGCCTCTAACCACCTCACTGTTAGACTGAGCTGGTATAGATTGCCATGGATTGCCACAGTTAAAATATATTAATTTGTGCCTTTCCTGAGCATCTTCCACCTCTTTACCAAAAGGTTGTGGCTGCCAAAAGGGATATTAAAATTAATTTAAAAGGAACATCTATGTAATTTGCCTCAGTAGATCAGCTTTTGCTCTTTTAAATACATACAGACCTTTCACATTTAGCTCATTATCCCGATTGGATAAAAAGGACCTACTCCGCGTTGCTAATCCGTGACTTCAAGACTTTGGAGACAGTGATTAAAATGACTGATGGACAGAAAATAGCACCTAAAAATTGATAGGCCTTTTTAAGCATGATTTGCCATCTTAAAAAGTGCAGCACCAGAACTAGGAATCCTTTCCCATTAAAAGGAATCAACCTCAGAAAAGGTATAGAGTTTGGACAGCCACTAGATGGCAAATCTGTGGCTGGGATATTGCCTTGAGATCAACAAATATATATATATATACCACAGTGTCCCGCTTGGCATATATATATACTAGCGACTTGCCTGTCAAAAAATGACGGCAATAAAATTGTAAGGCAGGTAAAGCTGTTTGGTGGAGACGCGCGGTGAATGGGTTTTGTGTTTCTTGTGATTTTTTTTGTTTTTGTGTATATTTGTTTTTGTATGGTAATGAAATAATTAATACATTAATAAATGAATATACTTGACCTATTTTGAAGTAATATATGCAGGAAGCATTGTGCTGAAGAGCTCACAATCTGTTTTGATGTTCCTGCAGCATATAATGTAGGTTTGCACTGCTGTAGCTGAGGTGTAAGTGTCAGCAATGTGTGCAGTGTGTAGTGTAAATAGGCTGCGTGCACGAGGGGAAGCCGTTAGGGTAGCTGTGTACTTCCGCATTGTGTAAGCTAGTGTTGTAAAATGGCGGCTAATCTGTGTGCTACGCGTCTGTGTATGATGTAGCGTCCTTGCTAATGGTGTATCTTGTACCTCGTACGGCTTTTTGGAAAATGCGTATGTGCTTGGTGGTGTTCTGCGGGTTTAGGGTCCTGTAACCTCGTCTTCGTTTTTTTTTTCCGGCGGCCAATTTTTCTCTCGCTTAGGGGATTTTCGTGTGTGTAAACTCTTGAATTTGGACTTAAATTGAGGTGTAACTTCACCTGTTGTGGGTAAGCTTTTTATGTATTTGTTGTGTGTATTTATTGTGTTTTTAATGTTTTTATGTGCGCTCGGTTTGGGCATTAAGGTCGTATTTTTGCGAGTTCCTGCGGCTCGTATTTTTGGATGGTAAATTTTCCGGTGTAAGTCCCGCCTGCGGCTCATTGGAGCTGATGTGGGAGCGCCTACCTCCGCAAATGAGGCCCCTCGCTTTGCTAGGGTCTGCATTTGCAGGGCCTAAAGTCGTAGGGGGTTGTAGGAATGAGCGCCTATGGCGCTCATCACCAGAGCAAGGAGCGCCTTCGGCAAGCGTTAGCAACAACCCGCATGCTCACAACTATATATGTGATATATATATATATATATATATATATATATACTGTATGTAGTAAACGAATGAAGGAGGACTTGATGCCAAAAGCAAAAAGGGGAGAAAAAATGATGGAGCTATAAGTGTCTGAGCAGATATATGTGGGTTAAAATAAAACGTATAAACAAAGAATAATAATAAATAAATAAAATAAAATAAAGCAAGTAACACTAATGACTGGATGTATTGAAAAAGGACATAATAATGATTTGGTAGTAGTAGAAGATAATAAGTAAGCTATGTCAGTCAATGTATTTGAGGTCATAGGGTTCTACTGCCCTTCCCTGTGGTGTGGAGTTCTTGACCACACTTACTTTGTCCATGCACTCCAATAATTATCTGTACATATTTACCAATACTAGGCAGATGCATTTTTAGATCCTGATGTTTTGGATAATACATACATTTTAAACTTCGGCGTGATATCTGTGCAATAAAGTTTTCCTTTTTCTTACTGTTTGAGTCCCAGTAGTAAAATATCAATGTGCGAGCGGAACCATAACGAAGTCTGAGCACCATAGAATTGACGCCTTTGAATTGTGGTACTGGCGAAAACTACTTAGAGTCCATTGGACTGCAAGAAGATCCAATAAAGCAGTAATACAGGAAATCAAGACAATCTGTTCACTTGAGCATATGATTATGAGGCTGAAGCTCAAATATTTTGGTTATATCATGAGATGGCAGGATTCCCTAGAGTAGACTCTGATGCTGGGAACGATTGAAGGCACAAGAAGAAGGGGATGACAGAGGCGGAGATGGAAAAATTAGGTCACTGAAGCAATGAACATGAATTTGAAAGGTCAATGTGAATTTAACTAAAACAGAAAGGTAATGTTGGTGTCAATATGCATACAACCTACAACCACCTCCAAAGAGCACAGGGGTTTCAGGGTGGGTTCCTTGAACCTCACAAATAATAAAAATTTAGATTGGTAGGGGCTGTGTTTTATATGAATGTTTATATTACACGTGTTTAGGTTTTTTAGTATTGTGTATCTTGTTACTGAGTTTGAAAGAATTATTAGCAGTGATAAAATGTTATCATTAGGCTCATTTATTGGAATTTAACATGATTAGCACCAATTAATTATTTCCGTTAATAGACATTTTAGCAGACATAACTAGATTGAGCCCTTCGTACAGATCAATGCATGCTAATTAATAATTGTATAATAATTCCTACAACCATGAATTCCATTGTTCAGGAGTCTAGGAATTATGTTAGAAATAACACTGGTTATCCAGACCGTTTAATTTTGAATAAACATTTTATATTTTGTTTTACTTCCAAATACTGTATGGTATATTGATTTTTTTACTGTGTTTTGAGTAGTGAAGCAGTGCCATATCTAGTTGATTCACTTAAATCCTATGGATTTTCCCAAAAATGGGTAGTTTTAGCATTAGATGTTATAAGTACACTAATTTGTGCAATATATTATAATGTAACTAATAATATATATTGGTATTTTGAAAATGTGGTATTCATTGTATAACCATAAACCTTTCAATGGCAGAGTAGTCTAAGATATAATCCTATGCTTAAATTGATTATAATTGAGGTTAAAAAGAAGATCTCCTCTGATCTGCAATATGCGGATTAGTTGTAAATTGATCCAGAGGAAGGCAAACAGAAAAAAAACAAAAACAAGTGAAACTTAGCCAATCATCTCAAAAGTGAAAAAAAAGATTCATTAATTCCTGATCCCAGATACTGGCTATCGGATTTCTCCCTGGATCAATACTCTCTCTCTCTCTAATTAACCAGGATAACCCTGAATGTCCTTATATGCAGTCCATTTTTAAAGTTATCTATTGAATTCACTGCCACCACCCTTACTGTGAAGAACCCTTTTCTTTCTTTAAGGTGGAATCTTTTTACTTCTAATTTCAAGGGATGTCCTCTTGTCAGTTAAAAACCTCTTGGCACAAAAAGCTCACTTGACAAATCGTTATATTGACCCTGGATGTATTTATATAAGGTAATCACATCTCCTCTTAGACGCCTTTTTTCTAGAGATAAGTGTAATTTGGTTAGTCTTTCTTCATAACTTAGCCCCTCCATTCCCCTTATTAGTTTTGTTGCCCTCCTCTGTACCTATTCCAGTTCTTAAATGTCCTTTTTATGAAGTGGTGCCCAAAATGATCCTCCATATTCCAAATGAGGGAGTACTAGGGATTTGTATAGTGGCAGAATTATATTTGCTTCCCTTGCGTCTAACGTGTCATGTATTCCTCTAGGTTGTAGCAGAGACATCATGATTAAACTTTCAATTTAATAATTAGTTTAATATCATCTCCCTATATATATATATATATATATATATATATATATATATGTATCAGGTGAGATGGTCCATGGGTTAGAAATGGTCCGACTTACAGTTGATCCACACTTTTAAGGCTTTGAGTTTGTCTTTATGTTCTGTTTGTTTGAAGCTTGAACAAAAAGAAAGAGAATGATAGTTTCTGTAACTTATTATTACAGCACAGGGTACTATTATTATTACACTGTATTATTGTTAACACTTATGAGTCATTATATAGTAGTATGGATCCAACTTACTTACAAGAACGTTATTAGGGACGGATATCATCCTTAACCCTTAATTTTATTGATTAAAGCTATTGAATTAGAATGTCTCACAACAAAAAATGGCAGTGTGGGTCTACAAAACATGTGTGCCATTGAAACCCCATTAAAAGAGAAATGTGCAGATATATTTACTTTGCATACTCTTTACTAAGATAGTCTTTTCGCTGTTGTTCACCAGCCTGACCTGTCATCTCCTCGCCAGCTCCCTTGGTCTTCACCCCTTGTATAACATGCTGATATCACTCCCTGTAGCTACTCCACACCAGGTGCCATCCACCTAACAAGGCTTCATATCAGAAAGAGGGGAAAACTAAGTATCCTAATGCTAGAGTATTAAGATGAAGGGAGAGTTACTTCTTCAGATTTCTATATATTAGAAGAGGAAGATGGCAGTGAAGAGAAGAAAAGGGTAGAGAAAGAGAAGACAAAACTAAAAGCAATGAAAAGACAATGAAGAGGAGAGAGAGAAAGAGAAGAAGAGTAAAGAGAGTGTAGTCAATTGAGAAGATGGAGAAGCAGAGTAATGACTGGGTAGACCAGAGAGTAGAAAGAGAGAAATAGATAGTAGATAAGGTCACATCAGTGAGAGCAGCAGAGAGAATAAATGAGAAAGAGCGAGAGAGAGAGAGAGAAAAAACAGAGAGAAAAAGAGGAAAGGAACAAATGCATAGAAAAGAAGAAAGAGCCAGCAGCTGATGAAGAGATAATGATATCTCCTACATTGGTAGGAAGAAAACAGGAAAAGTCCTTCAATGTTAATCAAGCATACTCTGAAAAAATATGTTGTTTAAATTCATTGAAAATGTTGCATTAGATAACATTGAATTCTAAATTGCTTGAGTTTACTAGTGTCAGAGATCACAGAGTTGATTTATATAATTAACACATTCATTAATATTAATTAAGGAGTCGAGTGTTTTGCCCCACCACTTAAAACATCACCAGCTACTACTGGATTAACTGAGCCATAGCAAGTGCTGAGAAGCATTATGGATGACTGCAATGGTAATTTTCCTACATAGGAAATTCATGTCACAGCCTTTTGCAAAACACATTGCCGTTACTGCAATGCTTAGTAAATCTGCCAATAATTGCTGATTTCTGACAGAGATAACAAATTTGTTTTAAGATGTTAATGGGTTTAAAATATAAACGAATGCTCAGTAGAGGGAAGTGAAAACCTCTGTTCTCATGGTAAGTTTAAATCATATTCTACATAATAGTTTTTTCATGAAATCTGGTTGTCTCTTGTAGAAAGATTGGCTACAATACCTGGCATGCACTAACCACCTGATTCTATTTAACGACAATGCCTGACTCTATTAAAGTAGGGATCGGAGAAGGTTAAATGAAAGTGGAGACTGCACTCTGCCTCCTTAATTGGCCAGAGAAGTTCCATTAATCATCATCACTAAACAATGATTTCCATGGAAACATGTGTATATACATTTTAATGGGTAAAATAAGCAGTTTTTTTTTATTTTTTTAGGAATAATGACATCCAGGTTTGGCATTTCCTGTTCACAAATGTTTGGCTTGATTCAGAGCCCCTGGCTATGCTTCAGGGCCCCTCACTTCTTCCAGACGTCCTCAGCTGGCTAAGAGCTTTGTTCCCCACACCCACCCCTGTCAGTGCTGTTTTATCATTATGTCTGGATGTGATATTCCTGGCAGACTTTTGACTGATTTTTTTTCTAACTTTAACTGTTTCTATGTATATCCATTTACTAATAAATTAAGTACTTCAGCCAACAGTTCTTTGCAGATGGAACAATGTAAACATCAAAACTCTGTCCACAATATAATGCAATCATTTGTAAAAAAAAAAAAACTTTAAGAAAGCTAAAAACTAAAAAACTCTAAGATCCCACTTTTTTTTATTTATTTCACAATTTTACGTTCTCTTACTAAAGCTGGAATTTGTAATGGGATCCCTCTAAATGTAAGCACATATTAATATAAACTAAAAAGAACTCAGATCAATTACTGTGCATTTATTTAATAAAATCATAATTTAAATATAATTTATATTAACTCATTTAATGTACTAAGTTCCTTAGTGCACATTGTTTATTTAGATGCTTTGTAAACTAGTCCAGAAACACTTTGAGTGATCAACAACTCAGATGCTGCATAACAGTTGAAGTGATTAGTTATTCCTTTTCTTTCATGCAAGTAGAATGTCGTTTTGTATAATTAAGTTTGGTTTGACATAACCATAAATAATAGAATGTTTTATTTCCCAAAAACAAAAATATATGTCCCTCAAAACATAAAGGTACTTCATTTTAATTTAAGTTCTTTACATGATAACCTGTTTACTTAGACTTATTTTAATCTATCTATCTTGAGAATTTTCAAGCTTTCAAATTGCAAAATCATATTTTCTCCGAAGACAAAAACATTTCAAGCTTAAAACAATGATTTATTTCCAGCAAAACATAATAATACATTTAATATGTCACAAATTACCATAATGCATATCTACTGTCCTGTTCATCTGATATATTAGGATAAAAGCACGTCATAAATGTAAGTAAATAAATAATGATTTACTATGGGAATCTCATTGCAGCCTTTGCATACATTCACAGCTAAAGTAATGACTTGGTGAATTTACCCCATTGTCTTAGTTTTCAATAAAAACTTCAGTTTCAAGCACTTTTGGAGTAAAAATAAAATTTTATTGTAATATGTATAAGGACTGTGACCAAAATGATCAATTAATCTGCATATTACAAAGATCAGAGGAGATCTAAAAGTGCTAAACTTGTTGGACTAAAAGTCTTTATTCTACCTCAATTACTATATAACTAACAAAATAAAAAAAAGAAAGAAAAGCTTATATAAAATAAAACTATTTGGCAAACCTGAGTATCAATATACTTTGATTTTTCAATTAATGATTTTATTTTTTACAAAGACAATAACTTATCATAATTGTTTTAGATATATGTTTATAACTACATTAACATGAATGAGGTTAAGAGGTAGATAAATATGCCATGCTTTTTCTTTAGATTGAATAAACAGTTCTATAGATTTTTGTAGATATCAATGGATTTTCTTTTTGAAAATATTGAAATCAACATTATTTACTACTAACATGAGATATACACATATTTATAATATCATATTTGTATTTGTGTAGTTGTGGAATAATAAATGATATGTTAGGTTATTTAATGGTACTTATCATCTCCTAAGAAAAGTATTATAAATATAGCCTCAATGTTTATCTAATACTGAAAAGATTATTATTTTCAGGAACTTCTTGCCTATTTGTATAGTATTTGTTTTATTACTTATTTTTAAACATGAACAATACACATGAAAGTGAATCCTTGGTGTCTACACTTGTAAAAATGCATGGAAATATAAGGGCTCCCCTGTAATGAAGGCCTATCTCTTTTCTGTAAACACAGTAGATATGAACAATTTGTATTTTTAATAAAAAATATTCAAATTGTATCATAATTACATTTTACAAAGATCAGAGGAGATCTTAAATAATTATATAAAGTTCCATGGTAATTGAGGTTGAAAAAACATTTAGTGCATCAAGTTCAATCTTATTAGGAGTTCATAACTAATTTTAGACATGAACGTTAAATTATCTTTTTCTGCAAACACTATTCATTCTGTAAATTGCATTACATATTGCAGAGCTTTTTCATTGAGACCAACCAGTAAAGAAGTGCACTGTCACCTCCTGAAGGCAAATATGTCTCAAGTTATGTACAGTAGGTGGAAAAACAAACACATAAAAAACTGGATCCAGAGCATTAGCTTTGGTTCTTTCTTGTAAGTCTTGCCAATATAAACATGTGACAGAGTTTTTTTTTATCTATAGCACTGAAAGGAAAGGTTGTTAAAAAGAAAATCATATTTTCTATATACTTTCCAATAAACATAATAGATTGTTATTTGTAGGTTGTCATATTTTTGGGTATGATAGCCAACGTGTGCTTCTTCACAGTCAATATAACATTAAGCATTTTACATTACTGATAACACCAAATCATATGTAGGGTAGAATTTATGTTTGAGTTCATGTTGATCCCAATTTGTCACAGCATCTATTAAATATATTTTATTATTAATATGGTAAACATGTTCCTATGATGCTTTTCGGAAGCAAACATAAAGTTATATGTTGTCTTTCCCCATCCAGGTGGGAAAGAATGAGTGAGCTAGTGATATTATAAAATCAGGGTACATTTTATATTAGAGGTTTCCTTTTAGGTCTTGTAGGAAGGGGATGGGAGTACAACCTGCTGTTGTCTCCTAACACGTTTGCAGAAGCTCAAACCTCAGGATATGTGCATTGCAAATATATTAGTTATTAGATCTGCATTTAAATTGTACAATACCTAGAGAGAAACTGTTCTAAGGCAATAGGAGATCAGGTAACAGCATTTCATGGTATAAACAAAACAATTTAGTAATACAGTAGACTCTCTGTTAACTGGCACCCATAGGGAATGGTAGATGCCGGATAAATGTCATTTCTGGTTGCTTGAGATCTACTATTAAAAGAGGCATAGATTGCTAGAATGCTCTGCTAACTATATTTGTCAGTGAGGGCTGTTCTAGCAGCAGCAGCTTTCACTCCTCACTTACACACAGATACGTTCGGCTGGAGGGTTTGGTGCTGAACCCGGAGAATGTAACGCCAACACTGCCCTGGCTCAGTCACTCATGCCTGTCTGCTTCCAGGTAACATTGAATTGGAGAGACGTACAGTGAAAAAAAGGTGCCTGTAAGTATTTTGTGGCATGACAACCTGGCTCCTGGCATTTGTTGAGCCCTGTACGTTTTTATTTTTATTTAAAGTACAGTATTCAATTTTATTTATGGTTGCTTGAGAGTTTTGGTTGCTTGAGTTCTGGTTAACTGAGAGTCTACTGTAATGTGTTCCCCTTTGGGATCGCTACCTTATGGTGAAGGGGCTTGTGTAATTCAATGAAACTGTGCGCTAAATCGTGTAGGGCCACCTAAGATGGGCAGACAGGTCAAACAAATTGCTGTTCACTGGAGAAGGAACTGGCAACCCGCTCCAGTATCTTTGCGATGAAAACCCTACGGATAAGCACATACAGAAACATAACGATAGATGTGCCTGGGTGCTGCTCTCCAGAGGGCCACAATTAAACAGCAAGAACTATAATGTGTTTTTGTAAAAAACAAAAAATATATATTCTTATAAGTATCGTTAAACTTTTCAAGCAAGGGCAGTCAAATGATCTATACTTGAAGAGGGAATGGGATTATTAAACATAAGAAAAAACTCATAAAGTGGTTAACACCTCCAAATTCTGATGGCTTTACCACGACTGGTATTCATTATGTGCGGTAACTATGGCAACAAAGTCTCACCTAGCCAGCTGTTGCAAGTTAAAAGATCTCAACTGAAATAAATTATGCATTTCTAAGGAGAAAAAGAAAAAAAACGGAGAAACCGTATACCACCATTCCTGTGCAGAAACATTTCTCAAGTATAAATAGTGCTTCTTTCAGGATAACTTTGAGGAAAAGGTTCCTTACTCCTTTCTTATGCTCACTATGGATTATATGCGGCTAAACAGAGCCTCCAACATTACTGCTTGATTAGTTATCCTGCATTCACATTAAATAGCTACACCCTACACCCGATAAAATAAAGCTTTATATACAATACCTCAATAAAACAGACAAAAACACTCATTAAAATGTATCCATTAAAATAAAATCACTAATACTTGTTCTATAAATACATTAATGTGAATAAATATAGGAGGGATCTTTGGGAAGGCAAGTGTTAAAATTAAATGCTGGGGTCATGAGACACCGGTATTCCACTTCCTTGCTTAAATCACAGCATGGAAGGCATTACAGAAAATATAAAGTGCTAGGGGTACTCCCGCCAATAAGTTCCCAGAGGGAGTAGCCCAATCAGGGATTACATTTCAGGTCATATCTCCTACCATCCTGAGATCATGATAGGGAAAGGGTTAATAAAAAACAAACATTGGACAGGGGTATAAAAAGTGGGAGTCCCCAGAAACCCCCTTATGATTATAACAGGGCCCTCCTTTCTCTTCATCCCTTGGAACAGTGGGGTTTGGGGGGAGAAATTGTTAATAAATATTTTTAATAAAGTTGTTCCTATTTCCCAAGACCCAGCGTAGGCACCATTTGTTTATACATTTAACCCCCACTCTCTTTAACATCCATAAAGGAGGTTCATAATGACATTACCTTTCTTTATGGTTACCGTGTCGTGATGAAGGGGCTTTTGTACTTCAGTGAAGCTGTGAGCTCTGCCATGTGTGGTTACCCAAGATGGGCAGGTCATAGCAGAGAGGTTAGACACTGGAGTCCACTGGAGAAGGAACTGGAAACCTACTCCAGTATTTTTGCCATGAGACCCTTATGGATTAACACAACCAGACACAAGATGTGCCTGGTGAGCTGAGGCTCATAGGGTCATGGAGAGTCTTAATGACTAAGCAACAAACCAGGGCATTAAAACAATGTTGTATGATGGTTTGGGGCCATAGGCAGGGTCCCATCCCAAATGGACATGGCTTGGGGGGATTCTAGTCCTCATTTGAGAGGGGATCCTCAGTGCTTGGGCCATGGGTGAGGGCTTGTGGGTCCTTATTGGCTTCATCAAGGGTGTAACATTTTGTGCAAAATGTGTGGGTCAGTTCAAAACTGAGCACCCTGCAATAATTTATGCACTGGTACATATGTGTTTTTTTTTTTTTTATGTTCTTTATTTCAGATTCCTATGTATAGTTGTTATTTTTTTGTTCTAGAAATGAATACATTACTTTGCAAAGAAAATGGCAAAAATAATTGTTTTAGCATCATGAAAACACTCTTTTTCTATCTTTACGGCTTCCCTGCACTTCTGTTGTCTCATGTTCGTTATAGATTTAGTAGCATAGCACTGCTGTCTTATCATTATAGTATCTCTTTTTTTTACTTGATGGGAATTTTAACCGCAATGACATTCTAGAAAGGATTTCCAAGTAACCCAAGGGTGTATTTTCCAGTACTTATAACATATATGGAAGGCAATATAAGTCCTTGCCTATATGCTATGTGTTGCTGCTGTTTTTTAAAAGTTCCTGTTGTGTATATATGTATATTGTGTATTCATCATTTGTACCTGTTTGCTGTGTATGTGTAATGTGTGCATTTCTATACTGTGCCTGGAATCTATGTGTATTTCCTTTTTATATCCCTATTGTGTGCATTTCTAAACTATATTGCTATTGTGCATTATGTCCCTTATGTGTATATACTGTATGCATTGTCAGGGTTGGGTATGTATCTCCGGTGCCCCTAGGCACGGAAGCTTCCTCTTTCTTGTAACTCTCTAATTCAAGATGTTTGCCCCCTAGCACCAAGTCTGTGAACTGTAGTATTTCCTTTTTTATGCCAAGGAACATGTTGAAGTGTGGAATGGGGCACCCTTCACAGGGAAGCACCCCTAGGCATCTGCCTAGTTGGACTAATGAGAAATCCGTCCATGGGCATTTTATCTGTGTGTTGTGCAGTCTCCCCTTTTCGTTGTTGCTTTACCTCCCTCCTTCCTTCTTCATTTTATCTCTACTTTACTCTCTCCACTCTTCCTTTTCCCTTCTTTTCTCTTTTCGCATATTTTCTTGCACATCAGCCCAAACCCGAGTTCAAATTAACTGTTTATTTTCCGGCTGCGGCGTGGGCGGGTCTGAGGTGCTCCAAGCACTCTGGACTTTTTACATGGATATTTTACGTATATTAAAAAAATATTATTTTACGGATTTGAGTATAGGGTAATTATGTGCTATTTTTTCTAACACCGAATATCACTTTATAGACTCCGCAAAGTGCAGGATGGCTTTATTTGAGCTATTTTATGTGCTTAATTGGTGCTAGCGGGACCTGTTTGCTGCAAGTAAGCTGCGGCTCATTTTTAGCCTTGCAGACAGGGTTCCCGGAGCAATAGAATTGCAAATAGGATTTTCTTACGGCCGATTTCCTTGCGGCTGTTTTAGATCAAAGGATTTCCTCCGGCGCGAGCAGCCGCAAGAGATAGCAAGGCACCAGCCGCAAGCCTGCCGGAATCCCCGGCCGGAGGGGAATAGAATAGCAGAATAGCTTGCGGCCGGTCCTTGCGGCCCCGCAACGGCTGCGGCCGCTAATAGAATGAGGCCCTTAGTGTGTATGTTTTCTTGCTATACCATCGTTTTGGGAAGGCAGGTACTGCAAAGCAGTTGTGGGGTATTTTTTTGCCCTTAAAACAGGAGGTTTCAATTTAGGATTAATGGATATTGCATAATAGTTATAGTGTATTTTGTTCCTGCATCCTTTTACCACTATGTGCATAATCTCAAACAGCACAGACAAGTATATTTAGAAAGTGAGTCCACTTTAGATAATAGTTACACTTTGCAAAATTGATTTATTGTTGTTACAGTAAGGGTTATATGATTTTGCATTCCAATTTATCCTTCTATATATTGTAAGTGTAGCATGATCCCAATCGTTGCAGAATCTGTTTCATGGTGGCTTACAATAAAACATTACAATTGTAGCAGCATTTCATACATTACACACTAAAGAATCCGTCTGGTATGGTTGCGTCCATTAAAATATTATAAGGGATAGCAATATTTTATACATTATACACTTGGGAACTCCTTTAAGGAGTGATTTTTTTAAAGAGGCACTTTTTTTTATCTATACTTATTTATTAATAGATTTGTTCCATTTCTCTTTGTTTCTACTTTGCTTTTTTGTTTTCTTCTTCATTCATACATTTTAGTACATAGAGATAATCTTGTAAACTGTGCTTGGAGTAAACAATGTTAATTAACATTGCTCAGACTTACAGCCTTATTACATTCCGATTTGGCCAATTGAACAGGGCTCTATATAAGCACAGAGCATATTTTTTTACAGACGTTTTTAGTAAGTGAACTTCTATCCAAAAGCAAGGTCTTCACTAACTAAACACTTCTGTAAAAAAATAAGGCTGTTAATAATTATTGTGACTAGAAAACACAGTACCCAAACAAAGCCATATAATATATGCTTAAGTATTATCTTAAGATGTACAGTATATACTTAAGTTTTTCAGCCTTTTTTTTAAGGCTGAAAAGGGCCCCCTCAGCTTATACTCAAGTTACTCTCCCCTGTGTCTCTCTAACCCCCCCAGTGTCTCTTTAACCCCCATGCCTCTCTAACCCCCCAGTGTATCTCTAATCCCCCGTGTATCTTTCCCTCCCCCCTCCTCATCCTCAACCCCCCTCCTCATTCGAAACCCCGCTCCTCATTCCAAACCCCCCTCCTCATTCTAAACCCCCCTCCTCATTTTACCCCTCTAAATACCTCCCCCTCTCCCTTTTCCCTCACTTACCTCCATCTGCTCCTCCACTCCTCCACGCTCCTTCCTGCGTCGGCCCCGGCATATGCTAATGACGTGACCACATGTGTGCCACGTCATTAGCATTGGCCGGGTCAAGACGCAGGAAGGAGCGTGGAGGAGCGGAGGAGCAGATGGAGGTAAGTGAGGGGAAAGGGAGAGGGAGAGGGGGAGGTATTTAGAGGGGTAAAGTGAGGAGGGGGGTTTAGGATGAGGAGGGGTAAAGTGAGGAGCTGGGTTTTAGGATGAGGATGGGGGGGTTTAGGATGGGGGGTTTAGGATGAGGATGGGGGTTTGAGGATGAGGAGGTGGGCTGAGGTTGAGGAGGGAGGTTGAGGAGGGGGGTTTAGGATGAGGAGGGGGGTTGAAGATGGGGGACTGAGGAGGGGGGACTGAGGATGGGGGGATTGAGGAGGGAGGATTGAGGATGGGGGTTGAGGTTGAGGATGGTGGGGTTGAGGTTGAGGAGGGGGGTGGAGGTTGAGGAAGGGTGTTGAGGAGGGAGGTTGAGGAGGGGGTTTAGAATGAAGAGGGGGGTTGAGGATGGGGGGTTGGGGACTAGGATGGGGGGGGGGGGTTGAGGTTGAGGGGGGTTGGGGTTGAGGAGAGGGGTTGAGGTTGAGGAGGGAGGTTGAGGATGAGGAGGGAGTTTGAGGATGAGGAGGCAGGATGAAGAGGGAGGTTGAGGATGAGAAGGGGGGTTGAGGAGGGGGCTGAGGAGTGTGGTTTAGGATGAGTAGGGTGGTTTAGGATGAGGAGGGTGGGATGAGGATTGGGGGATGAGGAGGGGGTTGAGGTTGAGGAGGGAGGTTGAGGAGGGGGATTAGGAGGGTGGTTTAGGATGAGGAGGGTGGTTAAGGATGAGGAGGGTGGGTTGAGGATGAGGATGGGGTTGAGGATGGGGGGTTGAGGAGAAGGGGATGAGAAGGGGGGTTGAGGTTGAGGAGGGAGGTTGAGGAGGGGGTTGAGGAGGGAGGATGAGGAGGGGGGTTGAGGAGGGTGATAAGGGAGGGTGGAAGATACACAGGGAAGGGAGAGGGGAGAAGAGACACAGGGGAGGGAGAGGGGAGAAGAGACACAGGGGAGAGAGAGGGGGACACAAGGAAAGGGCACAGGGGGCACACAAGAGGGGGACACAGAGGGCACAAGAGGGACACAGGTCGCAGCACATTTCCCACCCTCGGCTTATATTCGAGTCACTCATTATTCCCAGTATTTTGTGGTAAAATAGGTGCCTCGGCTTATACTCGGATCGGCTTATACTCGAGTATATACGGTAATTAAATATAAAGATATTCTATTTTTTCAGAACAGAAGTTAGGGCAGGGGATGCAGTCTAGTTTATGAACTTCGTGGAGGGGAGATGTAAATTAAATTATGTAATTGACCCTCCAGTGGTTACAGCAGAAAAAGGTGAAGGTTGTGGAGTGGCCCTCACAGTCTCCTGACCTTAATATCATCACTCTGGGGAGATCTCAAACGTGCAGTTCCTGCAAGACGACCAAAGACTTTGCATGACCTGGAGGCATTTTGTCAAGATGAATGGGCAGCTATACCACCTGCAATAATTATGGGCCTCATAGACAACTATTACAAAAGACTGCACGCTGTAATTGATGCTAAAGGGGGTAATACACGGTATTAAGAACTAGGAGTATGCAAACTTTTGAACAGGGTGATTTCATTTTTTGTTTGTTGCCATGTTTTCTTTTATGATTGTGCCATTCTGTTATAACCTACAGTTGAATATGAATCCCATAAGAAATAAAATAAATGTATTTTGCCTGCTCACTCATGTTTTCTTTAAAAATGGTATATATATTATCAAATCCCCAAGAGTTTGCAAACTTTTGAGCACAGCTGTATACCATGGAAGCAGAATATGTGTGTAAACTAGTGAGCAGTGTACCCTAGGCTTCAAATACAATATTACAATATTAGGTATTTGATCACTTTTTGCCAGAGTCAGTCTGGTGATGTTGCCCATGTTGTCAACGTCTAATCCTAATAGGCTTCTATCCCATGGCTCCTGTAAGCAAAGTGCAGTTCACTTGATAAACACTAAAGAGCTATCACATCACACTCCATACTCTCTGAAGTTTACCTGTCAGTCTCTCCAAGTGCTTGAATTTTTTTTCCAAAAGTCTACGGGTAGTTACGACTCCCTGTAAAGTCAGAAAAAAATGTCTCAGATTTTAGCAATCCAGGCTTATGAAAGAAAATGGAGGTTAGTCCTTACAGAACCCCATGTGAGATGGTAGAAAAGGTGCCAATGGGAGGACCACTATGGTAACAGGATTAATTTTGGTGTCATGAGGGTCAATAAGGAGCCCCATGGTGAAGGTTGTGGAGTGGCCCTCACAGTCTATATACTGCATAAATCGTTATGGACCACCATGGTATAGGGATTAATATTAGGCACCATGGACATTCAATGTCCTCCCCATGGTTATACTTTATGTGGGAGTATCCAAGGGGATACCGAGGCTCATAGGGGGTTGTGGCTATTGAGGGGGTTGTCATAGGGAAATCCAGCTAATAGGAAGTAGAGGGTCATAAACAGAGGGGTCATAAAACCCCTGCATTCATTTGTATTATTATTCAATCCCTTCCCTGCCATGGGAAGTGATAAATAGATAGATAGATAGATAGATAGATAGATAGATAGATAGATAGATAGATAGCAACATGGGAAGGTATTAAGGCCAATGTAATGCATTGTTACTATGGAGATTACTGAGATTGGGTCAGTACGTTTTTTGCGGGAACCATAGAATAGCTCCAAAATTATGCTTTTTAAAACTTCCTAAGTCAGCTTTAGGAGCATTCTTACTGGAGCCACAGAATGGAGGTCTTAGAGATCACATGTGGCATTTCAGCTCTTGATTTTTTCCTTTTTCATAAGGCATTACTGTGTAAATGCTTTACAAAAATATAAGATTAACAGACCCAGCCAATGTGTAATTTTAATATAAGCCAAAGATTTTATTTTGAAACATCCCTATTTTTCTGCAACACCATACCGGAAATACAAAATTGTATAAATTATACATAGACAGTATGTTACTATTTTGACAAGGTAACATGGTCCATGTAGATAAACTAATTTATACTTGATATAAACACCCTTTAATGTTCTCAAAAAAGATCCGACAAGAGAATACCTTGAAGAATATAATACACTTATTAGAGAGGCTAGAGGAAATGGCATCCTGAACACCAAGGAATTTGAATACCTCAACATCACGCATCCAAAGACAGCAATATTATATCATCTCCCTAATTTACACCAAAGCCTTCCAAATCCCTCCAGTAGACCGATTATTTCAAGGAACGTCTATCAGAGTACCTAGGTTACCATCTGCAGCCGTTCGTAATTTCCTCAAGATCATACATTAGGGAATTCAAGTTATCGCTGGGTGACCCTAGATGTCAGCGCACCTTACACATTGATCCCGCATGAATCTGGAACAGCCGCAACTAGTCAAAGATTAGACGGGTTTGACAACATGGACATACTTCAAAGAAAATTCATTAAAGATGCATTGATGTTCATTCTCAAGAAAAACTACTTCCTATTCGAAGATAGATACTACCTACAAACGAGGGGCACAGCCATGGGCACTAAATGTGCCTACTGTTTTGCTAACATCCATGTGTAGTTGGGAATATCACATTTGGAATAACAACCCTTTTGAGAAGAATGTAAAGTTTTGGCTACGCTATATTGATGATGTGGTTTTAATATGGGATGGAGATGATTAGAATGTGCTAATTAATTTTGTGAGATACATTAATGATAATACCTATAATCTCAAATTCACCATGAGCACACATAAAGAGGAAATTCCATTTCTTGGTGTTGCCCTGGTTGGAGAGACCCAATGGATTTACTCCAGGCTCTTTTCAAAACCTACGGATACCAATGGCCTGTTACATGCGCAAAGTGGACATCAGAAGAAATGGATCCAAAACATACCATATAGCTAATTCTTGCGAGCTACGTGCAACTGCACAAGCGATGAAGATTTCCAGAGGGAAAGCAATACTCTAGTCAAGAAATTCCGAGAAAATAAATACCCGTCGAGAATGGTGAAGAGCGCACTCAACGAGACTGTCAACTTAAAGCAGGCTGACCTCCTTGAAGATAAAAAGAGTAAAGAGAATATTAAGTATGATACGAGCTACTATTACAAACATCAAAAATGTTAAAAATGAGATTAGATTCCTTACAAAATATAAAACTGCATTTAAGGATCTAGAGAAGAGCATTAAAAAACACTGGCCATTCTTAGAAAATGACGATTATCTGTGAGATTTACTTCCTAATCGCCCAACCATCACATATAAAAGGAATACCAACTTAAGAAACATCCTGGCACCCAGCGAGTTAAGGAAGAAAAAACTGAAGAATTTGAGCTCATGTAAAAACTAGCTTACTAGATGCACAGGATGTGTGGGTTGTAACGTAAAAGGCTGTGTAGCCTGGAAAGCTCTAAAGAAAAAAGATAGGGAGAAGATTGTATCAACAAGCAAGAACAAGACATTTAAGATCAAATCTTTAACGAACTGTAAATCTGATTTCGTCATATATGTGATAACTTGCAAATGCCAGAAACAATATGTGGGGAGAACAAAGAGAGCTCTGAAAACCCTATTTCGGGAGCACATTTATAATGTTAAGAGGGGATATCTGAAAATCGGCTTTTCAAAGAATATGATTGAAGAACATAAGAGCAATACAGAAGGCATAATGATTCACAATCACAAATTTTAACACAGAAAGGAGTTGACAAAGTGTTGAGAGGAGATCCGAAACCAAGTGGATCCACAAGTTAGGAACATTAAGATCAGAGGGTCTCAATATCGATATAGATCTGGCTGCATGTATCATTGAGTGAATCTATCTCTAGGTGCTTTACATGGTCCCTTTGGCACCAGCCAATCCATTTGGTTGGGCTTTCACCTTAGTAACACCATTTTCTATTCTGTTAGTGGCCATTTATCCACCAGGGATTGGCTAGTCTTCTTATCAAGATACCTTTGTGTATGATCACTATTCCCATTGAGTTTATGCTATTATTCCCTGGTTTATAGCTTACCCTCCCCTTGTCCATCCCTACAATACCCCAATGATCCCTATAAGGTAATGTCTTAGCTTCATGTATAGTTTTGTTTACATTCTCTCATCATATTCAGCATTCCATTCATTTGTATAGACTCCATTTCTGTGCACTTATATATCCTCCTATAGCTTCCCTCCAATTGGGCACCTAGGTGTGTTCTTTTATTTGGAAGGTGACATCTACATCCCATACATCTCTTTTATGTTCCAGCTTTTTTCATCTAGGTGATCCTGTATATGTATGTTAGCATTGCCTCTGCTTATTTTTATTATCTATTGCTACAGTATGTTATTCAGCCTATTTTCATATGCCCATAAGTGTATGTTGTGCTGTAATGTATTGACAATTGTTTTTATTATGTTTCCTGTTGGGACCATATCTATAGCCCATGCGTAGCATTTTATTAGATATATTTAAATGCTGGTCTAGTATGATAAACTAATATTTGTATATAAGAATGTCATCACTATTTTTAGTTAGCATTGTATTGCTATCATTGTGGATAACATTTATATTGCCTACTACTATCTAGGCCAGCTATGTAGTCCATATGAGTATCTTTTGTTTAAGATTTACTGGATGCATTCTTAAATCCTCTTGATGCTTAGTGCACCAGACAGCTGGTATTGGAGCTCTTTTTATGTATTTACAAGTTTCTTATTTATGTTTTATTTATTTTAGACACATGGGCACATACTTGATAAGTGCACATGAAACTACACATCCCATCATGCATGTATATATATATATATATATATATATATATATATTGTTTTTATTAACAGGAACCGGAAGTAATCATGTGCTTTTTTTTTCTTTATTTGAAGTATTTCTTTACACATGGGTTTCCCTAAAGTTTAAATATATATTTACATCCTTAAACTCTGCCAACCCAGAGCTGAGAACTGCTACAATAGTAATGTTCTTCCATTGTTAGCTATTCTGAACCACAATTCACACAAACCACTGAGCAAAACCGGATATCCTGCTTTTACTAACAGGAACCGGAAGTAATCATGTGGCCTCTGTTTGGCGCAAAAATCTACAATTAACAAGGGGGAGGTGAGTTACCCTTATTAGGGACTCTTTATAAGCGCATAGGTTGAGGGTTTTTGGATTATCCTATAATAATACCATTGAGAAAAGCCTTTGCCGGTGAAACACATTTGTTTTTACTTGTTACTGTATTTTATCTGCTTTATTTTTTGTTAGGGTAGTATTGTGATCCTATTTTATTTATATATTGTTTTACATTTTATTTTTTTTTCTACTGGAGAGATAACTACTTTAGACACACTGTCTACTAGCTGATTTCTGGTTTTGTCTATATAAAGAGATAAGTTCATTGCAATGGGGTTAGCCCACCCCAGAAGCGTGATTCTATACCATCTGAGTGTGACCTTCTATTGAGGACCAGATTATCAGAATTATAGTAGCCTGTTTTCCCTGTGTAGTGCTCCCTATAGTAGATTATTTACTGTGTTCCCCATCCCCATATTCCACAAGGAGGGATCTCCAACTCTTATCCATATTTGGAGAGACATAACGCTGTGAGGAGAACGTCTAGAGGACCAATCCGCATGGATGTGTCAAATCAATACGTGTTTTTGATTTTATACATGTGAGTGCATTGGATTTTGTTAATAAATTATTCCTTGATATACTACACCATTTGCTTTTGCGCTTCTCTACCCCACACCATTCAGTTTTTTTTAAATTTAAACTTGAGCTGAAGAATAGCATCCAGACAAATTCTATGGTTTGTTTCATTGCACATAAATACTCAAGTCCAAACTAAAAACTTAAGAAAAAAAGATAGACTCTAACTTTTTTTTTAGATATAACATGCAAGTGGTTTTAAAGATTGATACTCAGTAAATCTTTTGAACAGCTTCAAAGAACTAAATGAAACTGCACTCAAGACAAATATTTTCTTACAGAATTCACAATTTTAAATAAAGATTTAAGGATAAAAAGTACCAAGAAAACTTAATAGTCAACAGAATAAGATATATTTTTTAATTATCTAATAATATAGAAAAACAGATACCTTAATAGAAATATATACCCTTCTCCAAACCAGTATGTCACAATCCCATAATTCAGAACTAGAACACTCCCTTCTGGGTCGCTACCTTGTCATGGTGAAGGGGTTTGTGGACTTCAATGAAGCTGTGAGCTATACCATGTAGAGACATCCAAGATAGGCAGGTCATAGCAGAGAGGTCAGATAAATTGTGGTCTACTGGAGAAGCAACTGGCAAACCACTCCAGTATATTTGCCATGAAAACCTTATAGATTAGACACAAGATATGACCGACATGTTGCAGTCCATAGGGTCACGGAGAGCCAGACAGGACTGAACGACTGAATAACAACAACTAGCATACATGCCAACCAAAAAGGTCCACTTCAGCATGAAGCCAGGTTCATTAGGACTTGTAAAAAAGGATCATTCTGTTGGCTGATATTAATTCAATATGAACATTAAAGGGCTATATTTATGAACACCATCAAATTATCTATAGAAGAAATAACTTGTTAACTCCTACTATGTTGGAATTACAAACTGTATGTTTAATCTCGCAAGGATAATACCATAAACCCAGATTTAGTAATGTAAACAAATACAAAGACACATCTCATAGAAAAAATAGAACTAAACAGAGAATCAAACATTTTTACATGTAAAAGTTATTATCTTTATTTGTAACGCGCCAACTTATTCCATAGTGACACAAGCAGTTGTGAAGAGTTTACAATATTGCAGCAGCAGTAAAGTACTTATTAAATTGAAATATTCAGACTTTTTGGAGTCACTTATTGTGTATGATTTGTAACTGTCTACGAGCTCAGCCTACATTCTGCTAGCAACAATGAGGAAAGTGATGTCAGATAAAGGGAGGTGGGACCATACCATCAGCATTATAAAATCATACACAAGCTGCATGCTGGTCCATGCCATCTTGTGTTTGGTCTCTCCGTGACCTCATGGACCACAACATATCATGCTGATCCACTTGGTATTCATGGCAGAGATACTGGATTGGGTCGCCAGTTCCTTCTGAAGTGGGCCACAGCATACTAGGTGGTCTCCCATCCAAGTACTGACCAGGCCCAACCCGGCATGGCTTCAGGGTGCTGTGACCTCTTCGTTCCCTGAATGTAATCGAACCTAGGTCGCATTGGTGAAAGCACAGAATCGTAATTACTGGATAACCAGGGAAACCATATCCATGCCATTTTAGCCTGCTGGAAATCTATGTATTCCACAGCCTGGTTAACAATTACTAATATACAGGATTTGGTGTTTTATTCATGCTTTATTGTAAACAGGCATCAATTTCCAGCGAGGGGGTGTGCAGCCAAGGAGACCAAGGGGAGCAGTAGTGGGGTGGGCCTTGGTGCAGATTTGTCCACTAACAAAGAAATGATCAGTCTATAATTTTAATAGTAGGTGTTTTTTAACAGTTAGAGACAAAATAACAACAACAAAAAACAACAAGAAAAAAGCATGTCGAAAAGTTATAAATTGATTTGCAGGTCAATGAGTGAAATAAGTATTTGACCCCTTCGACTTAGTACTTTGTGGCAAAACCCTTGTTGGCAATCACAGAGGGCAGATGTTTCTTGTAGCTGTCCACCAGGTTTGCACACATCTCAGGAGGGATTTTGTCCCACTCCTCTTTGCAGATCCTCTCCAAGTCAATAAGGTTTCAAGACCTGTACATGTGCTTTCTTGAGCAGGGGGATCTTGCAGGCGCTGCAGGATTTCAGTCCTTCACGACGTAGTTTGTTACCAATTGTTTTCTTGGTGACTATGGTCCCAGCTGCCTTGAGATCATTAACAAGATCCTCCTGTGTAGTTCTGGGCTGATTCCTCACCATTCTCATGATTATTGAAACTCCACGAGGTGAGATCTTGCATGGAGCATCAGACCGAGGGAGACTGGCAGTTATTTTGTGTTTCTTCCAATTGCGAATAATCGCACCAACTGTTGTCACCTACTCACCAAGTTGCTTGGCGATGGTCTTGTAGCCCATTCCAGCCTTGTGTAGGTCTGTTATGGATCAGGATCTACAAGAAAATGCATTTTATGTTTGCCCTACTCATACATTTTCTCTTTTCAGTATTACGTAATCTTATTAACAATGTTGATTATTGGAGACTCTAAGATGGAGGATTTGCCACTTCTGCATACAAGATGTCGGCAATACTACTTCCGGTCTGTTAAGGATGACGAGTCTTACCACACCCTGGGCACAAGAAGGAGAACGCCATCTTCCCTTTGTCCTAAACTTCTGACCAATGAGAGAAAGACTCATCCCACTGTGGGATGACACCTAGAGACTCCTTAATGCATTAACCCAATGCCTTGCTGAGATTCTGTAAAAGCGCATACCTCAGAACCAATGAATTACCGAATAAACCTGATGTTTTGCTTAGTTGCAACATTTATCTGATTGTTGAATGTTATATATAGCAGCTGATTCAATAAACAGTAGGCAAGAGAAAGCTTTATACCAGAACTCTGTGTTGGTGTATTATTTCTCTAAGGTGTGCACACCATCTGTATATTGGTAATTTGGCCATGGACAGATATCTCCGAGAACTATTTTGGTTTTCTCCAAAACAGGTCTACAATCTTGTCCCTGACATCCTTGGACAGCTCTTTGGTCTTGGCCATGGTGGAGAGTTTGGAATCTGATTGACCGTGGATAGGTGTCCTTTAAGAGAGTGCTCCTAATCTCAGCTCATTACCTGTATAAAAGATACCTGGGAGTCAGAAATCTTGCTGATTGATTGGGGATCAAATACGTATTTCACTCATTGACCTGCAAATCAGTTTATAACTTTTTTGAAATGCGTTTTTCTTGTTTTTTTTTGTTTTGTTATTCTGTCTTTCACTGTTAAAATTCATCTACCATTTAAATTATAAACTTTAAGACGTGCCATCTTTAATATAATAACACTATCTGTCTTGATTTTAATGTTCTGTTTATGATTTACATAATGTGTTATATTTCCCTGTTCCGATAGCTCTTTCCTGTGTTTTTCCTTATACACTGAATGCTTTGAACAATTGAATAAACTGTTGAAAAATATGTGTATATCTACAGCCTCGGAAACTGGCACTGCTAAGTATTGGGATATTCTTTTCTGTAATACAATTTACTGTAATTTATATTTTCTTAATTACAGTATTGTAGATCCCTTCATCTCAGTCTACAATTGTGGTCCATTTAGTAATTCAGTAAAGGTCATTGTCTGGAGGGGATAAATTGCGGAAATTCAAGACAGAGGGAAAGTTTTTTCGGATGCCCAAAATGCAAACACTTTCACTAAATATAGCGAACCTTAGCATAATGTTTTCATTTTAGAAATAATGAATTTCTTTAGCTTAAAGGAACACTGTAGTCAATATTTTTGTCTACACTGCCTTTTAAATGTGCCTTAAATGATGTATAAATGTTTTCAGAAAGCAAAAAAACTGTGGGTTGAAATTGTAAGCTTGGCAGAAAGCTCCATGGGACTGGGGGCCAACAGCTAGAGTGGCTGAGTGGATAAGAATCACTAAACAAAGAGTCAGAGTTGCTAAGTAGGTTTGCTCAATGTGTCTGATTACCTACACAGAGAGCAGAATATTTTAACTCACTTGTGCCCTTCACATGGAAAAACATCCTGTAGTATAACAGTCTGGTCTTGTTCAAAAGAGTGACCCGGCCCCGAAATACCAGGCAATTCTACCCTGAACATGAGAAACAGCAAACCCCAGAAGTACCTTTCGGCTTTTCTTGGACCTTGTCATTGAGGTGCAGCTGTACTCCCTTAAGGAGACCATGTCTGGTCCAACCGCCCCCCCCCCCCCCCTTCCAACACCCATAGGATGAGACAAACTAAACAAAAAGAGTCAGAGGCGCTCAATATGAAAGCAAACAATACCTAAGTGGGTTTGCTCTATAGGTCTGGTTACCGACGCAGAGAGCGGACCATTTTTAGCTCAGTTGCGTACTTCACAGTAGTTTATCAGCCTGGTCTCACTTTAAAGAATGAGTTAAAATAGTGTACTCGCAACCTGCTCGTAGAAGACTCCAAGTCTGAATGTCTGTCATCTCAGTAGTAAAACTAAGGAATGTTACCGACTAACTGGAACACTCTCCACTAGCCCTAACATTCTCCCTTATCCTTATCAAAACAGGGCTCTCCATTTTCTTCACCTGTTAATATTGTATTTTTCTTCGATCTCTTCCCCAGTACAGCGCTACGGAATATGTTCGCACGTTACAAATAAAAGTTAATAATAAAATAATAATAATAATAATTTTCCCAATATATTTATATAAACCCCTTCCCATGGCATGGAGGGGTTCTAATAATAATAATAACAAATGAAGGGTGTTATTATTAATAACCCCCCTTAATATTTGTTACCCCTTATGAGCCTGTGTTTCCTGTGGGATACTCCCTTAATACCCGCAACCCCCTTTAGTCTAGGGAATCCCCTGGGATTCCCCCAACTACAGTATAACCATGAGAGTCCTAATGCACCCCATGTACCTAATATAAACCCCTATACCATGAGGATTCCAATGGTCCCCCATGGTATGTTAATGATGCACACACTGTAAATATGGACCAAAAATGTCTATTTAACAATACCCATGTCAAATCCACTCTAACCCTTCTTGTTATCAGTGACTTGTTCCCTCTCAGCTTCTTCTTGGAAAACAGCAACATTTTGTATCATTAAATGTTATTGATGAACAATTTTCTGAATACTCTAAACAGATACTTTCAAGAGGTAGTTAAATAATACAGACTTAACTGGAAAGCTCTACAGCTAGATCAAACCTGATTTAAATTAGCAATAAACTATATTTAAATATATAATAAAATATGTTTAGATATATTATCTAACCTAAGGTGACCTTGAAATAATAAAAAAAAGTGAAGGGAAGTTAAAATCAATTCTATACCAAAAAGAGAAATCTAGGAAAAAAACATATATTTTTTATTTTTCAGATCCTGAATCCAGCAACAACTCTAACTTTACACACTGTCCTTATCTGCATCCAAGCATCCTCCAGCTGAGATCCTGAACCCAGCAACAACTCTAACTCTACACCCTGTCCTTATTTGAACGCACTTGCTCTCCCACCTACCACATGCACACCCACCAACCTTTGATTCTTGTTCTTTTATAGCACAGGTCTGTGCACTATCACCTGCATTTACCACAGCTGGTACAGACAAATAATAAACTCTTGACTCTCCTCATACTGTACATCATATTCCCTTTACTCCTTGTAACCTCCTATTCTCACGCTCTTCTGGCCTTTTCAAATCCTTAAATTTTCACTCCTGTCCAGGTCTCCACTTCTCCCATTCCCTTTAGATTGTAAATCTGCGAGTTTTCAGTCTTGGAAGGTGCTTTGGAAAAAGCACTAAGTACCCAAGATTTTAAGCTAAAAGATATGGCCCCTCCCGTCTTTTTGCCATTTGTTGATATTGTATTTTTCTTATGCTCAACCCTTGTACAGCGCTACGGAATATGTTGGCTCGTTACAAATAAAAGATAATAATAATAATCTAGAGCCTTGAGATTAAGAATCCAAGAACATAATAAGCAAAATAAGAAATGCAGAAAGTTACTTGAAAGAAAAAAAGGTAATTACATCTGTTGCCCGACATTTCCATAAATATCATTACTCCAACCAAAGACACTTAACAGCCTCATTAAATAGCCCTTGTAGTTCCCTCGGTCCTCGCAAAAGACAGTTTCTTGCAATTTTCGTGGACCGATTCCTCAATATGTCTCTTGCAGCCTCCTTTGCGATGATGACACAGAAAAACGGACGAAAATAGGCTCCGAGAGAGTTACGTAGTAACATGCAGCCATAAATCTATGAGGTGAACCTCACACCTCGGAAGAATCCCTACGGATACAAAAAAGTGCCAGCAAGGGAGCCCTGCAGCCTCCCCACATTAACCCTTCGTAGCGCGGGTCCCCGATCGGCATCGATCAGGCCCACGCTGCATTTAAAAAATTGAAATTTCCCGATGCGGGACCTTAAAGGGCCCGCGGCACACTATTAACCAATCCCAGCCGCAGAGGTACCTAACATTAACCCCCTCAATGCTGGAGGTCCCCATCGGGACCCCAAACATTAGCCCCTTGCAGCGGGAGGTCCCTGATCGGCATTGGCTGCAGTCTGACTGACTGATTGATGTGTTATACTAATGGTATGTATCTTTTTTTCCAGGGGCCAGGGGACATGCTGGAAAGGTAAGTTTAATGCTGTATTTGTACTATTTATTTATTCTATATAATGTTAAATTTTTTACTAATCGGATGTTTCCTTTTTTTCCTAGGGGGTGCAATCTGAAGGGACATCTGCAAAGGTAAGTGGTTTTATTTATTCTATTTTAGCTTAGATTTAGGGGGTTATGTTTAGATAGGGGGTTAAGAATAGATAGGGGTGATTTCTAGATGGGGGTTAGGTATAGATAGGGGGTGATGTCTAGATAGGGGAAATGTATTGTAGTTAGGGGAATATGGATAATGTATTTATTACTGTAATGTTATGGATATTTGTGTATGCCTTTTTCTTTGCAGGTGTGTAATTATTTTTAAGTTTATTTAGTGGCGGGGGGGTTTGTGATGTTTTATTTTTTTTGTTGTAATTTCCTTTTTTTGTGTGTACCTTAGGTTTTTTTATTTTATGTATCATAGGTGATTTTTTTATTTTGTGTAGTTAGTAGGGTGGGGGTTTAATAGGGGGTTAGGTACGTAGTGTTAGGTAGGTAGGGGTTAATAGTTAGGGTAGAGAGAGGTTAGCTTAGATTTAGTGGTTTATTGAGGGGGAATAGTGTAGTGTTTTACTTAGTGTCATGATGTTCAATAGACCCTTATGGGACTTATTGGGTTAACTAGAGTCTGTATAGACTCTCATAAGGGATGGGGTTAGGTGAAGGCTTATGGGGGTCTGTATAGAGTCTCATAAGTGATGGTATTAAATAGGGCTAGATGGAGTTAAATAGGCCCAGTTAGGGTTATTAGGTCCAGATAGGTTTAAATAGGCCCAATTAGGGTTAGATTGGCCCAGTAAGGGTTAGATAGGCCAAGTTAGGGTTAGATAGTGTTTAGTATGGGTTAATGGGGTATAGTTAGGGTTAATAGTGTAGTGTAGTGCTTAGACTTTGTCATGAGGTTCCTGGAGGACCCCCATGGAACATGTAGGGTTAACCTAGGGGTTAATAATGTCCTATAGGTGTTTATATAGACCCCTATTGGACTGAGGGGGGTAATTATAGTTTTATGGGGCTCTGTATAAAGCCCCATGAGTTATAGAGTTAATTAAGGGCTTCTGGTGGTCTGTATTGACCCCCATGAGTGACAGGGTTAATTTAAGTGCTCATGGGGCTCTGTATAGAGCCCCATGAGTAATAGGGCTAGTTTTAGTTGCCATTTAGAACCCCCTGCGGCAGGGGTTAAAACATTTTAGCGCGGGTCCTTTCAGGATTTTTAAATGCAGCAGGGACACGATCGTTCCCGATCGGGGTTCCCCGCTTCAAGGGATTAATGTGGGAGGGGGCTGCAGGGGTCCCTATGGACTACTGCAGAAAGGGGTCCCTATGGACCCCTGCAGAAAGGGGTTAATGTGGGTACACTTTGGGAATCCCGATGGGGACCCCCAGCATAGAGGGGGGTTAATTTTAAGTGCCACGACCGGAATTGGCTAATATTGTGCCATGGAACCCTTAAGGAGCCGCGCCGAGGAATTTGAATCTTTTAAATGCAGCCAGGGCCTGATCTATGCTGATCGGGGACCCCCCGCTGCAAGGGGTTAATGTGGGGGGGCTATGGACCCCTGCAGCAAGTGGTTATTGTGGGGTCACTTCGGGGGTCCGGATGGGGACCCCCAGCATAGAGGAGGGTTCATTTTAGGTTCAGGAGGGGTACTTGGAGTACCCCCCCCCCCCATGGCAGGGCTTGTTTATAGAACTGCCGCAGAGGTCCCGTTCAGGACCCCCGCGGCAATTGATGAGGTGGGGGAGCCTGCAAGATCATCTCGCAGGCTGTCACTCCTCATGCACTGTTTTTCCGTGTCGACATGGACGGCCGTGCTGCGTAGCTCACACGTTGCTCGCAGCAGGGCTAATTTAATAGCGTTGTAACTTCTGAATTTGAAGCACGTAGGGCTTAAGTACAAACCTTGTATCTACAAGGTTGGAATTTAATGGGGCTGTTAATATGCTGGGGATTGGAACGATAATAAACGATAATAATAATAATTGGAACAAGTAAATGGACATATCAGATGGAAGAAAGAAAATATTCTCTTAAAGAAATAAACAAGATTGATCTTCCTTCTAAAGGCATAAATTAAAATAGTAATTTCTCGGTATATCTGTAACTTCCAAGGTATATCACATTGGGAATATGCGATTTATAGATCTAGTCTTATAGTGTCAAATATCTCATATAGATGGAAGATTAGAATAAGTACTTCCCTCTAATAGTGGGATATATCTACGGTATAGACATTCATCCAAAGAATATGCTGAATCATTAGAAAAAAACTGCTGAAGGCTAATTGCTTCATTATAAATATACGTTTTTCATTATATATACATAATAGATCACAATAATACAGGAAATCAATATAATATGAAGGTTATTCATTGCAACTAAAATACTGTATGTTTCACTTATACAGTATCTCATAAATAGTTGTGGTAAGTTACGAATATTGGTCACGCAATGTGATAAAGTTGCGGGCTTGCGCATGACCAATGAGCGCCAAAGGAGCTCATTGGGCGCTTTGCAATGAGCGCCATAGGGCTCAATGCAGGCCTTGTGATGAGCGCGCAGGTACTCATCGCGAGGGATGCACAACTTTCCTGCAAAAAGAGCGGAAAGCTCTCATTGCAGGCCTCGCAAATGTGGCCTTTCAGGGTCCCTCTGGACTGTCAGAGTTGTTATTTCCCCGAGGACGCTCCACAGATAGAGGTTGGAAACAGACTGAACGCGCTCATTGCGAGGCACGTAAGACTTTTAAAAAATTACGGCTTTAACAGCCAAAAAAAATTTCATGTACGTAACTCGGACACCTTTGGCACACAGCCAAAAGATGCCAATTAATTAAAAAAATAACTTACAACCTCACACACAGCGCAGGGGGAGAGCCAAGGAGCTTGTGAGGTTGAAGGCTAATTTGAGGCTTATATAGCGTTTTCCCAAGATTGAAAATCGGTTAAGCGAGGAAAAAATGGTGGCCGTAAAAATGTAAATGTTTGCAAAAAGGCTCAAAATGAGGTTGAAGCCCTTTACGCTTAGCAAATCGTTGCAAACAATGCAAGACTTGGAAAAAAATAACCAACGGCACTCATCCCGAGGCACACAAGACACGAGCAGGGAGAGAGAGGACAAAGACACAGGGGAGGGAGGAGATGGTGTAAGAGACACAGGGGTGATGGACAGGAAAATAAGGGGAAAAAACAGGTCAGGGAGAAGGGGGGACACATGGAAGGAAGAGGGGGGAAACAGACACAGGGGTCAGAGAGTTGAAAGAGGCTTGCAAAACTGTAAGCACCGAAGGCGCTCATTGCGGACCTCATGATGAGCGCCGAAGGAGCTCTGAGCGAGACACGAAAGTGGCAGGTTGGATGACGTCTGCCATGAACGATCATTGCAAAGCTCGCAATGAGCTCCGAAGGCTCTCATCGCGAGGCTCGTAAAGTAGTGGTGGGGAGAGGCTTGCATTGAGTGCCAAAGGAGCTCATTGCGATGCCCGTAACAGAGACAGTGGGAGAGGCTCGCAATAAGCGCCGAAGGTGCTCATTGTGATGCATGAAAGTGGCGGGTTGGCTGAGGCCTGCAATGAACCGCAAAGCCGAAGGTGCTCATCGCGAGGTCCGTAAAGTAGACACTGGGAGAGGCTTGCAATGATCGCCAAAGGTGCTCATTGCGAGGCATAAAAGTGGCGGGTTGCCCGATGCCTGCAATGAGCGTCAGAGCCGCTCTTTAAGGGGCTCGCGATGAGCACCGATGGTGCTCCCTGCAAGGCCGTAAAGTAAACAGTGGGAGAGTCTTGCAATGAGCGCTGAAGGTGTTCATGGCGAGGCCAGCAAGTTAGAGGTGGGAGAGCCTTGCATTGTGTCGCAAACAGCATTTTTGACGAGCAAATCACTAGTATAAATAAGATTTAGAACCACAAACACTGTAAAACACATAAGCAAGCTTTAGAGGGATGAGGGTACATTTAAAAAATAATTAATAGCAATTAGCAAAATTAGGGGATTAATAAAATACAAATATTGGAACAGAATTTAAGAGTTATACAAAAGATAAGTTTTTTCTTCATATAGGACAACAGTAGATAGCACTTAGCATGTTTAGCTTATCAATCCATTCACTATACTCTTTAAATAACCAGGTAATTCAGAAGCATTATCAATGGTAGCACAATATTTAATCAAGGATGGATAATCGTTAAAGATTCTGATAATTATGGCCAGCATGTATTTTCGCCAAGTAATAAACTATAAGTACAAAAACTTTTGCAGAAATAGCCCCTCTATATTTTTCCTTTCTTTTCCTTCTATGAAATAATTGTTAGAATAAGCCTTTTACAAGGTATCTACTTATAAATCAATTATAAATAGCGACATTCTGATAAATATACTTGGGAGATGTAGAAATGGACCCCATCTTTTCTAAGCACTGATAACATTGTATGTCATAGATCATTTCATATAAGTGATTTATTCATAAACATTGTAGTAATCAAAACATAGTTATATATATACGGAGGACCCTCCACATCCATGGGGGTACCGTTCCTGGGTCTCCGGAATGTAAAAATAAAACGTGAATAACTAAAACATGGGTAAATCACTTTACCGATGTTTTGTCCCTTGGGAAGGGGTCTAGGTGGTGGGTGGCACTCACCTCGCGGGAAAATGCTGCCCAAGCATCCTTTTATTTAAGGGGGTGGAGTTTAGCATCCCCCTCTGCACCTCAGCACAGGGCTCCCTGGCCAGATCTTGCGTGATCTTGCGTGATTATAGCTTAAAAAAACGTGAATGTCGATCTGCGAATGTAAAAGCCGCGAATGTCGAGGATCTACTGTACATAATAAGTTGTAGGAATGGATTAATTCTTCCTGTGCTTCAAATTCATTGAAAATAATGTACGATATGTTTGTTTATAATGACACTTTCAGTTTTAATTCACGCATGCATTTCGATAAATTGTAATCTTTTCTCACTGAAATGCTGTAGACAAGTTTCATAAAAGTAATTTATTCAGAAACAATGTAGGAATCAAGAAATTGAGTGGATTTCTTACAAATCTTTCCTCTGCTTTAAGTTTACTGAAAATACTTTATTAAATTAAATGTTTGTTTATGCTGATGCTTTCAATGTCAATTTATGTGACCATCTTGATGAATTGGAATTTTCCGCCCTGCAATGACAAAACCACCTATGATTGGTGATACAGAGTTTAAAAAAGAGGCTCCGACCAGTATGTTGGGCTTTATTGAAAAAGCTTTCCTATGAAAAGTGTAAGTAGGTCATGGTGCCTTTAACCAGGTTCCCTCTTGCTTATAGATAGCGCCTCTGTTTAAAATGACACAAAATCTAAATGGAAGATTACTGATGCTCAGTAGAGATGTCGCGAATAGTTCGCCGGCGGACTGTTCCCGGCGAACATAGCATGTTCGCGTTCGCGGCGAACTGCAAACATATGCGATATTCGACCCGCCCCCTATACTTTATCATTGAGCAAATTTTGACCCTGCAACTCACAGTCAGCAGACACATTCCAGCCAATCAGCATCATACCCTGCCTTACAGACCCTTCTAACTCATGGACAGCAGCCATTTTGGAATCATAACTAACTTGCAGTCTTACTGAGAGGAGGCTGAGTGTAGGTGATACTGCATCAATAGGGAAAACCATAGCTAGGCTACTGTACACAGTGTGCAATACAGTCCTGAAGGACTCTTTTGATCTCTGGTGCAAGGACACCCCTGTGTCTCTTCCCCCCTCCCCTTATCATCATCCTCCCCTCACCTTAGCACCCAACCCTAACACCCCTCACACTTATCCCTAAGACCTAACACCCCTCACACTTATTCCTAACATGCCTCACCCTAACACCCCTTACACTTATCCTTAACACCCCTCACCCTAACACCTAACCCTAACACCCCTCACACTTATCCCTAACACCCTTTACCCTAACCCTAACACCCCTCACACTTATCCCTAACACCTAACCCTAACATCCCTCACCCTAACACCTAACCGTAACACCCCTTACACTTATCCCTAACACCCCTCACCCTAACACCTAACCCTAACACCCCTCACACTTATCCCTAACACCTAACATCCCTCACCCTAACACCTAACCCTAACACCCCTCACACTTATCCCTAACACCCCTCACCCTAACCCTAACACCCCTCACACTTATCCCTAATACCTAACCCTAACATCCCTCACCCTAACACCTAACCCTAACACCCCTTACACTTATCCCTAACACCCCTCACCCTAACACCTAACCCTAACACCCCTCACACTTATCCCTAACACCCTTTACCCTAACCCTAACACCCCTCACACTTATCCCTAACACCTAACCCTAACATCCCTCACCCTAACACCTAACCGTAACACCCCTTACACTTATCCCTAACACCCCTCACCCTAACACCTAACCCTAACACCCCTCACACTTATCCCTAACACCCCTCACCCTAACACCTAACCCTAACACCCCTCACACTTATCCCTAACACCCCTTACACTAACACTCCTCACACTTATCCCTAACACCCCTCACCCTAACACCTAACCCTAATACCCCTTACACTTATCCCTAACAGCCCTTACCCTAATAATTAACCCTAACACCCCTCACCCTAACACCTAACCCTAACATCCCTTACCCTAACACCCATCACACTTATCCCTAACACCCCTTACCCTAACCCTAACACCCCTCACACTTATCCATAACACCCATCAACCTAACACCTAACCCTAACATTCTCACACTAATCCCTAAGACCTAACACCCCCCACACTTATCCCTAACACCCCTCACCCTTACACCTAACCCTAATACCCCCTTACACTTATCCCTAACAGCCCTTACCCTACCACCTAACCCTAACATCCCTTACCCTAACACCCATCAAACTTATCCCTAACACCCCTTACCCTAACCCCCCTCACACTTATCCATAACACCCATCAACCTAACACCGAACCCTCACATTCTCACACTTATCCCTAAGACCTAACACCCCTCACACTTATTCCTAACATGCCTCACCCTAACACCCCTTACACTTATCCCTAACACCCCTCACCCTAACACCCCTCACACTTAGCCCTAACACCCCTCACCCTAACACCTAACCCCCTCACCCTTATCCCTAACACCCCCTACCCTAACACCCCTCACACTTATCCCTGTGTCTCTTCCCCCCCCCCCCTTATCATCAAGGGAGGGGGGAGGATGATGAGGGACGGGGGAAGATACACAGGGGAGGATGATGAGGGAGGGGGGAAACAGACACAGGGGAGGATGATGAGGTAGGGGGTAAAGAGATACAGGGGAGGGTGATGAGGAAGGGGGGAAAGAGACACAGGGGAGGATGATGAGGGAGGGGGGAAGAGACACAGGGGAAGATGATGAGGGAGGGGGAAAAGAGACACAGGGGAGGATGATGAGGGAGGGGGGAAAGAGACACAGGAGAGGATGATGATGGAGGGGGGAAGAGACAGGGGAGGATGATGAGGGAGGGGGTAAAGAGATACAGGGAGGATGATGAGGAAGGTGGGAGGATGATGAGGGAGGGGGGATGAGAAACAGGGGAGGGTGATGAGGAAGGGGGAAAGAGACACAGGGGAGGATGATGAGGGAGGGGGGAAGAGACACAGGGGAGGGTGATGAGGAAGGGAAGAAAGAGACACAGGGGAGGATGATGAGGGAGGGGGTAAAGAGATACATGGGAGGATGATGATGGAGGGGGATGTTAGGTTATTTATGCCCTTTATGGATTAAAACCAGACTCTGCATCAACTATGTAATTTTCCGTGGGAGTTTTGACATGGATCCCCCTCCGGCATGCCACAGCCCAGGTGTTAGTCCACTTAAAACAACTTTTCCATCACTATTGTGGCTAGAAAGAGTCCCTGTGGGTTTCAAAATCCGCCTGCCCATTGAAGTCAATGGCGGTTCGCCGGGTTCGCCGGTTCGCAAACATTTGCGGTGGTTCGCGTTCGCGGTTCGCGAACCGAAAATTTTATGTTCGCGACATCACTAATGCTCAAGTATTTCATCAGATCTCTAAATTTAGCTGAACAACAAGCTAATTTATATAAACACATCTAGCAGTCAAACTATTATTTATGGAAGACATTTTAGATACAGTTAGCAAATACTAAAGCATTATATTAGTACTATGAAAATGAGTAACCGAGTAAAACTAGAATGGTAATAACAGTTATACACTAAAGCAGAGAATATAAGTGATTTGGAGACTGTGGAGGAAATTTCAGACACAGATGCAAAAAGCAGTATCAAAGAATAATATGATGAAAATGAAAAACAGAATGGGATTAGAAAGGCATTGGTATTTGCTATTAACAAAATGATCAGAAAATATTTTTTAATATTTTAGATGCCATGGGGTCTCAATCTGGTGTGAGCAGAAAGGGGGCGATAGGGAGTAAGTGGGGAGTGGATGCCCAGGGGATTCCCTTCACTGCGTGCATTTATGGAGAGAATCTATGGGGATTCTCATAGGTGAATGTGGAGACTGAGCAAAGTAAATTTGCTCAATCTCCTCATTTTGTGTAATCCCATGCCTTGTGCTTTACTGACAATTGAATATGTGTGTAACATTACTGAAAAAAAGATACTAAATTACTTAGCTTGAAATTAATGGGGTCCTTTAATAGAGAGCTATGTACCCTAAGGTAATTGCAGGGAATTATACAGTGTGCTACCAGTTTTTTTATGTGGAGGCCCATTTCAAAGGCTAAAATAAAGAGGACATATTTTTAAATCAACAAGGATGGCCAGCTTATCCATGGCAGAATATTGAGTACCAAGGGTTAGTTAATTGTAAAGTATAAACTCCCCTTTTTATTTTTAGTGATAGGGATTATGGAGATTTTTATGGACCCCCTTTGGGGTTGGGTTAACTGGGGGTCCAATATGGATCCCTGTGGTGGTATGAAGGGTGCAATGGGGATCCTTGAGGACCCCCATGATTATGGTTAATGGTATCATTGGGGTCTGTCGAGGACCCCCATGGTATAGAGGATTATGTTAGGTGCACTTTCCACCTTCCTAATAATAGAATCCACTTCCACCAAATACTGTCTGTTACTCTTCCTCATCTGTCCTCACTCTCCTCCATTAGAACTGTTCTCCTGGCCCATACCGGAATTAAAATCCACAATCAGATCTGGCAAATCTGTTTGTGTTGCCAACTCTGAACTGGTTGTCTCCTCCTCCTGTTTCTCCTGCTTCCCCTTGTAACTGTAGCCCATCTAGTTCCCTGGACAATATCACTGACTGCCACAATTCTCCTATCAAATTCTCCAGTTTGAGCTTCGAGAGAGAACATGGTCACACCAGCCACAGAGATATGGACCATAAAACAGCTGCTCCAGCAGTGCATGAATGTGGATGTACAATGGATGAGGTTGCCACTGGACTAACTCGTGATTACAAGGCATAAAAATAGAATGCATATCTTTATTTACTGTGTAATTCCTAACCCCTGTTTCCTATCCCCTCTCTGTCAGGAATATGTCCAATTTATGACCCATGAAAAAACTCAGTACAAACTCTACTTTAGTTTCTACATTTATTTGGGTATATAGAACACTTTTTTATGCCACCCTTCCAGATTGGGTTTATGTTGTCTATGGACTCCCTTTGGCTCTGTGAATTACAGTAAACTTGGGGCCTCATTCAATTGCAATTTGGCCAATTGAATAGGGCTCTATATAAGCAAAGAGCATATTTTTTACAGATGTTTTTAGTTAGTGAACTTCTATCCAAAAGCAAGGTCTTCACTAACTAAAAACTTCTGTAAAAAATATATGCTATGTGCTTATATAGAGCCCTATTCAATTGGCCAAATTGCATTTAAATGAGGCACTTGGCTTTCTTCTTTTCTGGTTATATACGCATATCCTATCAAGATTTTTGCATACCCTTCACTATGTTTTCCTTGCATTTATAGTATAGTTTGCCTGGACTATATGTATGCATTGTTATGTGTTACGGTACCCCCATACATAAAAGGGGGCGCCAAGCCGTTTTAGTGGATCTGCCCATCCAGTGATATAGGGACAGCTACTGCAGGACAACGATTCCCCCAAACTGGATCCAAGGTGACTATGCTCCAAGCCTGGAACTGGAACCTCACGAATAGCTGCTAGCAGCTGAACAGGAAAAGCACCCCAAGATGCTTACACTCCTGGCAGTCAGTCTGTAACAGCATACCATGAATCCCCCCAAGAACGAGACATAAGCTCTGTGTTTGAGGGTCAAGCAGTGAACTCTCTTCTTTATTAATTACAAAGACATATTAAAACCATTTTCACATACACAGTAGGGTGGGGCTACCTGAGGTCAGCCCCTAATGGCCTTTGGCCAATCACATAGTGTCACACCGTGGGAAATATGAGACTCCTCCCAGGTCCGCCCACTAGGTGTGGCTAATAGAGTCATTTGGCTTCTGACCACCAGAGGGGAAGCATGGCTTTTGCTCTATCCTGTGCCCCTGCTAAGAAGGCTGAGAAGCCCCATGGGGTTATGGAGCCTGTATGTCTGGACTCCCTTTGTTCTGCTATCTCCCCTGTTGTGCATGTAGATAACCTTTGCTCTCAACCATCTGGCCTTAGTGACTCATAGATAGGGGTGGTCAGAATCTGTAACACATTTCTACACATTTTTCCACATTATTCATAACTTTAAAAGTATGCATCACATTCACATAAAACATACATTTTCAGAATCAGCATACTCCAAATACAAACATATGTCCAAATCATATAAATTGGTCCAGTGGTTCAAAAGTTAGATCATAGTCCTTCCTGACCAAATGAAGCATGGCTTCCATGTCTTTGTAGGGGGAAAATCAACATGGGCCGTAGTCAAAAGGAAGAATTTGGGCAACCAGGCTTCTCCAATTCGCAATGACGAGACTGATCTCGTCACATCATGTGTCTTGCATGCTCAACAAATGTATTACATACTTTGGACTCTCTATGAATGTGTGCTTTTGGTCCCTTTATTCCAAAACAGTCTTAGACTGTGTGTCATGGGATCCCTGTTGGTAAGCCCAGGGTTTTAACCTGACCTATTAAAGGTGACGGAGCTATCGTGGCATTTACATTTTGGCCCCTCTGGGTCAGTCCCATTGCTCTGTGACTAGGACATGTAGAGTTGAGCCCCTGGGAGGAAAAGCCTCCTATGAGTCTTGGCTGGCTACCGGAGTAGGGGAAAATTATCAGGGGCATCTTAGCTTATACATGGACTTGCCAGGGAAGCAAAATCCCTTAACCAGGGTCATGGTCCACCCTATGGGCTTCACCTATATTAAATGATCAGAATAACCCGATGTCCTTCCCATTCACCAACCTCGGTTTACCTTGATCATGTATACATAATCATAACACATTGTACAATATAATTCAATGAAAGTAACACAACATTATGCACGGCCATTTTGTTTTATAGGGAAATACCCGTCTTGATGACCTTGGGAACTGGGTTAACAAGCATCCCTTTGATGTATTGTTGGGGTTAACTTCTAAGTCAATTAGGGTTATGTGTTTTAATGTTCTGATGTAATAGACACTCACATGATGGCTGTATTGTGGTTAACCACATACTTTTTTCTAGTTTCCATGTCAATTAAGGCTGTCTGCCTCTCGTGTACAACGGAATTTCGCTTTGGCAGCTATGGCTCATTTCTTGTCTGTTTAGGCAAAATTATGACAGGGTATGGCCACAGTTACTCTGGACTATCTGACTTAAAAAGACAGTAACCTAATATACACAAACTGTTTTAAACACTCCATGGATCAACAGAGCTTAGACAAAAGGACTCCAGGGGATTGTAGCTTCCTGAACCCCTCTCTTCACTGTCCTTAAGATACAATGTAACAAAAACAAAATGGATTCCTATTCTCATAAAAAGAGTCTTCATAAATTCAGATTTTCAAAAAAAGATGTTTTATATCTATGGCTTACACAGCTGCTGTTATAATATATCCCTAATACCTGCTGGGTAGTCTGGATTACTGAATAAGGGCAAATAGTGAGTGTCTGTTTTCTGACATTGAAAGATGTCAATTAATTTAGCCCAAGTGGATATTGTGTCTCTTCCAACATTACATCTTTCATCAGGCAGATTATCCTGTATCCAACACGCAATCTATGGAACAATATAAAACATCATATATATATTTGTCATAACTACGGGCTGTCAAACGTTGTTGCTAACGCTGCAGCCCTCGTGAAGCGAGGGCCGCAGTTGCTGGCAAGAAGCGCTGAAGGCGCTCCTTGCCAGCAACTGCGGACCTCGCAACATTTACGGACTTACCACACAGAAATACGAGACGCGGGACTTAGAAAAAAACATTATGACCTCGCAAAATTACGACTTTAACGGCCGACCATGCGAAGCTCAAAACGTTCAAAACACAATAAATACACACAACTTGCCCACAGCAAGAAGAGGCACCCAGGACCTCTGCTAGTGAAGTTACACCTCCATTTAAGTCCAAATTGAAGAGTTTAGACACCAGAAAATCACCTAAGCGAGAGAAAAAATGGCAGCCGCCGCCGCAAAAAAAAAAAAGCGAGGCTACAGGACCCTAAACACGCAAAACACCATCAAACACATACGTTTTTTCAGAAAAAGCCGGACGAGCTCCAAGAACAAGGACGCTAAATCACCAGCAGCCGCGTACCACACATTAGGCGCCATTTTACAACACTAACTTACACAATGCGGAAGTACACAGCTACCCTAACGGATTTGGCTCGCGCACGCACACTATTTACACTACACACTGCACACATTGCTCACCCTTACACAGCAGCTCCACAACACATTCAAAACACACATTGTATACTGCAGCAACATGAAAACAGATTGTCAGCTCTTCAGCATAATGCTTCCTGCATTTATAACTTCAAAATAGTTAAAGTATATTCCTTTATCTATGTATTATTTAGTTCATCATTACCATACACCAAACAGCATTAGCTCACTTACAATTTGATTCCCGTCATTTTTTGACGGGCAATATTCTAGTACTATATAAAAATGCAACGCTGAGATGATACTATAACTCATTACTTGTGGCACTGTAGAACAAATAAGACATGCTGGGATATCGTACTAGTCTATCTTTCAAAGTTATTACAATCAAAGTTGTCTTTAGATGTACGTTCTTGCCTATTTGGTACAATTCCTAACAGGGGGATTTTAAATTAGCCACTTAAAGGGTTTACGTCTTTGCTAGAGGTAAAGAAAGCAATCCCTAAAAAACGGAGGTGACTCTTCTCTGTCACTGAAATTAATGATTATTATTTTACTTACTATGTTGAGGGAAGTTAGATTCAACATGAGTAAACCAAAAGAATCACATGCCTGTAGAGTTGTGGAGAAATAGTCTATTCTAATCAGCATATTCCCTCACTCTAACCAACTAATTATACTTCACCCATTTTTTCATACTGAGTATTTCTTCCTAGATATGCTACAGGCTACTGGAAGAACATAATGATAACTCATCTAGGCCATAACACCTCTAATATTTAAAGCTTCCTAGCAATATAACATATTCAAATAACATATATCTCATTTCTTGTCTTCTCTATTTTCCTTATACTAACTATCTGGATGTGTTTTAAGTATCACTCTTATTTTCTTTCTCAGCTTTTAGTTCAGTAGCACTTCTTTTAGTATGACCTTTATTAACAATATAATCTAACTAGCAACTTGCCATCAAAAATGACGGGGCAATAAAATTGTAAGGCAGGTAATGCTGTTCTAATTTTTTTGGTGGTCTGAGAGCCTTTGCCTTTGGTGCTCATCGCGTGGCTCGCAAGGCGCGCCTTTCGCGCTCATTGCAAAGCTGTTGGTTGTTGTATTTTTTTTCTGAGAGACGATTTTGGTGTTATTGTTTGGTCAGCGCTGATCTGCTTTTTGCGCTTATTGCAAGGCTTTGTGTGCTGTGAGCAGCGTTGGCGCTCGTTGTGAGGCGCGTGGTGAATGGCTTTTGTGTTTATTGCGATAGTGTTCTTTTGTTTTGTGTATATGTGTTTTTGAATGCTAATTAAATCATTAACAAATTAATAAATGAATATACTTTACCTATTTTGAAGTAATATATGCAGGAAGCATTGGGCTGAAGAGCTGACAATCTGTTTTGATGTTCCCGCAGCATACAATGTAGGTTTGCACTGTTGTGGAGCCGAGGTGTAAGTGTCAGCAATGTGTGCAGTGTGTTGTGTAAATGGGCTGTGTGCGCGAGGGGAAGCCGTTAGTGTAGCTGTGTACTTCCGCATTGTGTAAGTTAGTGTTGTAAAATGGTGGTGAATGTGTATGTGGTACGCGGGTGTGGATGATTTAGCATCCTTGATAAAAGTGTATCTTGTACCTCGTACGGCTTTTTGGAAAAGCCGTATGTGCTTGGTGGTGTTTTGCGGCTTTAGGGTTGTGTAGCCTCAGCGCTACGGAATATGTTGGCGCAATACAAATAAAGATTAATAATAGCCTCGTTTTGGGGGGTTTTCGGCGCCCATTTTGTCTCTCGCTTAGGGGTTTTCATGTGTCTAAACTCGGGAATTTGGACTTAAATTGAGGTGTAACTTCACTTGCTGAGGTCCTAGGTGCCCCCCCCCCCCCCCCCCCCTTGCTGTGGTAAAGCTTTTTATGTGTTTTTTGTGTGTATTTATTGTGTTTTTAATGTTTTCAGGTGCGCACGGTTCGGCCGTTAAGGTCGATATTTTGCATTCCGCGGTTTGTATTACGCTGATAGGATTAGAGGGTATTGAGGGAAGATCCGGGACATACTAAACCCTTTATTGTGTTGAATTTGAGGCATACAGGCTTCTTTTATGCTTTTTTCTACATTTATCAGGGTTTGAAAGTACCTTTAACCTTTTTAAAATTTCGGGCACTGGAACAGACTTTTCAATTTTTAAAATCGTTACGGGACAGGTACTCGGAGTGTAGGATATTGGTTACATTTGAACATTTGGTTGTTACTTCACGAAGGTTAGATTTACTTGTATGATGTAATAGTTCGGTAGTGATTTTCAAGCAAACTTTACTTATTTTTTTTTTTACAGGAGCCTTGGAATGGAGGCCCAAGTCATTATTACTCTCAGAACACAAGGCCAACCACTATCCTCTAGTTTCCTTAGTCCAGGAGCAACTGTTCAGTGCACACAAAACAGAGAACTGTTATCTCCAGAGGGAACCTCTTTTGCAAATATCCAAACATAGTATCACTTGCAACAAAATCCATGTATTTAAATAAGCATACATACAACAATAAAAGATAAAGTGCTAATATATATTACAGTGCATCTGATATGCCACTATAAAAAAAAAAAAACCTTTTGTAATACCATACTGAATTATGCAATATCCACAATACCTTAACCTGTTCCTCTGGAGGATCAATCTGAGGGCAAAAACCCTTATACCATTAAATGGTTGTTCATGACACGCTCTCTGCAGGATGGGAGGAAGGAAAGAGGTCAACATGGCAGCCCTGTAGAGGGAACAGAAGGGAAACAAATCATAACTTTAGTTAATTAGATAAATATGTATTTAAATATGCTAGATTCAAGTTATAATTTAAAGGTCCATTAATAATAGTTGACAAAGACTGTAAATTGATAAACTGTAAAGCTTGTTTTCTGCATCTATATCAGAGTGTCAGAAACAATTTCAGCTATGGAGTCCTATTTGGATTCCAATAATGTTAATGGGACACAAACATTTTCTTTGTACTGTAAAAGTGAATCCCAGTTTCTAAAAATGTTTGCCATGTTTTCAAAACAGGTCTCAATACCTTACAATCACTAGTCAGTGCCTTGTCCCCGAGTTATTGTTTTTGGAATCCTTGGTCATGCAAAATGGAACTAAGTGGTATCGCTGTACTCTATTTTGGTAACACTGATTAATTCATCAGTACATCATACTTAAGCATAATTGATCAAATGGATTGATAGAATTGATGGATTGAGTAAAAAATTAGATAATATATTCTTGAATACAACACCATATTTTATTTTACAACACCATATTAATTTATTTTCAGCATCTAAAATTACTATATTGTCAGTCAACTTACTTACTTTCACAAATTATTTAAATCTATTTTTTTTCCCTTTTACTTTGAATTATTATCATTAACTATTCCAGCTTCAAACATCAACATAATTCTTACATTGTTGACAAAATTAAATTACTGCTCAATTTTTATTTTAACTAAAATCTTTATGTAGAAGAGTTCTTTACTTGGGTTATTGGTTCTAAACACTGAGATTTTACTTTTTACTTTAAATCATCTACTGTTTCCAGCAGTAAGCATTGGCATATAAGAAATCATTTCTGAAGACCAGGTGCCAACAATTTTGGGATTGCAATAAATGAGGGGGTGGGATATAAATACAACCATTCAATCTATGTTATAGTTATACTTGGCAAAGGTCTTCTTGATCTGGTAACCATCAAAGGTTTTAGAATTAAAAAGAGCCAGTACAGTAATGTTATTCATTGGTATTATTCAAAAATAGGGAAAAATACAATAACAGCGTAAATGGTCGACATTTCTAACATCAGAAGCAGTTCGTTTTGACAAAAGCAAAATCATTTTCACAGTGAAATAGCGCAGTCAGATCTATACAACTGGTTTAGGGTCTTTCTGATCTTAAAAAAAGAACTTGGCCATCAGCTAGCCTAAATATCTAGAGATTTCTAGGAGGGAGGGGGGAGAACGAAAAGGGAGGCCACATGTGGAACTAATTACTCATATGGAGTCTATGACAAAGACCATTTCTCCAGACTTATCATGGGGCTTCATTTTCAGGAAGTGGCTGTAATTACTGTTAAGGTCTAGTGGAGCAGCCTACACATTTCTTGCAACTGCAATGCTGGAGGAAAGGGATGACAAGGAAAAACAGACAAAGTATTCCTCCCCAAGATAACATAAAGAGATACAGATACTAGAAAAAGTATTTAACTCATTAAGTGCAGGGAAGCTAAAAA